>OX467115.1:8781099-9211629 GCA_950106695.1 Biston stratarius
TGTACAGCAATGAAACAGAAATAATATATCTAACGTAATTTATCTGTAGCGGTAACATCTAAATATGACGAGTGTCTTTAAATTAATCTACACTCCCACCCACAAGGATTCTCAACACTATTATTATATACATTTTGATATGAAATAGAGTGAGATCCAAGTATACAGTGTCTCGAATAGCGCTCTCTAAAAAAGCAAAAGCAGAATCAGCTCTTATGATTTATGACTAGAAAAACATACAGTACCTACTGTTTATGCAAAAACGTTGTATCGTGTTTTTCTTTGATAGATAGACATAAAGGTAGAAACACTTTATGGTACACACTAGATATAGAAAAATGTTCAGAAACAAAAATAACGTAATGAGCTTGTGCACACAAGTGGCGGCCTTATCGCTAAAAGCGATCTCTTCCTGGCAACCAGGTTATTGACTAAGAATAGGCGGGAGATATTGTATTAACACTATTAAATATTTGAAATATTTATGTATATAAATATAGGTAGATATACGTATTTTATATGTGTGGTAAATCAAGTAGGCGAGGAACGGAAAAATTCTCACGTAGATATTTAATTGACAAAATTACGTTAACTGATTTTTATCTTGCTTACAGGAGGTCGTCTAGGTAGATACTACCGTCTTGTGAGATATTCTGCCACCAAGCAGTAGTGTGTAAACATTACTTTGTTCTGGGTTGAAAGGTACTGTAGCTAGCTGAAATGATGGGCGTTATCTTTTACTGTCAGAGGGCCTAGACAAAGTAACATTCTATTAGCGATAACGCCAATAGAGAAGCCAAAAATGTACGGGATTGACATAAGATTTCCACGCGACATATCGACTTATCAAGCTGATGTCAATTCCGGACATTTTCATTTTCATTTTCTCAATAGAACATTTCGTTTGTCGTTAAAAACTGTACTGTGTAATGTACTGGCACCGCATTAATAATACCTTAAATGTTGCTCTAGGTGACAACTAACACTTACCATTATTGCTGCACTTGCTTAGTAATAACGTATTTTAGATGTATTTTAGAGTTGTATAACTTTTCACTATTCACATGAAATTCAAGCTTCAACTTTAAATTATTCCTTGTAAAAGCGCCACCTACAAAATTGTAAATCAATCAGTAAAACAAAGAGGGGTCAAATAAAACACGACTCTAATCACTCACTCTAACTGAAAGTTAATCTTTCCAAGTATCCATCTTACCCTCAGAAAGTCAATGAGCGAGGATGCTAAAACACCTAGTTCGTTTTTTATTCAAGACAGGCATAAACCAGCGCCAATCAATCTTGTGGCTTTCCTGAATTAATGCCTTCTCGTCGGAGGAATGAAAACCTAAACTTGGACTCATTCCAAGACAGCCGCAACAAGATAGAAAAGTACGCTCGGCCTTTGTATTTTAGAAAATGCAGTTTGTGATTTGAACAGTGAATTGCGAATCAAATCGCTTAAAACTATTTTAAGAACACGTATAAAACCATGCTTGTTCTATATGAGTTGATACATTCGAAGAACGGCATATTGCAAGGCCTGAATGACTGTCTTAAAAGTCCCCTTTTTAATAAATGGAGGAAAGTGCACCAGAGTACGAATAGTAAATAATCAGTAGAAAAAAAACTGATCTAATTTTAGAAATTTTAAATGTACCTAACTAAATTTTAAATTTTATAAGGGATTATTTTTATGCCTGCATTAAGATATATGACAGAAGCTACGCACAAATAGTAACACCGTTAATTACTAATAAATAAAAAAAAAATGTTTATTCTGTGTCTGGGTGCTCTGTATGTATTTGCAAAAAATAAGTATATAAGTATTCTATCACTTATCTGGTTCCCATAGTACAAGCTTTGCTTAGTTAAGGCCTGTGTAAAAATGTTCTAAATTTACTTTTATGAAAAGTAAGCTACTAGTAAACATGTAAGTAGTAGTAGTCACTGTGGCGTAAGCTTAGTATTGTGGTCTCGCTAAACATCTTTCAGGTATGGAACTCTGAAAATGATCCGAATTACAGCGAGGGCCGTCCGAGCTCACCCGCCTATTGTTGAAATACGTTCTATTTGTTATTCACAATCACATCCCGGCGACCTGTTTAGCTAAATAGGGACTAATAAGGACAGGGTTGAGTCTATAGAAACGCGGGCAAGGCCTATTGTTACGTAAAAATATAACAGACTAAATTACGGACACAATGCAAGTACGTTTAGTTTAATTTTAGATAAAACAGCGGCTATACAAAACGCGCGCGTTCAAAACTGCTTCATTTAAGTAGGAGTATTATCTGTATCAGATTACATAGGAATTATTGTTCATTACGAATGAAAGGTGTTCTGTTATTCCATTGTACGGGAGAATAGATCTAGTTACGAGTACGTTAGGCTAGGTTTTCTATGTAAGTGTCAATTTTTTTAAATTTGTGTGCAATGTGCAAACTTGATCTCGAAATGAAATTTTCAAGCTTTTCTGAAAATTTTGCGACTAGAATTAAACTTGTGTGAGTTTTTAACAATAAAATTTTATTGAATACTACAAGTAACAAGCGCATTTTACATTTACATTACTTTATAATAAACTACATAAATTACTTAACCTATAAAAATTATAAACTTACTAGCGGCCCGCTCCGGCTTTGCACGGGTATAAACCTCACAAATAATAGTATTTCTCCACTATTTAATGGATGTTATTATACATATAAACCTTCCTCTTCAATCACTCTATCTATTAAAAAAACCGCATCAAAATCCGTTGCGTAGTTTTAAAGATTTAAGCGTACATAGGGATATAGGGACAGAGAAAGCGACTTTGTTTTATACTATGTAGTGATAGTGATAGTGATAATGGTAGTGATAAACGTCGTAAATCTTAAATATTATAAGCGTCCTATTTGATCCTTTCAGTATTAACCAAGAGTTTACCCAGCCGTAGGATCTAATGACGAAAAAACAGACTGTGTAAAATTTGTTCTAAGTAATACTAAGTATAGTCTCCATAAGACGTAATCGCAGATTTAAGCAACGTTAATGTTTTGTGACTCTTATTCCCAAAAACTTTGAATCACCTAAAACAATAAGAGAAATAGTAAAAAAAAATACTTTGTTATCCACTCTTCGCGAAATAAAGAACAAAGAGCATTTATCGCGACACGAGAAGCCACAACATGTCATGTAATTGAATTCTTTAATAAAACTTTGAGCCCCTGCATTCCTTAAAGAGCAAAGTTCCAAAACTCAAAGTCTGCGTTGTGTAAACGCATAATCGTCTATAAAAACCCGCTTTCAGTGTTCGAGTGACTGAGGAGTTTGGCAAACTTCGCCAAGTTCGAGAAGAAAAATCGGGAGAACGCACAAAAATGTTGTTTTTATCAACAAGTTACCGAGTTGAGTGAATTTATATGAGTGTAGAGTCAGTACCGTTCACTCTCTAATATTATTTTAAGGTTTCATTTGATGTTAAAAGTCATCTTAATGTAAAAAAAAATTATATGAATTGTATTCGAGAAAATATTAACAGATTTACGATACACTACGGGCATTTTCATAAAAGAGGAGTGATGACAGCTGAAGTCAGGTTGGAACAGAGTGGTAGCCTAGGCAAGTTAAGCGGAGCGTTGGTCGTCCTGCTGCAAGATGGGGTGACGGTATCGTCACCGTCGCGGGTGGAATCTGGACCAGATTGTACCAAGACCGAGGCAGATGGCGTAACAAGAAAGATAGGTCTATACTCAGTAGTGGGATAAAGAAGGCTGTGGATGATGATGATTACGATACACTAGCTATGCCTCGCGGGCTCTTCAAAGTGGGGTACGCGCACTTGGGGTATGGCAGTTGATTGTAATGGTACACAAAAAAAAAAAAATTAAGGCTATGGTTTACGATTAGTTGATTCTATAGAGACGTAATACAGTAATCGACTGAACGCTGAAATTTATTAAAACGCCGAATTAAAATTCTAATTGAGAATAAAATTCTACTCGATTTGCGATTATACACTATCTCATCATCATCAGCCGTATGACATCCACTGCTGGATATAGGCCTCTCCCATTGATTTCCATAAAAACCAGTTGGAAGCGGCTCGCATCCAGCGCGTTCCTGCGGTCTTTATTAGGTCGTCTGTCCACCTTGTGCTAGGACGTCCTACGCTGCGCTTGCCGGTCCGTGGTCTCCACTCTAGAACTTTGGAGCCCCATCGGCCATCGGTCATCTCATCACATAAATAATAATAATTAACTATATAGGGCATCGCTGTATTGGCGCTCATTACTTTAAGACTTTCGATGGTTAGTCTTAACAGCCCTGTAATTTCACTAGCTGTAGTACCCTTTAAACCGGAACATTGTAATGTTTACGCACTACTGCTTGGCGGCAACATAATGAATAAATGAATGAATGAATAACTCTTTATTGTACACACTTAAAATTAGATAATACAGAAGATATAAACTAGTTAATAGTAACAACTGGCGACCTTATCGTTAAAAGCAATCTCTTCCAGGCAACTTTAGGATGGAAAGGATCAGAGGAAGAAAAAGACGGGGTGTGTCAACAACGAGGATATGCATATAGGAGAATACAAAACTATAACATATATCTACATTCTAATAATAATATATCCTAATACATAGATTAATTAGATATAACTAAAAATACACTAATATATATGAAATTAATATAAATATAAAACAAACATTTGTATAAAGAGGATATATATACAAATAAGCGACAGATCGTTACGACATCAATTGAATTTTTATAATTGCGTAAGATAAAAAAGTTTGACGTGTTCTTTAAAGATGGCGATGATAGAGCACGTCTAATGGCAACAGGTAACGCATTCCACAGTTGGACTGCCTGGAATGCAATCTGGATCTACATATCTGATACCGGGGCGGTACCAACCCAAACGACCACCAAGGGAACCTATTTCAAATAGGGGAAACACGAGAATTATGCAGATTTCGTCAACACTACGAGCACACATTAGATTATAGATATATTATGTTGTACCCATGTTCCCGGATTAGGTATGAGTTACTGTGTCCACGACATGGTTTCCGAGATCGATAGGCATCACAATCGGAACTCCATTAGGCAGTCTAGTTACCGCCGAAGTTATTATCGCCAAAGAGCCGTTTGTTCGAGCCCGGGGCTTGCAATAAAATCTTTATCGACATACTAGGCGCGCCGCGCGGCCGCACCACACATCCTACGAATAAATAGCACTCACATATTACATTTGTTATTTTTATATTGAAATATGTTTGGAATCACCTCAGAGCCCGCTATGGGCAACTTTGAGACTTAAAAGTTGGCGATTGACATTTGACATTTTTTATATTATTAATTGAATATAATTTTATTTTTATTTTTTACTGACGTTGTTATTTTAATTGTTCTTCCGAATCAGCCCTGTTTTTATAAACTGGCCCACTGCTGGGCACGGGCTTCTTCTCATTATGAGAAGAGTAACCACGCTGGTCAAGTGCGGGTTGGCACACTAGACACATCTTCGAAAACTACAGCGAAAGAGATGGAAATTTACCTTCTTTTATTGGTCTAAATACAGTCTAGCCAAATAGCCATATGCTAGCGTTGTCTCTACCACCACGAAAATAACTTGTTTGTTGCTCATCACTCGTTGCGGAAAAATGCAGTTCCGTCGATGTGACATATTTTCAAACTTTCGCATTTCTATATGATTGAGATATATCTGCGAGATGGTTGCGAATACAATCGTAAAGATAAGGCGACGCTAGCGCCGCCGGCGCAAAGTTAATAACTCAAATTTCTATTACCGTAAATCGCTTCGCCGGCAAAAGTTACCGTACGAACTACTTATTCCAAGTATTTCTACTGGAAGGGAAAACGTGGCGTGTTCCTTGTGAACTTTATATTTATTCAGACCCGGGAAATTTATTTTTAAGTTGATTCTTATTCTGGAATCATATCTTTAGTGTATTTCCGCTTATGAGTCGCATTTGTTACAAGAAGAACGAGGATTTAATGTCCATTTAATCTGGGTGTCTTCAAGTCGAAATGAACCGGTATCTTCTAGGCAAGCGTGCTCCATCTTAGACCGTATCATTACTTAACATCAGGTTAGATGGTGATCAAACGTAAGACTATTTCTTATTTAAAAAAAAACTTGAAACAATTTCAAATATTTATCCGAAATTAACATAAAATCTAAAACTTAGGGATAGGTATTCTATATTATATTACCAACCTCTACTTTCCCTAAGGCTGAAGGCCTCCCTTTCCACCTTCCAATTTTCTCTGTCTTTTTAAACCTGAGTCCAATCTTTGAAGCAACTTCGTCCCTCCACCTCCGTCTGGGCCATCCAGAAGTTCGTTTACCATCCTGAGGTTTTTCGTTGTATCGCACTTGGCGAGCGTTCTGGACTATATCCTTATATTTATCACAATGAGAATAAACTCAGCGGAACAGTGGAATTTAGTAAGAAATGTTCATTCCGATGTTGACGGACAGCTGCGTTTGACGCACCGCGTGCGTAAGAACAATAGCATCGTCGCAAGTGTCGGGATAAGTGTCGCTCCTCAGTGTATGGCTCCCCGGAGACGTTCGCGGACGACGCGATATGGCGGCTTGGATGGCGTCGCACGCACTTACTGCTGCTACTTTATTGTAAAAATGAAGGGTGGCAGCGTTCTGGAACGCTCTGTCTGCTCTTCAAGCGAGAGCTGTCGTAGAATGTATTTGCTTCTGTACTACACTTTCTCTAGGTTTGATATTCCGTTGCTGAGTGCAATGCCCTCTAAAATTTGAGTTTCTTAGTTCTTTGATAAAGCCCAAGCCCCACACCTGATAAAAGCGATGATGTGATCAAAGATGAAGCCCGCAGGTTTAGAAGATACCTATTCACTCTGACCTTGAAAATATCTAAATTATATTTCTCAGGGAACAAGAAAGCGGGCATCTTCGTAGCGATGATGGTACAGTGGTTAGCGCGGTAGGTTCGCATGCCGAAGGGCGTGGGTTCAAACCCCAACAATAAGCTTGAGCTGCCGGTGAAGGAAAACATCGTGAGGAAACCATAGCGTGGTGGTAGGGTACTTTCTAGTACTCGGCTGGCTAGCTACCACCCTCAAGTTGAAAATCTGCCGCCAAGCATCTAACGGTGTGTTCCGGAATCCTCACTTGAGAGCCAGTTCCTAGCTAGGTGTGCTTTACCATCTTCGACCGTCACTTAACATCAGGTGAGCTGTGGTCAAACACCTAGCCTGTCAGCCAAAAAAAAATTTGTTCCATTCCTTAATAGCCGTATGGAAGACAAACGAAGAGTCAAACCGTTTGGTACGTACTCAAGGAAATTCCACTATATATGTATTGTAGTAGGCCGTCCTTATACATGTCCTGTGATTTATGTAATAAGTATGTATTTACAAGAAAAAAAAGTATACAAGTATTCTATCAGTTATCTGATTCCCATAGTGCAAGCTTTGCTTAATTTGGGGCTAGATAGCGCTGTGTGCGTACCTATATCCAGAGGTGGACTCAGGTAGTTCGAAAATGACTTAAGGGGTTCTTGTTAAGTACTTTTGAATCGATTGTAAACAAAGTATCGTTAGAACTGTTTAATTTCGCGGGCGGTCGGAAACTTTCTAGGATATCGAATCAAGTTTGTAAAAGTTTTATCTTTGTATAAAATATTAACATCGTTGGACCATCTAACCGAATACTTTGTGTTATAGGAACCAGATAACGTTAAAATACTTGTACTTTTATATAATACATTTAGATTTTTATTTGTCCGGATTGGAAATCGAACCCTCGTTCCACACTCCCCACTTTAAAGAGCTAACAGGTTAGTAAGGCTTTGTAGCTGCTGATTATTTTTAAATTTATTTTTTATTATCATTTTTATTCATAACTAGCGACCCGCCCCGGTATCGCGTGCAATGTAGATGGTACATATGCATGTTTTATACATGTAAACCTTCCTTTTGAATCACTCTGTATATTGACGGAAACCGCATTAAAATCCGTTCGTTAGTTTAAAAGATCTAAGTGTACAGACGGCGGGAAGCGACTTTGTTTTATAAATTACTAGCGACCCACCCTGGTTTCGCACGGGCGCAATGTAGATACTACACAAAACCTTGACAAATTATATACCTAAAACTTCACCATGAGTCACTCTATCTATAGGTAAAACTCACACGATAATCCGTTCAGTAGTTTATCGCGAACAGACAGACAAACAGACAGACGCGTAGTGATAGTGATAGGTTAGCGATACCACATTTAATTCACAATAATCAGGAACAGAAACCAGTTTATATGAGATTTTTTTTTTTTTTTTACACCATTGAATTTTGGACTTGTAACAAAAATAAAGCCAGAGGAACCTTTTTCATCAACAAATCAAACCCCGGCTAACTTCGGAGATCGACTAGGACCACTTAATCGCTACCGTCGTTTAACCTCCTCTTTGCCGATTTTATTTCAAAGAAGCCCATGCCTAACGCTCGCTAAACCGTCTTGAAAGTTATTTTAAGAGCGTTTTCGCTGGAGAACTCGTCATATTTGTTTTGTTTGAAGTTTGGAGAGCGCTCGCGAGGTATCTTGTTTTCATTAACAGTTTCGCGCCCTTCAGAAGCTAAAATGAAGTGTGGCAAAAGGACGTCAACTTTGACAGTACACCACGACGTCGACGCTGACACAGACTCTTCAGAAGTAATTGACGTGTGGTAGAGGTGACGTGTGGCAGGTTAGGGCTGATTAACTGCGTAGCTGTTAATTTCAGTGTGATTTTATTTATTGAATATACTTGGTGGTAGATCTATTTAGCAAGAGGACGTCTAGGCAGATACCACCGCAGTACCAGATATTCTGCCGTCCAGCAGTAGTGTGTAAACTTACTGTGTTCCAGTTTGAAGGGAACTGCAGCTAGCGAAATTACAGGGCTGTTGAGACTAACCATCGAAAGTCTCAAAGTAATAAGCGTCCAAGCGGCGATGCCTTGGATCTGGATGTACTGGATCCCTGAATCCAGTCAAATACACACAAAAAGTTAGATTAAAATCAGTCCAGCCGTTTAATGACATACATACATACATACAGAAAAATTATACAAAACTAATAAAAAAATTAAAACAAGGGTGGTAGCTAGCCAGCCGAGTACTAGAAAGTACCCTACCATCATGCTATGGTTTCCTCACGATGTTTTCCTTCAACGGCAGCTCAAGCTCATTGTTGGGATTTGAACACACGACTTCGGCATGCGAACCGGCCGCCGAAATAAGAGCGCCGCCATATCAAAATCAAATATTCTAAAATATTATGTGTATATTTCAAATTTATATTTGTCTAAGGACTACATATAGGTACATAGGTACACTTACCTAAATAAATTCGAAACCGGAAATTTATCTTCTTATTTCCGACACAGGATTACATGACAGTCAAAAACACAATTATATACTTATCAAAAAGTCTTTAGAACAGTCAAGAACAATACACAGAAGCAGCTACTCGTGTTTAAAAATAATAACTAAATCCTATTAAGACGCGGTCTTACATCAAAATGTACAAATATGCTTTTGTATTGGTCGTAATATGCGGTACAACTATAATACAATATGCAAATATCATTAAAAATATTATGTATAAAAGAAACTTAATAAAACTTCGAATCGTTGTTTTTAAAAGTTTGAAAATCTTGACATGTTTCTAAACAAAAAAATATTTTCAGCCTTAAAAATTATATTCTTAATCTTGTTTTATATTTGAAGTTTTTACATAGATGCCTGTGATACTAAAATTTTATTTTCCAAAAATAGACTTCATTCCACTAAAGCTAAACACGACTAGGTTACATTGTTCTATGGTTACATCTTCTGGTTACATCTGATCATAAAGGTAGTTAATTGGGACCGTAAACACTACCAAAAGTCACAGCCAAATGCGCTATTCCGTTTTTTTTTTTTCAATTATTTTGGTTCAAAAATTTATGAAAAGAAAGTTCCCAATAGAAAATGCCTTGCTGAGTTTCTTGCCGGAGTCTTCTCAGTTGAAGTATAATTACGAGCCGATGGTAGATTCAAAAATGTAACTTAACGTTCTTATGCACCTTACCAGGGACTAAACTGAATAAATGACTTTTTGATTTTGATTTTAATTTCGAAACCGATTTTGATGAACTTATGTATGGGTCCACTCAGAAAGCATATCCAAAAAAATCCAAATCAGTTTTTAAATGACGATATTCTGAAGTACCAAATATAGAAAAAATACAACAGATTTGGGGACCGTCTCTTTTTGAAAATAAAAAAGTAACCTAACAATACACATTAACTGTTTTAAATTATTTCAAGTAATCTAAAAAAACTCTTTAGTAAACTCTGTGCTGCTCTTTTTCACCTTTTAATCGCGGTCATGCTGCGCCTTAATACATTTTTTGTGAAAGCTTTTTGCATTCGGAGATCAAAGAGATACGCACATGCATACATTCAATCTGCACAGTTATGGGAAATGAAAGGGGAGCCAAACCTATGTAAATTCTGTCAAAGAACGTTGTGGTACTGTCGCGATCGCATCTAAAAATATTCTCGTTGATTGTACGCGAGTGTACCAGCACGCAGAACGCAGGTAGTTTTTGTTTTTCACGATATACTTCTTTGTTTGTGTTATAGATTGGATACAGATGGATTTTCTGTTATTTTTTCCGAAAATCGGATGGAATGTTCGATACCTAGCTGTTTTCCGAAGTTTTTCTTATTTTCTTTAGACAAAATGTATCTACGTCGTGTTCTGTGTTCACAATATCATTCGTCAATCACAGAGTATCGGCTCCACTAACAAGGTACAGATCCTACCGACATAGAAGTGATTTTTTCCATTTCTATATTTTATTAAAGCGTTACCATTATGCTCACTAATTATATATTTCTGGTTTTCTTCAATATTTGTATGGTCTTTGGTCCATTTTTTTTTTAGTTCCATTTAAATTAAGGGACTTTTGTGACATCCACATGGCAGTCCCATCGCATTTTATACAATATTTTTTTACAACTAAAATAAAAAAGTTGTTCCTACACACAATACACACTTATACACACTCTCATACACACATTCACGCCCCCGTTTTAACACTAAATAATCTGACTACACAACAGAACAGATCCCTGGCTACTTCAGAACAGGGCTCGGACAGTAGCCTGTTGTAGCTACCAACGTCCAGTCTGTTCAGATGGTAGGTCCAACATTTAAATTACAGAAACAGTGGCCGCTTATCACCAATCGGCTATAGTCAGCTACATTTTGACACTTATGACATAAAATAAAATGAATGTGTCATTTACATACATCTCATCGCGTGCAAGCACGATTGATATCCACCGTAGTCGGCGGTGACTACATTTGCAATGGAGAGGACACCACGTCACGCCCACTTACGCACACTACTGAATAGTAGTAGCATAATATTATTCCTTTGCGTCATTTATTTTTATATTAATGATTCATATAGTCTGCTCAGTCTAAGTCAACATTTCAATTGACTAAAATTTATAAAGACAAAACGATGTCTGAGTTCAGGTAATTTTAGAACTCTCAGACGCCGTCTTGTGGAGATTAATGTAAATAAGTTTTTCAGATCACTGTTATAGAGTTATTTGTAACCAGCATAGTGTGACCTGTCTTCCCATGGCACGTTTGCCTTGTGGTAGCGCTTCGTCCCTGTACACAAGCAGTCTGCCTTATTCGGTCGGAGAGGCGCGCCGAGGTCGCGGAGATGGGCAGAAGGTCAATGTAAATGCTTATTATTATAACATTATATTGGTTTTTGCCTATTCAAACATTTTCTCGTAAACAAAATAAAGATTTTTGACAAAAACATTTGAATTTCGACTGTTTGCTATTGAAAACGTGTCTTTTCCTTGTACTCGTAAATACATTATTATAATTTTGAAACTTTCGCGACTTGCAAACATATTCATGTTTATCACCGAGTCGTTGTGGTGATAAACACAATACGTCATTGGTCAAGCACAGACTGGAATGTATAATGTTAAAATGCCATATTTATGATAATTTCGTATATACACATAAAATTACGAAAAATAATCAAATAATTGCAAACACTGGTGATCCTACCTAATGGAAATGATAATTAAATCAAAACATGACTTCCCCAGCCTGCAGCCAATTGGAAATTAATTAAAATTCGATGTTTTAATGAAAGCTCTTTATTTACGAGGGAACAAATAGTCAGCTTTTAATTGCATTGACACAAAATGTATAGCATTTTTTACATTTAAAAATTATGGTTTCTTATTTAGATTTAGTTAAAGTAGAAGGTAAGATAGAAAACTACAATAAAACCACTTGATTTTTTCTTAGTTTTGTGTAGTATTCGAATTGACTGTATCGTACTCACAGTAAACTACATTTGAATTTGAATTTTGACATTTCGTATTAATTTGCAAAAAGTAATACCGAATCAAAGCTTTATGAGATAATAAACAGATTAACATATAAATGAAAACAAGCACCTAAGGACTAATTGTAAAACAAAGTTAGCTCGTCAAGTCATCAGCTTTATCAAAAAGTTCTCTCTGCGCGCCTCGCTCCGAACACTTCATTATGTATTTAATTATTTAACAATGTCTGAAGGTTGGCACTGCTGAATCGCAATGGAAGCTGTAGCGCAGAGACCGATCTCTCGCTAAAACTAAATAAATAACCAGTTCCCTACCACCACGCTATGGTGTCCACTGGATGTTTTCCTTCACCGGCAGCTCAAGCTCATTGTTGGGGTTTGAACCCACGCCCTTCGGCATGCGAACCGACCGCGCTAACCACTGAGCTATCATCGCTACAAAATATTCCCCATTTTCGCACTACTTGCCTCGACTCCACATTTTTTATTCGCACGCCTAGGATGTAGCACTCTTTGCCTGTCTGTTTCCTGAAAAGTACAATAGGCGTCTTGCACGTGAGTAAACATGTTCTTTCTCCCCTTAGGCCACATCGATGCTTTACATCAGGCAGGATGTTGTCAAACGAGAACCTATCATGAATCATTATTACATATTATAAAACAAAATCGTCCGCCGCGTCTGTCTGTTTGCGATAAACTTAAAAACTACTGAAGGGATTATCATGCGAGTTTCGCCAATAGCTATAGTGATTCATGAGTAAGGTTTAGGTATATAATTTGTCAATATTTTGCGTAAATTGGTTGAAATATGATGATAATTGTTGGAAATGTTGGAAAAAGTCAAGCCAGCTTTCATCGAAAATGCTGCCTAATGCCTTTGAGATATAACAAAACAATGCATGGTGGAATATTTCTCTTTTACAGATCTACAAAAAAGTCCGCGGTGACATATATCTACCTTTTAAGAATAGCTTACTATACCCGTTCAAAGACGGAATGGTCGTTAGTATAAAATAATTGAAAATTTGGAAAACGTACAGGTTGTTTATATAGAAGAAGTTTTTATAAAGTTTTTTTTAATGAACTTTTGGACTTATAAGTTTCCGCGCGATGTTTTCCTTCGCCGTTTGAAGTTAGCGGCAATACACACATACCTTAGAAAAGGCAGTGGTTGAATGGGATGCGAACCCAGGACCTCCAGTTTGGAAGCCAGGCGATCTCCCAACTATATAAGCTGTTGAAATTTCTAGATAAGACAAAGGTGGGTGCCGTAGGAGTCGAAGAAGTTTAGTAACACCTTATTACCTAACATAAATGTTTTATGTTAGGTAATAAGGTGTTAAATAAATGTTCTCCTGGCTGTGGGATAAAGGTATATAATGAAACTCTATTTCTGGTGATCACCATTTCTATTCATTCACATTGATTACGGATAGATTACATAGTTAAAGTCGAGTGCACTCTAGCACGGTTATGGGACAACTGACGAGTTGCGGCTCTATGGAATGCGCCACTGTCATCAAAGACACCGTGTCCCTACAACCAAGTTAAAAGATGATTTACCCGTCAAAGTAAAACTGCTTTCACATATCAGAGGTCAACACAACCGGAAATTGCGAGAAAAACGATCTGTTCAATAATTTTGTTTCGTACAAATATGCGGATCGTTCTGTATTTGTTGTTACTTTAAAAGTTACTTTGAAATACATTTTTGATGTGTGTTTATAGAAACACCAAGCTTGGATAGGTGGTGAACACATTCGTAGTAGTACCTAGAGAAGAAAGTTTCTGAATTTTGGGCCCGATCGGAAAAGAATGTTCCGATACTGCTGGTCGGGCCCCTAGCCTCGGTATAAAAAGGTATTGGAATATTGAGGGAGTATAATAATAAATAAATATCGTAAGTACACAGTGCCATCTAACCTTAAACTAAGCAATGCTTGTACTATGGCAAACAGGTAACTGATAGAATACTTATGTACTTTTTTGTAAATATACTTACATACAGAACAGTCTGATACAAAACAAGCATCTGCCGCATCTGAGCTGTGATCAAATATCTAGCTTATCGATCATAAAAAAAACATTTATGCTCGTCAGACAAATGTATGTCCTAAGTGGGAATTGAACCCACGCCTTGCAGCTCTTGAAGTAGATACACTACCAAATGAGCTAACAGAGCAATCCATGGCCACCGAATTCTCACCGTGTGGGTAGGTTGAACTTCGTGCTATCGAGTGGGAGGCGACAGCGTTATGACAAAGGTTGAGATCGCAGCGCCATAAGTATGTAGGCGCTAGAGTTGATGAACTGTGGAACACTAGTTTCACTCGTTTATTCAAACGAATCTCGCCCGAGCACGTGGAATGTTTTAGTATACGCATCGAGATGAAGTTGTTAGTGAGACGGTGATGAATGCGGTTATTAAATGAACCTTCTTGCGGTCGCGTCTCGCATAGAGCATCACAAGTGGGTAGAATAGCTTCTGAAGTGACATGAGATGCGCCAATCGTCTCAAGTTTTGTATTCACTGTCTCATTTCAATAAAAGTGAACCTGTTGGTGACACTTTTTGTCCTAGCATCTTTTCTTAAGACAAAGATTAAATGTATTAATTTTGATTTTATTTTACAGACAATTTTTGTTTGAGCATATCATTATATGCTCAAACAAAAATTGTCTGCACTACTGCTTTTACAAAGTCTTAGACTATATTAATTGTAGAAAGCCTTTTAACTCACAAGGTAATTTCAATTAAATTCGTCCTATTATTATTATTATTATTATGATTACTGCCCGTAGTGCGAAGCAAGACGAGGCCGTGCGCGCGTTGTAGTCAACTTTGTCCCCTTGAAGAAGGTCACCGGATGTGGACGAAGGCAAAATATATTATATTCATACTTAGACTCTAAGTACTCGCACAGCGCAGTACAGATGGATGCATCTCCGATTGTTGAGAAATGAAGTTTCTAGTTATTTTTGATACTCCGTGGCACGTGTACGAGTATGTATGGAAAACAGATCGTTCTAATCCTGATGAGTGCGAGTGTGGTACGTAATCTGATTATGCCTGTACTCACTACAAGTGTGTATTATTACGCCCTATTTATAAAGCAGTTTGATGAAAATAAGGTTTTTTATGGTTGACATGTTGACTGGTCCTTGACTACAGCTCACTTGATGTTAAGTGACGGTGGGGTCGAAGATTGTAAACGCACCTAGCCTGGAATGGAACTGTTTCTCAAGTGTGACTGCTAGAATACACAGTTAGGTGCTTGGCGACAGATTTTCAACTGGAGGGTGGTAGCTAGCCAGCCAAGAAGGTACCCTACAACCACGCCTTGATTTCCTTACTATGTTTTCCTTCACCGGCAGCTAAAGCTCATTGTTGGGGTTTGAACCCACGCCTTTCAGCGTGTGAACCTACCGCCCTAACAACTGAGCGATGATATCGCTACGAATAGGTAAGTAGGTACTTCATCACTAACATCTTCAGCCCGTATAGGCCCAGTGTTGAGCAGAGGCCTTTCTTGTACGCCAGTGCGTCCCGGTCCTGTGCCAATCTCGTCCAGGTTCGACCCGCGATTTTTATTATACCGTCTACCCAAAAAGCTAATGGACGACCATCACTTAAATTAAAACTAGTTATTGTATATAAAATACAGTAATAATATGAAGTTAGTAAGTTTATATGTATTTCAATTACAATAACAAGTTTTGAAACTTTAAAGTTTAAAATACGTCTTACAGTAAAACTTTCGAAGAAAAATCTGTGAGCATATCACATTTTTGTCATACAACAAAATGAATACTTAAAGCTTACAACAGATCTAACGAGTAACCCAAGAATGTGATTAATAGTGTGGTGTCCAGTAAGATATTTTGTGTTAGCCTACTCAGTGAAACACTAAATTAATTTCAGTAAGTAGCACAGTACACCGGCGACGTCCGCTCCCAACCATTGACCGCTCGAAAATGCGGCGTCGCCCGTTGTGTTGTACATTCCTTATTTACACGAAATGTACAAATAGTATCTCCTAATTACACCTCGCGGTTTCACTCGCAATTTTCGGAATGAAAAACTACCTTACACGTTGACAGTTAATCTTTTTTTTATGGTTTTCAGGCTAGATAAGTAACTAGTTCGGAAGTTAGATGCTTGGCGGCAGATTTTTAACCTGAGGGTGGTAACTAGCCAGCAGAGTACCAACTAGAAAGTACCCAAACACCTTGATATGGTTTCCTCACGACGCCAACTCCACCTGGTTTCATGGTTAGCTATGGTTTATGGTTTCTAGGGTATACAATTATCTGCATTATGCGCAATGTAGCCATATGAGGAATTAAAAAATATAAGCGCCCTAACTTTCGCATTTATAATATTAATGAAGTTAGATTCATGAGTTCTGTGGCTCTATACTCTACGAGGTACATCAGTAGGCTATTTTTACGAAATTTCTAATAGAGTAAGTGTTATCAATTACGTAGAGTGATTCAGTGAATGCCTTTATGCCTACATTCGCTGTCGGCGAGCTGGCACGAAGCGACACAAGTTCGATTCCTCTTCAAGTCGAGCGCCCCGTCAGCTGCGTTGACACTAGCTAGCCCTCAGACTTTCGGCTAACTGGATGGGACACTCTACCGTTTCGTTCAGCAAACACGAAAATGTGATTTGTAATACACATATTAAATGAAACACATAAAACACATATAACTTTACAAAAAGTTATATTAAAATATCAGATATATTAATAAAAGAAGAAACCGCCTTGAAGTACTAAAGCCAAGGAAGAATAAGAGCGCACTTTAAAAAAAAAAACATTTGATTTTATTGCTACCAAACTGCACAGGATCTCTCGCTGGGCAGCCCAGCGTGCTTATAATTTCATCAAAATCAGTCCCACCGCGCCGTTTTAAAGGCTATAGGAAACATACATACACACCTCGATGTTTATACGAAGTCCGAATTCCGAATAAGCCCTGTTTTTATGAACTGTCCCACTGCTGGGCGTGGGCATTTTCTCATTGTGAGAAGGGCAAACCCGTAGATCACCACCCTGACGGCCAAGTACGGTTTGGCAGACTTCACACATTTTCGAGAATTTCTTTTTCCTTTTTTAAGAACTTCCGGATATGTAGGCTTACTCACGATGTTTTCGTTCATCGTTTAGGACATCGGCAATACGCACAACAAAAAACATTAAACATAATATGTAGAGACAGATATCATTTGCTTCGTTTAAAAATTATTAAAACCTTATTTGCTTTTTATGTACTGACACCGCAGAAATTTTCGACTTCAATTTTATTGTTTTTTATTTATGTAGAAAATACTGTATATTTATTTTCTGAGCATACATAATAAATGTAGTTTTTGAAATATTCATCTTGATATCATCTAAAGGTCTACAGCAATCTTTACAAAGCATAGGGATTTTAGTGTTTTTTTATAATAATTGTATTAAAATTTGACAACCATCACGCCTGATTCTAAGTAAAGATACGGTTGACCGTAAAGCACGGATTTCTAGACGCTGCACTTCCAACTTGACAAAGCTAGGTTGTGAAATACTCGCCCCTGCCGTTTTGATGTCTATTTCCCAGTTATCCATAGTTCCCAGTGAGCCGTCCATCCGGGCCGGCCGTGAGTCCCGCCGTCGACAGTCCGAGCACGTAATGACCCGCTCGAGGCGCCGCTCCCGCCACGTTCGGCGCCCCGACGATCTTCTATCAATATTTGTATCGCTACACGTTTACCTACATGTTTAGCCGCCGTGTGCTGAAGTCCATTGCAATGGAATTGACAGATTCCTTCTATGTAATAGCATCATTTAATTTCCAATGGTAAATCATATATAACGTACACAAACTACAGAAAAAACTATTTTAAGTAAACTAATCTAAAAGACCCGCTATTGCCGCACGGTCCCATTGCCGTGTTGTATGGCCATACGAAAACGTTGGGTAAAATAGAGGCCAGCGCTTTTGCCACGATCAGATGAGATGACAACTCTTTAAATATTTTCTTTGCTCGCGGTCCCCACGGTTCCGAAGTTTCAACCCTAAAAGGCTCAAATATGTACCCACTGTCCAGGGTACACTCTTCATTAACATGGTTAAAAACTAAAAGTATAAGATTTAGTTTCCGCTCAATTACCTATTTATTGGAGCAAATAGAGTATAGGTAGAATTTTATTTTTCTTTACTTTAAGTTAGAAAATGTCGTTTTATGAGACGACTTGCTAGTCACCTCAATCGATCACAATTAAAAAAAGACATTCCTTCAACAACATTTTTAAATTTTCAACAGTTATTTCTAACGGAATCTAACAAAACGTTTACCGTCCATAAGCTTTAATACCGGATCTAGACCGGGCGCGGGCGGGCTGTAAGACGAGCCACAATGCGCCCGATCTATCATGCCCCCAGTGTATTGACGTTCATATATCTCGGACCAAATGCGCCCATTGTGTGCAAAAAGGACTCGCAGATGGAGCACTTCGATGTAGCATTTTTTGAAATAGTTTAAAAGTTTTATAATGATTAATTTAAGACAAAAACTAGCAATTCGTAATTTGTTCAAAAGTTAAAAGCACGTTCACATTTAGCCAAAATTTGTTATTGATGTGAAACTCCTCGGCACTTCTCTCGATGCTCTTGTGTGTGTGCGCTTGTATATGCTTTGTTGCTTGTCTTTGTGAGCTGAATATCTAGCATCTGCGGGGCGTCGTGTAACTGTCAACTATTTCCCTTAGAAAACTTAAAAAATATATACTTTGTTATGTTGAACTAGCTGAGCCCTACGCTTTCCACCTATGTGTTAATCCAGAGTATAACCTATTTGCATTCGAGATTTAAATCAAATCCGTTCAGCCGTTATATCGTGAAGAAGCAACAAACTTTTGTCACATTAGTGTGATATAAGGAATGAATATTTTCCTATCAATCAGGCAAATGATGATACAAACCCATAATAACCACCAATTGTATAGAAATGAGGAAGTATGACGCCTTATCACCGTCCACAACGAAGCCCTTTCTTTAGCACTCGTTCGACTCGCGCCAACTTGGATGTTCAAAATTTTTATAGTTTTATTTTATAGCACGGACTTTCCAACTTTAGAGTTTGCACGTTCAGAGGAAGTTTAACGGTTTCATAATTTGCTAGCCATGAATGAGAGACTTTTTTCCAGTAAAGAGACAAGATGGACTATTTAGTAGTAGTATTTGTTTTTCTCCCATTTTATCATTACAAAGAAAAGCAATCTTATATGAACGCCTCTGAACTCCTTTAATGTTTGTTAGTTCAGAACTCCTTCATATATTTTTATTATGTAGTAGTAATGAGACGAACGAGACGCTCTCCTGATGGTAAGAGATAACGTCTGTCTATGATCATTGCAGCGTTACACAGAACTTGGAGTGACAAAACAATCTCTAGGGCATCATTGCTTTGGCTACCTACCTAATACTATTAATACCAATACTACTAATGAACTACCTACCTTCCGGCTTTATCACGCAAGATCAGATCCCTATCTCAAAAATAATGTGATTCCAGTTAGTTTTAATATGGTGAGGAGAGTGCTACCGACCTTGAAGTCCGTCTCCTCAATGTTCAGTCCATAGGCACAGAACTCAAAGACCACCCGACGGCACTGGACTCACCGCGGCGGTCACTCACAAATATGGTGGCAGAATCGAAAAGATGACAATGTCTGCGCTCGCGCACCTCGAGTATCGAGGATGCACACTCAGCTCCGGGAGACGTGCGTCGTGACCGGAAGCTTGTCTCACACTCACCCCGTGGCGGGCTTTTCACCAACACCAAACTCGAGAATAAATGTTTATCTATGTGTGGTCATAATAATATGACAATAGACATGCATTGAACGCGGGAATTCAAATTTGTAAATAGAACAAATGGGAAAATAATAGGAATCTGGTTCGGTGTACAAACCAAGACGAGTTTATCCAAATATATTGCATGTCGTATCTGTTTTATTCTCTTTCTTCTTGGCATCGCACTCTGTGCATTCTGCAAGTTTCAATGTTTTTGTATTTTGTATGCAGTCTTCAGTTTTCAGTTTTTTTTATCTTTAATGTCAATGTCCAGTTTTGGTCAAGTACAGTACATGCCAGTCAAATCTAGTTATGCTTTAGTAAAGTAGTGGCAACTTTACTATAAGTTTCAATGGAGTTTTGGAAGTAGCACGAAAACTGATGTTTCACCACATTACATCACTTTCCCACACTCACGCTTGTAATTCAGCACTTTATAGATAAAACGCCACTATTTTTATGCACTCGAAAAAAACACTAGTTTTTGAAATAAATACAATGGAGTGACACGACTCTTTCCGCGTTCCCGCCAAAACTCACACCGTATCTTATTTTAAAAAAATGAGTGATACCAACTTTTTGACGTTGACGAAACTTACATGTTGCCAAGCCTAGAAAAATTAAATAGATAAGCGAATGGATGAAATATATAAGTAGTAATTAGGCTAACAACCATCATCTGTTCTGATCTTGACGGAAGATAAGCACCGCAGCTCCGTAATAAAACAATTTAACCTCGATTTAGTTTTGTTTTGTTTTTGTTTGGACTTAGTGGAATGAAGTCGGTTATCTTATTGTAAAAGTTATATCTATCTATCTTATACCTTTCAACGAGGAATTCTTGTATATATGTGTATATATATATAATCTGAATTTCGGAAACGGCTCCAACGATTTTCATGAAATATAGTATGCAGAGGGTTTCGGGGGCGATAAATCGATCTAGCTAGGTTTCATTTTAAGAAAACGTCGTGTTATCCGTGTTGTCAGCCGAGTAAAGCTCGGTCATCCAGGTACATTGTGTAAAAGACGAATGAATGTATGGCGGATTACATACGAGTTCATCGACAAACTTAAGCCGAAGATCTTGTGAAAACCCATTTCCTTGTGCAACTCACACAAGGATTCAGTATCATACTCATATCACAATAGTTAATGCGATAGGTGGATAGATCTCGCTATTTCCGGCACAAAGCAGTTTGCACCGGTTCCCGGGCTCGTTGATCCCGGGACTATTGTGGCTGCAAGATGATCCTCTTACTGAACGTGGGATGCGCAAATGCTCACTCCACGCTTTCACGGCGACAATATTATTATGTACACTCAATTTTTGTACTTTGAATTTTTTATTTTGCTTGAATCAAATGCAAGTTTATAAACAACCGCGGTACTTGAACAGCTTAACTTACCATTGTACGTATTTTAATCTTTCTTTTTGATTATAGATAGTTTTTTTATCACGCATATCAGAAATTTATATTGAAAAAGTTTTTTATTGTGTTGATTGGTCACACAAAATACGTACAATTTTTTTTCGATAATTTCTGTACAACGCGGAATCACGCTACTTTTTTTAACGTACAGTAGTGTAGGTATCAAAGGGCAAGGCGATGTGGTGCTCCGGAGCCCTCAGGCTCCTGTGATTCTAACTTATTATAATTATAAATATAATAGGTTGCAACACAACTATTATCGTGGCAATCCAGTTAAAAGCAATTCAAAGTAGTAATTATTCCATAAATTATTTATTTTGTTTGTAGTGTTGCCAACTTTACTTATTAAAAAGTTATGTTAAGTGTAAGAGTAATTTACTAGATAAAATCTAACCGGTTTAGATAAGGTCATCACATTTATTTAGCACCGAAGCCTTTGGATACCTAGTTGCGTACTTATGAATACTTAATTTCAATTAATGATAAATAACGCGCCTAGCAGCGCAGATATTCCTGTTGTTGATTTTTTTATTTTTTGTGTGAATAATAAAAGTTACCTCGCCATACTCGCTTCAGATACCGCATGCCACCGAACCGAACCGAACTATGAGTAACAAAACAAAGTCCAGGGCTTCGCTGCTTTGGTGCTCATTACTTTGAGACTTTCGATGATTATCAGAATACGACAGAATATGATTTCGCTAGCTGCAGTACCTACCCTTCAAACCGGAACACAGTAATGTTTACACACTACTGCTTTCTTATTAGTGACTCACACGGGGGGCTGTTGGGACACACCGTTAGCAGTTCTGCTTAGCAGCAGATTTTTCAACTTAATGGTGGTGGTAGTACTTACCCTATCACTGTGCCATGGTTTGAACGCACGTCCTTCGGCTTGTGAACTGACTGACTAACCTAACTACTGCGCTATTATCACTACGAAACAAAGAGCCAACTGTCTCAACAATGGATGACACAACTGCTAACTAGCCACGAAAGAAAATAGTAGAAGGGCAAAATAAATAAATTGAAATTCAATCCCTGGCCAGAGCACGTAATACTATTGCAAGATATTTTTAATTTATTAGTGAAAGGCTTTAATAAAAGCCTTGACGCTTACTTTGTGTTGTGATTACCTACTGAATATTTGTATCACTGTTTTGAGTCAACTTCATATGTAGCAGTCGTGGCCGAGCGGTTAAGGCGTCTGACTAGAAATCAGATTCCCTCTGGGAGCGTAGGTTCGAATCCTACCGACTGCGGAATTTTTTGCAGACTTGACGCCTCCTTACTTTTTTTGTGGGGATACTTAAGAAATTGGTTCAAGAGATCTCTTTTTATGACTATTTGAATTACTAGTGAGTACCTAATTATAATCTATTTTATTTCATTTAATCTATTGACATACTTTGTATTTAACATATTATACTGACATCATTACCTATATTGGCATGTGTTATGATTTTAACATTTTCTAATTTGAATGTAAAAATTACCACTAACTTTAGTGTTTTTAATAAAATATTTATAGTTTTATTTGAAACACTCTTGCCACAAATAGACGTAAGATAAAAGTGATATTTACATCTTAAAAAAATAAAACAGTAATGCGATGATATTATAAAGTTCTGCAGAAACATATGGATCAAACTAACGCTAAACATTGAAGAATAGCAAAAGAAGAAGGTCGTGACTTTTGCCATAGAGTGGCTTAAATGAACTACCAACGAACATCTATTTCTACGAGCGTGAAACTTCTCTTTCTGGAAATCTCTTTCCCCACTGCAGTACATATCCACATATTGACATGGGAGATCTTACTGCAAGTTAATGTCTTTCCATATTGGAATGAATACGGCTTTGATTCCAGGCGGGGTGAGTCGGGTGCTTCGATTTTATAACGTTCGAAGGAAGTGCCATAACCGTTACTGTAACGGTTATGCCTATCTGTTACTAACTCCGTTATTTCACGGACTTGTGGGGCTAAATTATGGTGATCAGGTTTCTCTTAAGTGGTGATTATGGAATGGAATTTTCTGATACTACTTAATGTGTGTGTATATCATTTGAACACTTATGTTTGAAATGTGTGCTTATGAATAATTATTACAAATAATTTTTTATACTTATTAAAAATGTTTAAAATTAATTATAGCTCACGGTAAGACAAATTAAATTGTTGACTTAGAGCAGCGGTGTTCAAACTTTTTGACGGTGCCCAAAAGTAATCAAAAACTGTTTTACGTGTATTTTTTATTATCAGATGAGTCAGTGTGAAACTGTTGACTATGCCTCCTGGCTGAAATGTCGCGCTCTCATATTATGCATTCCGCTACTACTCTTTTACAATTTAAGTATTTTTTTTAAATATTATTTTGGAATATTTAGATGTATTTTTTTTCGTTATGATCAGTCAGTATTTTCCGGAGCCCTCACAGAGGCTTTGCTTGTTCCACGGACCACACTTTGAGTATAATGCGCTTAAAGAACTTATTCCCTATGACCATTTAACACATATCACGACTTAATTTACGTAACGTGGAAAATTTGAATTAAATTATACTATTTATTTTATTTTATTTTCTTAGGGAAACATACAGTGCTTATGATTAAATAAATTAACATGAGCGATAACTACACACCATTTATATGTTTCCACTTATGAATGTCTATTTTACACTTGTTTCACTTTTTGATTGTTTTACACTTGTTACAGCTATTTTACACCTTGTGGGAACTAGACAACCAGAGATTAGAAATAATAATAATTATACACAAGAAAAAGTTCAAACTGCACCAAACCAGTTCTTAGAGGACGTAGTTTTAAGTTCATGTATGGGAGTATTAAAAATATCAAAATCAGGGAAATAGTCTAAATTGTTAATATAGTTTGCTGATCTTATAAAGAAAGAGTTCCGTCTGTAATTTGTAGAACAAAGAGGAATATGATGTCCTGCGAGACGTCTTACAGACTTCGTAGGGACTTTCAAGTTTATTAAAGAAAGGAGATGAGGAGAATCAATTTGACATTGAGCGATTTTAGATAGTAACACGATATCTGCTATTTTGCGCCTCTCACAGAGAGGAAGCATATGGTGTCGGCTGCATCTCAATTCATAGCTACTGTCATGTTTTTTGCACCTAAATTGGAGATATCTCAAGAAGCTGCGTTGAATAGATTCTAGTCTGTTAATGTATTTATAGTACTGTGGGCTCCAAATTTGGGAGCAATATTCGAGAATGCTACGCACATAAGAGCAATAGAGAACTTTAAGTAGTTTGATGCTATTGAATTGGGAGCTTGACCTTTTAATGAAGCCTATGATTTTATAAGCCTTATTTGAAATAAAGTCAACATGTTTTTCATATGATAATTTCGAGTCGTGGATTACCCCTAAGTCACGTACTTCGTCCTGTTTCTTTAAATCTTGACCCTTAAGCTTATATATAAATTTCGTTATATTAGATTTACGTGTGAATGTTATCGATGTATACGTAGGATAGTATTCTTTAAAATCAATTTTAAAACTCGACGAGGTGTGTTATGCTATCGTATTAAACTGCCAAAATTTAATTTTATAATACACCTTGTTATCATGTGTATTTTACCGCGTAAATATATTCTATTCTATTAAGCTTCAGCTACAGGAAATAATTTTTTGCGAGAAAAAAAAGGGCATACAGGTAACAAATGAACAAATAGCTGTATGAGGCCAATTTAATTTTAAAATAACAAATATAGGTATATATAACAAACATTTAAAAAAAAACATTGAAAAAATTGACACCAGTTGAATAAAACTAATAGTATAAAATATGAAAAGTAATAGTAATAACTTTTCATCTTCTTTCAAAATAAATTTTTCAAGATAAATATTTACCGAATTATATTTGAATGACGCAAACACTTGGTTTCAAATATAAAAGTTAAGATAAATGCCATATCTAGCTGCACGTACTAGGGCTGGGGTCAACTATGAAAATCATGGTCTGGATCGTCCACTTAAAGCTACATGCCCACTGAAAGCTTTCTCTTAAAATAACAGCTACAGCATCTTCCACTTAGCGCAGAACAACAATAAACTCTTTACTTGAAGCACCAGCAGCGACCCCGTTCACACAGATGTAATTCAAGTCTTGAGTAAGCTTCTGAAATTTCTAGACGTCTATATAGCTCACTTAACCTACCGCGCGACTCACTCAACTTAAGCAATATCATCTATAGAAACCATCGACTTATGTACGAGGGCAGGGCACATAAAACATTCTCAAGCGTGGTGCGGTCTTGTTGATTACTCTCCAATGCGACCGCAGTCGCATGCCAACTTCATTGGTAAGCAATCACCGCACTTGCTTAAAATGTAGATAGATAAGGTTTGAGAAGTAGTTAGTGGATTTTTAAATTAAAATTATTTAAAAAATAGACGTACTGGGAAAACTAAACTACACTACTAAATACTTTTATAGCTCAGTAGTTAGTGCGGTAGGTTCACACGTCGACGGACGTGAGTTCAAACCCCAACAATGTGCTTGAGCTGCCGGTGAAGGCAAACATCGTGAAAAAATCATAGGATGGTTACAATAAAAAATATAATAATGTAATAAAAACAATGTAGAAGCACTTTCTGTAAATGAATGATATTTTTATTAAAAAGGATTCAAACTAACCTGAACCCAACAATTCAATTATCAAACTAAACACTATACAAAAATTAAAAACTCGATCGCTTATTCGTTTGTAGGTCGATTCAGTTTGCAGAGATATTTTTGTCGTAATAAAGCGTATAAAATAAACGTGTGTATTCACACAACGTTTTCCAACGATGGAAACAATGTTTATATAGCTGTTTCTATTAGTACATCTCTATTACGTGTAGCAAGGCTGTGTCATTGTTACGGGTTCATCAAAAACAATACGATGAAAACATGTTTTTGTACCACGTACAACCTTTTTCTCTGATATTGTGATTTGATAAAAAAATCTTATGGAAATTGAAAAAACATTTAAAAAAAATGTTTGACCACTGCTTACCTTATATTAAGTGACGGTGTGGTCGGAGATGGTAAACAAAGCTAGCCTGGAATGGCATTAGAACGTACAACTAGCTAATACAAATACAAATATTTTATTGATAACACCAATGTTACAAGTCAATTCGTATATAGCTAGTTGTGTATATTTCTAGAAGTATTCAAAAGAAACCACTTCCGTAGCTTAGATTTCATAACTGTTATTAAAATGTGTTTCAACTCGCAATAAGACAGGGCGGGAGACTGGGCGGCGGATTGAATTAGGGCGGCATTTTACTCGCGGCGATGCGCCGAGAAGCGCCCTGCTCTCGGAATGAAACTGTTCGGCTGACACAAAGGGGGTTCTACATCTACAATAGACTTGACTTTGAGGAATTTTATAGTGAATACTTTAGACAGAGGTTCGACACATTTATAGCTCTTTAGTGAAGTGGGCCCATTCTAGAAACTAATTGATTCTGCGGGCTGAGTTTACTAATTCATTCATTTCCTTTCATTTTTATTCTAATTGTTTTTGTTTGAGTTAATGGTACTAGTTTCTGATTATTAACTTAGGAAATGTAAGTACTTATAATATGTAGAATGTAGCAGGTACACAAAAGCTTGAATAAATAAATATACATGAAGACTTATTAATGGCATATAAATAGCAGGCAAATATACCACACTAATGGAAAATCAAAATACTATTTTCAGTTTTTTTTCGGCAATTTTTTTAAATCCTATAATTATTATCTGCGAAATGTCATAGAATTAGTATAAAAAAGTATCATCTGCATCAGTTTTTCATTCCCCACAGTGGCACACTTATCCTACACTTGAAGCTTACTGCGGTGTAATAGCATCCCCTTATTTGGACCTTTACAATATTTCTTTCAAGCGGTATAATTTATAAAACCTACATATAAATTCTTCAAATAATCTATGAATACGGATCCGGGACCAAACCTACGTCAACATTAATGTAGCTAGCAACCTAGTCCGCCTTCGTATGGATATATAATCTTTTATAAAGAAAACCTTCACATAATGATGGAAACTGTATCAAAATCCGTTACGTAGATTTGAAGAACTAACCAAACAACCTACATTGTAAGAACCGCTAAACGATGCAATTTGCTGTCCGTCATAAGATGGACGTTTGATACGATACGATAGCGTAGTTTCACTTAACATTAGGCAAAATGGCGGTCAAACGCAAGCCTATCTTCAATAAAAAAAAAAAACAAATAGACACGTGAAATACGACATAATTTTACCTTAGCGATTGATGATTATATGAAGTGTGTTTTTCCGAAATGGGTTAGTTACAGAATATTAACTTATTGTATGCTATCAAAATGTATCGTTCTGAAGTAACTTCCAATAAATTTAAAAATATTTTCTAAAGTAAGTTGTTTGCACTCAAAATATTAAAAATGCTCCTTGTAACGTTCGCCGGAACGAATTCTTTTTCAATTACTTGGGGCACGCTCCGCCGCGTCCGAATCGCGTCGAGACGCTGTTTCCTTTAAAATAATTAAAATCTAATTCTTTTATTGGATTTTACAGTTATATTAAATATTAAATGGTTAGTTTCTTCTTTGTTACGATAAAATATATCATTGGAGTAGCAATACTTTTACGGCTCCGAGTCGTGGTCAATACAGCATTGGATAGGAATAAGATTACGGCCTCCGAAATGTAGTGTTCGAGGAGAATGTTATGTACCATGGACAACTTTTTACTTCGTAGTAGAACTCTGTAGCTGGAAGTCGTCTTGCTCGGTATCACCGCAGTACCAGATATTCTGCTGCCAAGCAGTAGTGTGTAAACGTTACTTTATTCCGGTTTGAAGGGTACTGCAGCTAACGAAATTACAGAGCTGTCGAGACTGACCATTGAAAGTCTCAAAGTAAATGAGCGCCAAAGCAGCGATGCCCTGGACTTTGTTTTTGTACATAAAGTTCTGTGTATCGCTGCAATGGTCATGGACATACGTTATCTCTTACGATCAGGACAGTGTCTCGTTCCTTTATTACTTTTACATAAAAAAACTAATCAATGTATTATCTATTCTCAGCCAACTCAAAATCAAGTCAAGTTTATTCACGATCATCAAAGAGTTCTGAGCTGCTTTGGTCATATTGCCCGGAGACAACCAGATATTCCTGACAAATCAGTTGTATTGGAATAGAGTGCAAGAAACCGCGGAGTCGATCACCAACCCGATGGTTCAACCAAATAAATGGGATTACCGAACTCTACTGCCCTGAGACACAAGATACAAGCCGAAGACAGAGTGGTGTGGAAACAGAACAGTTGATGAAAGCATTTCAGGCCGGGCGTGACCTTCAATAATAAAGAACACGAAGAAGAATTTATACTTTTAGTACTCACGCTCGTATGACGGTGGTTAGAAAAGTTATAATAAAAAAAATTACTACTTTAATCATTAAATGGTTAGCATACGCATATTTTAATAAATGGATCGATTTTGAATAAGTTATACTGTTCTATGTAATATAAGCCACTAATATGGATCTTAACTTTCTTGAAAAGGGTATAGGGCAAATGGCTCCAAGTGTGTTAATATGGACGCTCCAGTGTGAAACAGTCCTGACGGATTCGACGAACGAGCTTCGAATTTAAAAGCGAAATAACAAGTAGGTTGATAGTGATGTATATATATTCTGTAGTGAATATTTTGACAGAAAGCATACATTTTCTTCTGTACAGACTGCAACGTCTAATGTTTTTTGTGTCAACTCGTGACCACGGCTATTGCAACATGGCCGAAACATTGAGGTTAATAAGTAAAGTTATTTTCATAGTATTTTGGGTGATAATCGTAGTGACATATTTTTTATTGTTTGTAATTTTTTATCAAATATCGCAAATTACAAAGTACATCAGATATCACAAAATAAATATTCTTACCAGTTCCATTTCGTATTCCATGATAAATGCAGAAGCGAAAGGCAGGATTGGCGCTTGCAAGTTTAAGCCTTTCGACAGGAAAGTGTGAAAGAAAGCTAGTTTATCTTGTGTATTCAGCACTTTACAAGCGTCCAGACTCACAAATTGGGTGTAGAAAGTGTAGAAGTGTAGACAGGGTTATAGCCGGCCAGGGGCCTACCACGAACTTTCGCACGCTCATTGAATCGATTCGAATAGAGAACGAATGTTACCTTCGAGGATCAACGTTGGAAAGTCATACATGAATCTTCATTGTTTGTTCCGTAGAATCCATATCCCAAATGTCTGTATTCGGCCACTTATTTTTTCAAGACTCACGTTTCGCTTCTTTTTAAGAGCGTGGATCATAGCATCTCATAATGCGGAATCTTTATTGACTTATAATAAAAACATAAAAAAAGCTCTTAAGTGAGAGTTGGTAGTAGCCCCTCAGGTTTATTGGACGTCGACGAGCTGCGACTGTCCTTTTGGCACTTTAATAAGGTAGGAATAGTTGAAAGACGGCCCGGGTCCTGATTTGACTAACTTTGCTTTATTTTACTGGGAAACTTGCTTGTTCCGAGCTTCTAGTTTATCCACGACTTGTTTGAATACCTACACCAATTTTATTACACAGAACGTATTTCACTTCTCAAAAATATTATTATACTGAATTGGGTCCTAGCTCTCGACATAAGAGAACGGTATCAGCCCCGGTTTTGCACTCTCTGATCAATCGGTGACTTGAATCTTCCGGAAACGTACGGTACTTCGTGTGGAGGTATTAATACTGTACTTAGCTTCTATGCAGCAGGATAGCTGGCCAGCCCGATAAATGTTCCCAGATTCCCATACTTTTGCCATTTATTATATAACATATATGTCTACCTGGGTATTAATAGACGCCCGGAATAGAACCCTTTTAGGATTTTCATAACCCTTGACTACAATGTCTTTAATTACTTTTAGTTTCTTTACCTGTCCTGTTATTTCATCTGGTGGTGTATCTTCAGAAACTTTAGGGCATGGCTTCGATTCCCTCTCAGGACAAACATTTGTGTGACGAGCATAAATGTTACTTCTGTATCTGGGTGTTCTGTATGTCTTACAAGTATGGATTTATTAAGTTAGATATAGGATCTTAAATTACTATACATGTTATGTTTTATAGCTAGAGTAAAATCACTCTTAACTCTATGTATGTGTTTGTAATTTATTGTCTGTATTGTATAATTAATACTACGATTCTTATATATACTAAAATAAAATCATGTTAAGTATAAACTCGACAATACTGTATCCGTATCCATTTTGTAGACATGGTCTAAATTGCAATCCAGATCAAATCCACGACCAGACAATCCATTCGAGACCTTTTTTCTTGGTAGTTCTAGTCCTTTTTGATTGTAATTCTTTAATTGTTTTGAATTATTATTAGATAAATAATAATGTTTCAAAACAAAGAAAGTTGTTCTATATCTTTTTTCAACTAAAGTTCACAAGAAGTATATCACATAGAATTTCTGAATTATGACAATACATAATAGCATGTCACTCTTTGTAGAGAGGACGCTCAAAGCCCAGCCTTCCATCACGCCAGGATTCTCCATTGAAAACTCGTCAATAGCATCTATCATCTAAGCATCGGCCGCCGGGCGATAAATGCCCTCCCAGCCAGGAGTGATGACGTCGTCACGTGGCGGAGGCGCCGCGCGCCGTGACGGAGCGCCGTGTCGCCACGAGCGTGAGGAGCTGGCTATCAAATTGACGTTGAGCATTTTCCCCTTTATAGGGAAACAAACAAATGTTGCTGACAAGATACATTGAACAGTCGTTGGTACAGCACCATCTAGCGCCGCACAATCTTAAGTATCGCTACCAGCTAACTAATGCTATACCTGTCTCCATATCAGACAGTCGCAGTTCTTAAATATTTTTGTTTGTCTAAAAGTGCAATGGTCATGGACAGGCGTTATCTCTTACAATCAGGAGAGAGTCTCGTTAGTCTCATTACATTTTAATAAAAAAATAAAAAAGAAGAAACAACGGCGGCCTTATTGCCTAAAGAAATTTCTTCCAGGCATCCTTTGGATGGACAGGACAGAAGGCACAGCTAATATGGTTGGCTATTTTTATTGCGAAAAATTCAATACTCTATTTCCATGGCCCCACACTAACTGATCGACCAATTGCTATAATATAAATAGATCTTTGTTTTTTGATGTTATTGATACCTATGAATTTATTTTATACTACTTCAGACAAAAGGACAGCAACCTAAAATAGCATTAGACCGGATACGTACCTTATATCATTGCAGCTATACACAGAACTTTTAGTAACAACACAAAGTTCAAACCATCGCTGCTTTGGCGGTCATTACTTTCGATGGTTAGCCACAAAAACCCCGTAATTTCGGTTGCTACAGTATTCTTCAGATCGAAATACAGTAATGTTTATTACACACTACTGCTTGGCGACAGAATATATGGTACTGCGGTGGTACCTACCTAGACGACCACTTGCCAAGGAGATCTACCACCAAGTAAAGTAAGCTCATAAGATTCCTTTGTTGTTTTTATTTCTGGTGGGTACAATAAAGAGTTTCTATCTAATTCGACATTCAAACGAGTGGAACTAGACATTTCTCCTACTGTTAAATTTTGTTTTAAACTAGGAAAGAAAATCGGCAGTGAATCTAGCTCAAGATTTCTTCCCATACCGTCGCAGTTCCAGAACTCGAACAAACTTGTGCCTACCGGGAAAACTCTAACAATTAACACCCATTTAGCTCGTAACTTGGAAACCAAGTTAATTTTTAAACGTAGCTTTTCAATCGAGCCGCCTTTGTCCCAGTAAAGTATTGGCAAATGGTCCGACGAGAAATTGCTATAAAGCTGGCGAACTAGAGCACGAGCTATTGTCCTTTTACTTTAGAAACACGTAATGAATTCAAAATAAAAATGAAGTTGTAGCTTTGTAAGCAAATATGCTACGTATTTGTGCCCTAATAGCGTCGAAGCGCAGCGCTGGCGTCAGGTATATACGTGATTTATTCCATCGCTGCAGCGCTTTATTCACGGCGGAACGGGAACTTTTGATTTGTTACAATAAACTCACTTCTTACCGTGAGACAACTAGAGGAACCATTCTAAGACACTAGCTCCACGCACGGTTTTGTTTACTTAACAAATCTGACATAAGATTAGCATCAAAGATGCGTCATTAGATCAGCTTTGTCTCCATGATGAAAGCCACAGGATGTGCGGCCGAAACTATAGTCAGAGTGTCCGATATAATTAAACGTGAGTAATCCCGCATAATTAAACAAAAATATGTCAAAATCTCGTCAGTTGATGTTAGATTAATTTGAATAAGCGTCAATTAACTGGTGTTTGATCATCAAGATACCTTAATTTAATCTATTACATAGATTCCTATGAATAATTGAAGAGTAAAATAATATTTACTGAAAAGAAAAGTCGATTCCATTCCACTAAACACAAACACGGCTAGGTTACATTGTTTTATTACGGAGTTTAGGTACCTAACTTCCGGTTTTATTATGACCTGATGATAAAGCCGGAAGGTAAGCAGTTCATTGGAACTTTCATAGTGACCGTAAACATCACAGAAAAGTCATGGGAGAACAAAATATATGATTTCGTTTATTTAGTTTCTATTTAATTTGGTTTAAAAATCAAACTGCTGAACCGATTTTGACGAAACCGAGTTTTTATTAATTTCTTCTTTTTTTGGAACAAATCGGAAAGTATATCCTTTTAAATAATAAAATAAGTTTCTAAATTGGTTTATAAATAAAGGAGTACTGAGGTAACAAACATAAAAGCTAGCGCTCGTGGCATAGCTTGTTTATTTATAAGCTCTGGCACTAGGGCTGTCTACCCAGCCAATATGTAGTTAGTATGTAGATGTTACTGACATTGACCACGCTTTATATCGACATTAAAATGGTTTTCCTTGGACACGTGTTACTTTACACTAAGACTTACATTACCCTTTTTGTCACGTAATATTTGACTGTTCTGACGGCTCATTTGGTAGTGTATCTGCTTCAAGAGTTGTAGGGTGTGGGTTTGATTCCCACCTAGGACAAACATTTATGTGAAGAGCTTGTGAATGTTTGTTCTGTGTCTGGGCGTTCTATATGTACAACAAGTATGTATGTATTCTTTCTGTTATAATATGGCCAAGACAAAGTAACATTCACTGACGCTAACAGAAAAGTCCAAAAATGTACGCTTAAGTCGAACCCGTAATTCTTTTTCGTTTCTAATAGAGTTATTGCAAAGCGAATGTAACTTTGTTTAGGCCCTCTGGTGAAATAGTACAAGCTTTGCTAAGTTTGGCGTTAGATGACGCTGTGTTCATTTATTTATTATTATAGGTACATTCTAACACAATCACGTTTGTTCTCTACAAAAGCATTAACATAATTTTGTTAAAGTAAAGCGAACGAAAATGTGGTGGAAATCTCAAAATATTCCCGCCTCATCGCCACCTCACGCTCACGGGCCCAGCTCCATATAAATCTGAACATTTTCCCAGCTCGAGCAGAATTCAAAGAAGTTTAAAAGTTTCAAACAGTGTTGATACATGTGATGGAGCTCGCGAACTCGGGCCGCGGAGCGCCCGCGCCCGCGCCCGCGCCCGCGCTGCCCGCGCCTACTTTTTGTTTCGCTTTTATTTAATCTCTTCAAACTCTTACAAGGTGTCAGGTGGTTATAAATAGCGCTCGCGCTTGTTTTATCCCTGAATAATATATTCGGTTGTTATATTTCAACTCGGCTCGGAATTCCGTGACCATCTCTTAAAGCTTAAAAAATTACGAAGTATCGTCGATCCGGCAGATGGTGACTTCGGGGACTCAGTTTCGGCTTTAATTGGTGACCCAGTTAAGCTGTGAACTCATTTTCTCAAGTTTTTTTATTCGCTACACTTCCTATTTCAAAAGACGGAAGACTTATACACCTCGGCAATTACCTGGGCCTGTCTCCGTCTACGAGGAACCTTATTAAACTCTAAAAGCATGTTGAAAAATTACCAGAACGAGTCTCACATTTTTTCACGGCACTGAGGGCAATAAGGCTGGTGACACAACAGCGTGAGATGTGGGTTTTGGCGAAGTTTTGTCACTGTGACTTATTGCTTAGAGTAAAAATTTGTGGTCATCATCAATGCTTGCTCAGAGTGAATACTTATCTTAATATTGTAGAGAGACGCTTTAAGGTTCGGTGCTAAGACAAATGTATGAAAAAAAGTAATTTCCAAGGGCACTGTTCCATGTGTTTCTATCATTTACGACGCAATCCTGTAAATTGACATACTAGCCTGTCTGTTCTGTTTGGAGCAGATCATGTTTCGCTAATTATTATTTAGCTCATAAACAAGCGTCTTTATCAATCACAGCTTAAATATATTCTATATTATAGCTTATTATTTTATATTATAGCTTATATTCTCTCTCTGTCATTTTATATAATTATTATTATTTGCTTTTTTTACACCAACTTAAATATCTATTCTTTTAATTTCCATCCTAAGGTTGTCTGGAAGAAATCGCTCTAGGCGATAAGGCCGCCCTTGTACACCGTTTATTTGTTGTTTCTATGTTGTATTTTTTGTTTTGTTACTTTCTTTATCTTCTGTTTTTAATTTTTTGTATGTATTTTTATAATGTTTGGTGTATAATAAAGTTGTATTGTATTGTATTGTATTGTATTGTAGCTTAAATGCTTACTTAATAGTAGTAAATAGCTTTTGATTTGTAATTTTTTATTATTCCACATTTTATAACAAATAAATTTACTTTTTCTTCAAATTATTTATTTAACTTGTTTTCTTTTTGTGATGAACAAAGCTAAGTTGATCCCGAAGTTACGACAGCAAAGTTTTCTTAAAAGGTGAAATGGGATACAAGATGTATTAATAGTTTTAATTTAGAACACAGTAGTCAAACATCTAGCTTGTAAAGCATAAAATAGTTAATTTTAGTATAATGGTCAAGAGTTTTTATATACATAGGTACCGCAGTGAATAAGTGAAAAGTGAATAGTAGACTTTTGATTCGGTCGTTTCGTTCATTGAATAGACCTCTCACTTCGTCTAAATGTACCAAAACAGAGCGTGTGTCCTTGGCCTAAGATCCTGAGGGGTCCAGATAAGGTATATATTGATGGTCCCTCGGGCTGAGTGATTCCTTCCAGTTTGCCTCCGACAAGGTGATTTTTATTATTAATATTATATCGGTAATGTTTGGATTGCGCCCTCTGGAGGTAGCCGATATAGCTCAGCGGAAACTTTGACGAAAATAGACAAACATGACTTGTTTGGTTATAATTACGTTCGATATTGTGTGTTGTGCTCGATTCTATGGCGGTACACTCACAGATATAGCTGCTCTTGCAGAGTACTGAGCAATCTACAGAACTTTCTTTCTCTCGCTGAACTTTATGGTGACGCACATTGGGGTTCAAGTATTTTAGTAAAAATGTTTTCAATAACCGGTCAAAGTTTTTTTCCCAGTAAGAAAAAAGGTTCATGTGAGGCTTCTGTTGAATTTTAGAAACAACAAAAAAAACACGTTTCACATCTCGTGTAGTTTAAATTGTATAAGTTTTTTACTTAACAGTTAGCAGTTTTTTACTTTTGTACATGGCACATAGCACGCAGAACTGATACCGGATGGGGCTGCAAAGTTCTGGAGTGGACCACGGACCGGCAAGCGCAGCGTAGCATATCCACCCACAAGGTGGACAGACGACCTCATAAAGACCGCAGGATAGCGCTGACGCGAGCCGCTTCCAACCGGTCTTTATGGAAGTCAATGGGGGAGGCCTTTCTCCAGCAGTGGACGTCCTACTACTGAGATGATGATGATGATGTAGATGGAAGCTTCACTTTGAAATATTTAACTTTCCAATCCTTCGTCAAACCATGGCTGATCGCAAGCTCAAAGGGGATGTACCATGTAGCCGTATACTCAGATAGTGACTAGTATTTATTCTGTACTAACTATCGTCGAATCTGTGAAGGAAGCGGGTAGTAGTGGCTTAGCCTCCGAACCTCCTATCCATCAACTCGATACCCGGACAATTAGAATCGAATCCCATTCGAACTTGAAACTCGAGCCACAAGCACTAAGCCCGAGATAATTGACGTAGATTGTCTCCGGCTGTAAGCCATTGGCAAAGTTTAAAGAACTGACTACAGTGAGACAAGGCTTGCAAAAGAATAAGCACAGAACGTCGTGAACTCCCGTATGACGCAAAGCAGGTGTAAACAAATAAGACCATTTGTTAAATTAATATAAAGTCTAAGGACACTTTATATTGTGGCGCTTCGACGCTGGGAATATCTACAAGTGTATGAAAAACGAAAAATCCGGTTTGAAGGTTACTGCAGGTAGCGAAAATACAGGGCTGTTGAGACTAACCATTGACTTGTTAGTCAAAGTTCTGTGTATCGCTGCAATGGTCGTGGATATGCGTTATCTCTTACCATCAGGAGAACGACGTCGTCTCATTGCTTTCACGTTGAAAAAAAAAAATACAGCTAAAGTTTTGTTTTTGCATAACTTTTGTGTCGTAAAGCCGCATAGATTTCAACTACTTTTTGGATACGATTTGTGCAAAACAAACAAAACCAAATTTATTTTCGTGTCTATTGCACTTATCGGTTTGCTAAATTTTAATCATTGAGTCTGTTAGCATTTGTGTCGATTCACTATAAAATTAATTAAAAGTTGTGATGCGTTTTTAGTTAGTTGATTGTGAGCCGTGTCGCAGTGTACATTTATCTTCCCGAATTGGCAAGGGTTAATGCGGGTAGGCGGCAATTAAACTTGCTGATCCCGCCAGTTCGGTTCGCGTCTAAAACGGATCATTCTTAAGGATTTTATTTTGTTTTTAGTATCTTTTGACGGATACCGCGTACCAGTTCTGAGATCGTTTCATACTATATATACTACGATAGTCCGTGAGGGGTATATTTTTCGATATTTGAATATCTATACAGATTGTATAAAAATCTATCCATAGATGTTAGCATACTTTACTATAGAGATGTCCATACACACAACTTTTACTATTCGTATATAACAGGTCACGCACAAAGATTTGCAAAAAAAGTTTTTATGTATGTGACACTGGCGAGTTATAATTTAATTTCAAAGCGCTTCGAGTAGACAATCTAATGAAAACACGATTATTTGCAAGTAAAAATATGAACATTCCAATTTTAAAACTTCCCTCCACATCTATCCTTTTTCCAGGCGCTATCTCTTTTTTAAATTTAAAATTGCACTATCTTGTTTCATTGAAAAATAAAGCTGTAGAAGAGGTGTTTAAGGCTGACTGGAAAAAGTGTTTCGAAAACAAAGAAAAACCTTTCTTTACCTTCCAAGAAACGTTGTAGGTATGTTGTGTATAGCTTGTGCTACCTGGGTTAACAGGTTCTGATCCGGAAAAATATACTAAAGAGGCATTTTTGTTTTACATTTTTTCCATAGTAAAACAACTAAAGAGGTTTGAAATAATTTAATTTGAGATAATGTTGGATACTGTAAGAGTAATGATGTGTGAATATTTGTCGGAGGTAATGCCTGGATCTACTTACAAATCACTCCCTGATAAAAAGCTACACAATTACATAACTACGATATACGTTTTGTTTATTATGCAGACAAAACAACTGACATAAACTAGTGTATATTTGTATATGGATCAGCAGTAGGTACCCCGAGACGACATTTGATCGCTAGTTGGGAAAGCGCTGGAGTGCAGCGTCTGTAACAAGCGTTGGAAGCGCTGCGTTGCATCGGAAAAGGCTTTCTATTTCTGGAATTTGTAGGTTATCGTTATTTCCCCGCGCTTTTCTGTAAGAAAATTCTAGTCGCGTCCCAGATAAATACGAACTTATAGTCGAGAGTGCGCTTTTGTAGTTGAACACCATATATTTTTTGTTTGAGCGTAACATATTTTAAATACGACTAGAGTAATCGGTTCTCGACTGATTCAGTTTCCTCCAATACTGACATATAAATCTTTCAACTCATTTTTGGCATATTTTTTAAAATTAAGCATTTCCTTATCAACGAGGCGCTACTGCGCCGACATTAAATGAAAACACATATCCAGTTCCACGTTCTCATACATTCGGTATGCTTTAATTTCATTAATTGTTATTATTTACTGAATTATTCACAATTTTCAAAAATATCATATGGAGCAACCTGTATCTAAAAAACTGCAGCGGAAATGTCATTAGCCGGGGACAGATCAAAACGTATTATCAATTAAAAAAGAAATACTATTAGTTAAGATAGTCCTGTATTTTAACAGCGAACGGTGCACAGAACCATGCAAAAACACGCATGTGCGCGTTTCTTAAATGCAAACGATAAAGAAATACTTACTGAATGAGCTGAAAGCTCGCACAAACTTGACCGCTCTTCCTATTTTCTTTTCCTCATAAATAACTTAGCTAACAGACGGTGCGGTAAAGTTCTGATGATGAAGCTAGGAGATGGTGGTAGTACTCTGATTTTTATTCATGAACCATTATTAATTCACAAAGATTTTTGATTCTTCTAAACAAACAATAAATAACAAACTCTAACAATGTCAGTACCTAATTGACTAGTTCTTACAATGAGATGAGTTTGCAAAAAGTTTACTTATAAAAACTTTTTTCAATTAAAACTTATTGTTACTTTGTGTTGATAAGATCGTGTTTTGTATGTGACTGTGTAACGTAAGTAGTTATTTTGCCATTGATGATGTCAAATTCACAGCATTATACCATCATTTCAAATATTATTAAGCCATGCATTATACTGCAAATGCACGAGTTACTATAAAATAAGTTTAAAAAGGTTTTAACAAACTTATACAAACTGTCTGAAACATTGATCTATTTACTGACATTGGCAGTATCATTGTTGACGTTTGTCCGTCATGTTTTATTTACAAAAGTGTGTGCTTATAATATTTAAAGAGTTCCCTCGATTTCTCCTGGATTCCATCATCAGATCCAGACTTGATACCAATGGGACCATATGGGAAGTACACCCTTTCAAACGAGAAAATAATTTCCGAATCGGTGCAGTGGTTTTCGAGTAATCGGTGAACACACATAAAAATAAAATAAAATAAGAAGATTCCGACGAATTGATAATCTCCTCCTGAAGTCGTTTAAAAATGAGAAAGTGTTAATAGTGATTGTGAATGCGATGTACATCATACCTAGTGCTCTGAGCGCATCGCAATGCGGCTTGCACTGTGCAGTTTCGTTTGAATCAATTGATACCTACGGTGTCAAAGAATCGCCGCGCCCTCTAGTGCACACAGCTGTAGTTGTATGAACGAGTCACAGGTTTCAATACCCGAATTAATCAAGTACCCGAATCAGTGATTCTAATTCGGGTACTTGATTAATTATTTAGTTTGTTTGAAAATTGATTTCTTTTAAATTAGCGTTTTTTTTTTTTACGTTGCTTATATGATTACTGATCATTAACCCTACCCGTGTGTTAATTTAATGTCGATGCAAAGTATCCATGCCGTATATTTGTTCTACATTTTAAACTGTAGAATATTTACTTGACAAAAAGCGGAATTTTAAGGCTTCATACACAAATCATCTAACGGGACCCCATTACAAATATTTTGTAAATTTTATAGGTCAGAGATCTTGTATCTGATCTTTCAATTGATTCAACTAGAAATAAGACTACAAAATTTTATTTTAATCTTAAATTAAGATCAATTTAACTTGCGTCTCCTTGTACGAGTATATTCGTAAAAGTTAAAATATATTGTTAAGTTGGTAAATGTCACGGAACACGGTGCCTGTGGAGTGCCAATAATAATAATAAAATGGTATATTTGATATACTATAATAAGTGGCCGTTTGTTTATCCGAATCAGCCGTGTATAAAATACACGGCTGATTCGGATAAAAAAATGCATGTCTGTTTGTTCTTATTTTATCCGCTGCCGTACACTTCATTCGATTGTGCTCGTTGCTTATTACTCGTACTTGCGCGCAGGTTATAATATTATATCTAATATCTGATCTATATCTATATATTTAAACGAGCAATTCTTGTATATATGTATATATATAATCTGAATCTCGGAAACGGCTCCAACGATTTTCATGAAATCTAGTATTCAAGGGGTTTCGGGGGCGATTAATCGATCTAGGTAGGTAAAATTTTTAGAAAACGTCGTTTTATCCGTATTTTCAGGCAATGAAAAACTGCTACAATATCATTGGAATACAAAGGTAAATTTCGCCACCTTTTACAAGGTTATAATAGCTCAGGTGGGAAATCGGTCAGTCCCGGAACCAATAGACTGGTTGGAGTCCAGATGATTATTTTTTCCCATTTTTTTTCAAGTTCCTTCTTAAAAAACCCGAGCATAGCTCGACCATTCAGGTACTAGAAGGTTATAGGCCTAGAACAATTGTATTTTTTTGTTTTGCGGCAGCAATGTTCCTTGTCCCGTTTAATAACACATATTTAACATCTTAAAAATTAACATATATTATTTATATCAACAAAGTCCGCAGATAAAATGACAATTGTCTTCCAACTCTTGCATCGTATCATGAATGTCAAATAGATCAAAATTAATGGAGCATAGTTACAGATAGATTGTAGATCAGTGTCATCTCAGAAGTTCCTACAAATTAGTGCCATTCAAAACCAAACGGCATGTAGAACTTCCTCCAGTGGAAGGCCGGAGTTCCAAACCAGAAGTAATTGAGCATAACACCCCCTCCTCCCCTTATTGGTAATTACCGTGCGACGAGGCCGTAAACTGGGGAGCCGTGACGTCTGCTCGGAAAACTCAAACAAAAGGACTTCAAAAGGACTCATTAAGTTGCTTCTCAAATAATGGGGGGATAGACAAGAACGTCCCACAGGGGGGCTTGCACAGCACTGTACAGCTTACTGCTGTGCCTCAGCCGCTCTGGACGAACACTACTTAATTATGAATATCATATGACCTCCTTTTTGTTGTAAATTCAAAGAAAAGGATTGTGGGTTCGGTTTGAAGGGTACTGCAGCGAAATTACAGGGCTGTTGGGACTAACCATCGAAAGTTTTAAAGTAATGAACGCCAAAGCAGCGTTGCCGTGGACTTTGTTTTGCTACTCAAAGTTCTGTAGGTATATCGCTGCAATGATCAAGGACATGCGTTATCTCTTACCATCAGGAGAGCGTCGCGATCGTTTTATTACTAATATAATAATAAATAAAATAAAAACAATCTATTGCGGTGTTCATTATTCTTAACTTAAACATAGAGATATATACAACAGATATACCTATTACAAAAACTCTAACGTAACGGTCGATTCCACCTTTATTGTGCGAACCGCTAAGCAATGGAAGCCTATTGTTTTTTTTTTAATGTATAATTTGATCTAAACCTTAACTTAACATTGGTTGTACCATGGAAACCAAATAATTAATAGATTTATTAAAATACTTTTATTTCTAAATACATTTTTTTTAACTGTTGACAGGCTAAATGTGCTAAATGTGTAGCTGTGGTCAACAGCTCATCTCATATTAAGTGACGGTGTGTATACTTGTAATACATACAGATCACCTAGACATTGCAAGAATAATGATCGTCGCGTAAATATTTATTGAGTGGGAATCAAACCCACGCTCTAAACTTTATGAAACAAAACAGTTACCAAATGAGCTGACAGGCAATGAACTAAATAATAGTTCGAAAAAAAAAGAATAAATATTTGTTCCGAGACACATATTATTTTCTTTTAAGTAAATAACTTAAATAACCTTTATCTAACTTTCACTGACATGTCATAACATAGGGTGATATTAATAGAACGACGCGTATTAATTACCGAGTCCAAAAACCAATGAAACTGAAACTAACTTGCAAATTAAAAGTTATCAGTTCAACAGCAGCTAACGGATCTAATTACTATATTGCTAAATTGGCCTCGCTCACGGCATCGCTAAACTTTTAAAGGTCATATGAAACTTTGAAAACTATTATTCAAATATTTATAAATAGGACGATTGTTTCCAAGTCAACCTAGATAAATATAATATAGCTTAATTATGATTCTGTTATATTTGTAAACGATATTTACCACAGAATATCTAATAGTTAAATTTTTCCACGCCAGTTATACGCCCGCACAATTTGACTTCGTGTGAAGCATTACGTATGAACCTTTTAGATTTCCGTATTATATAATAAAACCAATATTTGTTTTGCTTACAAAAGTTCCAATAGCGTAGTTCCACAACCTACGTCAATACATTTCAAGTTCAAGTTCAAGTGTAAGTGTTAAATATATCTTTTTAGGGTTCCGTACCTCAACAGGAAAAAACGGAATCCTTATAGGATCATTTTGTTGTCCGTCTGTCTGTCTGTCAAGACCCTTTTTCTCAGGAACTCGTGGAGGTATCAAGCTGAAATATATATCAAGTATTCAGGTCTACTGTCCCTTGGAGCTGTGAAAAAAATCAAACTTCTAAGCTAACGCAATCAAAAGATACAGCCGTTTGTGCTGCAAATTTTCGACACTCGCAAGGGAATCAAAACCTACAGGGTACTTCCCATGAACTCAGAATCTTGAAATTTGGTACGAAGCAACGTCTTATAGCACAAATAAAGGATAAATTGCGAAAATCATAAATTACCACAAAAAAATACCATAACTTATACTTATATACCTACAGGTTTGTACGGAACCCTCGGTGCGCGAGTCCGACTCGCACTTGGCCGGTTTTTTTAAACACCATTTCATTTCCCGAATGAATCAGTTTCTTCTAGGTAAGTATGCTCCATCCTAGACCGCATTTCCGCTTAACAACATGCGAGACGAGAGTCAAACGCAAACCTATTAGAAAAAAAAACGGCATTCATGCGGACTGCCGACAGAAGCGAAAACTTAAAACACGTCACATAATGTCGGTGATACGAATCTATAAGTTTGCCCTTACAAAAAATTGCTCAACGACGATAAAGAAGATTTCGCCAAAAAAAAAGTAAAATCTCCGAATCAAAAGTAAAATATGAAAAACCCACGAGGGTCATAACCGCCCACGTCAACCCGCCGATAATTTCAACAGATAATTAATCGGGCGTCACTCAGCCCCATTGTCTGTCCGCAATAAATCACTGGATAGAAATAAAAATAGATATTTTCACGTCCCAGCGGCTCGAATGAAAACGACTATGTCGCTACGTGAATCAGTGTAGTAACAAAGCTTGAAAAAATATTGCTCGTTTTCGTAAGGCAAAAGGGTAGAAGCTCGATTTATTTTTTTAGCCTGGCAAGGGGTGGTTTTTCTAAGCCCTGAATATACTTCGCCGAGGGCGCCTGGCCCGATGTCCCGATGAGCTCGTTTTAAAATAATTTCATAGAGTTTATTGTGCGAGTCGGTACTTTGGGACACATTCCAGAGCTTAGCTGATGTGGGAGACTTGGGATCCGCTCATTTCGGCGCTGTGGACCGAATAGATCCTAAAATATTGTCAAGTGCGTGTCGGAGTCGCACACCATAAGGTTCTGTACCACCACGCAATGTATTGTATTTATCTTAAATATAATGATTGCTTCGATTGACTGAGTTTGTTTCTACAATGTGTATTCTATTTTAAATGATTGTGCTAAGTTTAAAAAGTTGTTAACCGACTTTTTTGTATGGAGATTTCATGTACTTAATACTTGTAAGGAAATAAATAACAGATATTTATTGAATATTATGAATGGTTAATTGTAACGACTTAAAGAATAATGAGATTAAAGGTAAGACGAATAGACATAATGGGGAAAAGCGTATTTTTGTACGTCATCGAGAAAAGTCGTGCGCGTGTTTAATTTAGCACACATTCCTACATAAAGCTAAAATACTAATATTATTTTTTATCAAAATATTAAAAATAGTTCGCAGTCGGTAGGATTCGAACCTACGCTCCCAGAGGGAATCTGATTTCTAGTCAGACGCCTTAACCGCTCGGCCACGACTGCCGCACATGATACATATAAATTTTGACGTCAATTCACGTGCAGCACCGATCAAAGTGAAAGCTTTCCAAATTCAAACCAATATCGAATTACCCTACAAAATCGTCGTCATATCGAAATGGTCGCGATCCAATCAACGAGATGGGGTCTGACTTGGCATCTAAAACCAATACGGGCGGCGGGCGGCCGAGGCCTATGAAATCAAACAATCGGCACAGATTAAATAATAGTTAGTAGGTAACAATCGGCGGGAATTGGCGGGAAACAAATGAATCGTATGTAAATGAAGCGAGTGATTAGTGCTCGCTGAATTACGGACTGGAGCGCCGGGCGCGGGCAGCGGTGGCGCCGCGGGGCAGCGCCCGGGATCATTAGCGCACTGATCACGTAATCAAACAACGCAATGTTGTCGAAATCATTTGACAGTAAAAATATACACTTACATAATTGTTGATCGACGAAAACCAACACAGGTCACCGTCTAATTAAAAAAGAACAGGCAAAACTAGATCAACTACATTTTACCATTGCACTTGCCCATCGTGATCGTGTCGAAGTAACTACTTCGGACCGCCGTGCAGGAGAGACAAATTATGATGTCCAGTCTTTCGTGGTCATTAATCTAAGATGACATTTTTGCAGCCTAGAAGGATGACCGTCTGGTTTCCAATCTGGAAGTCATGGGTTCGAATCCCATGGCACGCACATCTGTCTTTTCTAAGTTATGTGCGTATTGCCGCTGACTTCAAACGGTGAAGGAAAACATCGTGAGGAAACCATAGCGTGGTGGTAGGGTACTTTCTAGTACTCGGCTGGCTAATTACCGGGTGGTTAAAATTCTGCCGCCAAGCATCTAACGGTGTGTTCCAGCAGCCTCACTTGAGAGCCAGTTTCATTCCAGGCTAGGTGTGCTTTACCATCTTCGACCACACCGTCACTTAACTTTAGGTGGGCTGTGGTAAAACACTAGCCTGTCAAAAATAAAAATAAAATTGACACAGGCTAATTTTTAAATTCTGGGAAACGCGGTTATACATACAGAGCAAAGAGCGGCTGACTATAAAATAACCTCATGTTCGAGTCATCTTCAAAGTCAAACTTCATTACCATTAGTCATAATTAACAGCGCCTGCGTGGCGTGGCTCGCAGCGCGCTGATCTCGTTCAGACAATGATCGTGATATGATAGAGATTCTCCAATTTAATTCCCATCTCATCCTGTAACGCACACGTCAGCGGTTCACCTCATCGCCCACAGGCATTGACTTATACCGCGTAAAGACAGTGCAAATGGAACATTTTTTATGACAGCTACTCAATGTCACGCCGTTGTTTCTCACCAGTACGGGTTGAGTCGTATGCCGACAGGCCTGTTGAGACTAACCACCAAGTCTTAAAGTAATGACCGCCAAAGCAGCGTGGACAAGGATTTTGTTTTGCTACGCAATGTTTTGTGTATCAATGCAATGGTCATGGGCAATTGGACATGCGGTGTCACTTATCATCAGGAGAAATAAAGGAGAATAAAAATGTGAGTACGGAGTTACTTTCTTAAATAAAATAAATAAATTTACGATTTTATATAATAGAATTTTATGTAAATATCAATAGTTTTAATTAAATATCATGTATTATAAGAAACAAATTCCAAATTTTAAAAATATTTGTTAGTCAGGTTTCGATTTTTCAAGTAGGTACATCTTGTTACACATATTAAACATTGGCAAGCCGCAAACGTTGGAAAGGAATCCTTAGTTTTAAGGTCTTTGTGCACCCGACATGCGACATCCGGTTATAGCTAGTCCACGCAGAGGAATCCCGCTGACTGGAGTCCGGATCACTCAATTATCCGTGGAGCCCGTTCCTTCCGATTCCAATTAGCTCTCCGATCCCATTCCGCCTTTTTGAACAATTATAGGAAAAGTGCGAAAGCTGTTGGAAAAAGATTAAGAATATTTTGCTGCCGACTGAGGAAATGTTTGGACCTATTTTGGGAAAAACTTTTATAAGTATTATTTGTTTGTTTGGATACTGATTGATTCTTGTTAAGTTTTTGTCAATAAACGTAGTTACCGAAATCATATTACGACGACATGATACACTGTGTATTGCTTTTTATATAATCGGATAGTATTTCGTCTAAATGTTGGTACAAAGTATGTACATAATCCTAAAAACTCGTTCTGTCTGCTTGGTTAGTAGCGTATATTTCGCGTTGTATATTTCAGTAAACTGTTATTTCACGACACATACACGCAGTCTAGGAACGCTTATATAGCGATCAAAGAAAATAATTGCAATAGTGTTGCCCTCCTCGAGGTGTCGTTGATATAAAGCAAGTCGGTTGACATAGAAACTAGTTTTGACTAGAACTTTAAGCTGGCCCTAAATTGGTCACCTTTCTTAGTCATAGAATTTATTTATGTATCAATCAGTCAGAGAGAAAAGAAACAACATCACAATTGAGATGCTTTTTATGGATGTCAGGCTAGGTGTTTGACCACAACGCACCTGATGAATAGCAATGATGTGATCATAGTTGTAAACGCATCTAGCCTGGAAAAACTCTCAAGTGAGTATGTCCCACCACACCATTAGGTGCTTGGTGGTAGATTTTCAACTAATTAGTCAGCAGAGTACTAAAAATAACATCCTAAATAAAAATGTCCTCTCAATAATTATATTTCTTCACCTGCAACTCGAGCTCATTGTTGGGATTTGAACCCACGCCCTCCGGTATGTGACCCGATCGCGCTAACCACTAATCTATCACAGTAACCTTCGTATGTCTTGTTATATTCGCACTGCACACATTATATCACACATTATTTTTCTAGTGACAGTTATTAGGAAGTTTTAAATAACTACGTTCTGTTCTGCGTACGCACTTTTATGAAAGAATACACTTTTAGTTTAGGTTTAGTTATGACAAAGATCTAACACTTGGTTTAACGACAAAACCATTGTGCCAAACCAATAAGACATTTAAAAAATACTGCCCATTATTAAACCTGAGCAACCGATGTAGTCCGAGACTTCCAAAAAGCATACTTCGAAAAACGAATTAGCCGGAGCGAAGCGGAGCAAAGCTGGAACACGGATTTGCATCTTTTGTAGGAGGAATTCGCACTCTACGGCTTGCTCTTGTTTGCACCGTGACTACTGTCAAAGCATTCCCGAATATCCCTGGTAAGGTACTTACTTACCGAGCAATACTGAATGGGCCTTTTTCTATTTTGGTATGAATAGTGAAAAAAGTTAAAACAATAATAAAACCATTGCATGTACGAAGTTTTAATTTATGAGTTATTGTTTGACCACAGCTTTTCTTATTTTAAGTGACGGTATGGTCGAAGATGGTAAGTAAACTTAGCCTGCTAAGGAATTAGCTCTCAAGTGGAGCTGTCGGAACACTCTGTTTGGTGCTTGGCGACAGATTTTCAAATTAAGGGTGGTAGCTGGCCAGCCGAGTACTATAAAGTACCTACTCTTAAATACTTTAAAAATCTAAAATAATTATGCTAACGGTTCAATGTAGAACTAACAAAAAAAGTCTCACCATTGACTGACACCATTCAGTTACGGAACCCTAAATACCGACCGTATATTACTCGCTTCCATTCGGGATCCACCTTCCATCGCGTGCTTCAGAAGCAAGCTAAGATCTTGGCTTCAAGAGACCTCGTTTTATGACTTTGACGATTATTTAGAAATAAGATAATATAGAATTACTAGTGAGTAAATTTATTTTTTTATATTGACTTATTTTACGAAAATTTATGAGTTATTATTTTATCATTTTTAATGTTATTTATAAATATGAATGAATTTTTTTAACTATGGTGTTATCTATTAATAAAATATTTGTATTTGCATACAGCCCAATTGTTAATCTATTTCTGCTATAATCATTATGATTATTTATTTGTTTTGATAGCTTCCACAAAAAGTTCCGCAGTCGGTAGGATTCGAACCTACGCTCCCAGAGGGAATCTGATTTCTAGTCAGACGCCTTAACCGCTCGGCCACGACTGCTACATGTAAATGCGACTCAAAGACGCATTCACATAAGTATACCAAGGCCATCATCAACGACTTTCACGGAGCATGCATGCTTTGGTGAAAGGTGCCTACCCACGTTTGAACGTACATAGACTTCATTTTGAAAGTAGGTCGGCACAAGCTCTCACTTGAAGTACGAAGCGAAACTCTTATCAAATCGTCTCTCTTATCATATCGCCAAAACGTCGTCGTGTCAGTCTTAAAACCAGCTAGATTTAGAACTGCGCACAATTTTTTTTTTTTTTTTTAATATTTTATACATACATACATCCAAATCTATTCACACATTTAAAAGTTGTGGTTAAATAAAGAAACTTACATTCATAAACGCTAAAAACATTACACTCCTTTTTAGGCCAGTGGTGTAAACACTGTAGGTGGTTGTAATGTATTTTTCACTTATGAACTTATTTTACACTGTACCTCACCTATGAAGTACAGTGCAATAAAAAATATCTTTATACATACATATATCGTGTAAAGGTTTTTCTTTTCTCCGCTAAATGAGCATATTTTTTTTTTTTTAAAGAATAAATATTAGAGGACATCTCACACACCGCCAAACTACTAGTATTATGGGAATCAGATAGCTGATAGAATACTTATGTATTTTCATTATTTTTTCAATACAAACTTTTAATACATAAAGAATACCCAGCCACAGATCCAAACATTTATGTTCGTCACACAAATGTTAGTTGTGACGTACTGAGGTTGATGTGGGTTCGACTCTCACGAGTAGAACGCTAAAACTCTTGAAGCAGATACGCTACTAAATAGCTACAACAATATATACATATATAATATACAATTTAGGGTTAATTTAATGTAAAATATGCGGCAAAGCTTCGGTAAAGAAATAAATTTACAATTTAAAAAAAAACTGACTCCATCTCACTAAGCCCAAACACAGCAGGGCTTTAGGTATTTTAATTTAAAAATTAATTACTGAACTGATTACTATGGGACTTTGTTAAAATAAATTCAATCTGATAATCCTCTCAAATCGGTTCATAAATGAAAGAGTTCTGAAATAACACACATTAAAAAAATACAACCGGATTGAGAACCTCCTCCTTTTTTGAATTCGGTTAAAAACATGTTTGTATTAGCTGTTGTCAACGCTTTAAGTAGTTACCAGCTATCCTAATTATTTTAAACTGCAAATCTTACATTTTCTTCTTATTTCATTTTCGTTAGAATCAAAATTTTCATCAATCAGCTTGGAAGTTTTTAAAATGCACTTTTGAGTTAAACAACCTGTTTGAGAACTCATGACTATAAACTTGATCGAGTAAAGCAAACAACTCGGCCAATTAGTGGCCGGCGAATATGTACACGCGGTAGCACAAGTCTTTTAAATAATAATTTGTAAAATCATGACTTCATCCGTTTTTTTAAGTATCGTATCCAAAAGTTCTTTAAACCGTGTTTCTAATAGCTATACACATAAATGAGGAAGCATTGTAGCATGTATCTTGTATCCAACTGATTTTTGTATTCTCCATCTACCCTCATCGTATGATATAGTAAGAACTACTATATTTCCTATGTCGGATTAAATATAAGTTTTTAAAGGCGTACTTAGCTTGCAAAACGCCCTAACTTAAGTTATTATCCAGTGCTTAACACTGGTCAATTATGATAATACAGACATTTCAAAATCTAAATTACAAGGCTGTCGAGACTGACCATCGAATATATTAAAGTAAAGAGCGTCGAAATAGCGTTGCTCTAGATTTTGTTTTGCTGCCCAAAGTACGTGTATCGCTGCAATAGTCATGGATATGCGTTATCTGTTACCATCAGGAGAGTGTCACGTTTGTCTCATTGAAGAAGAAAAACATTAATTTACGCCCGAAATGGGTGCTGTCCTCAATTTCTAAATATTTTTAGCGTTTTTTTTTTTTCAGTTTCGTTGGCAGGGATTTCAAAAACTGGTCACGTTTACAATATTGATGTTGTCGAGTGTACGTACACGATCAACGAGGCACAGATTTTGCGTGCAGTCCAAATGAACTGCGCAGGTGTGTTTACCGCCACTGATTGTCCTGTTTGCCCACCGCCGCCCACCGGTGGGCTGCCGTCCGCCGTCCGCCGGCCACCCCACCGCACCGCCGCGCTAGCGCCACAGCGGTTCCTCACACAGGCAGTCGTTTGTGGAAATATCATGATAGTCGAGACACATAGAGCTTATTCGTTTTTTTAAATATAATTACTATCATAATAATGATAGACTTTAATTAACGATCTTAAAATAAATGACGTTATACATATAATAAATTATTTGACATTGGTCTTAAAATTGTCTTGCTTTTCAGCACAGGCACCCTAGAGCTTCCCTTGCTTTTTGGTTAGTCTTCCTCTTCCATTCCTTCCTTCATGTTTATCTTCATCCTTATTCCACCCACTACTTTTTTGATATTGTCATCTCTTACGACGCTGTTTCCCTTTCCGCCCAGTTTTTACTGCTCATCATCATACGATCTGCCTATCATTTTAGAGTACTTATGTAATTAATTACTTTTTGTAAATACATACATAATACCCAGCGTCAGTACAAACATTTATACTCATCATACAAATGTTTGTCCTGAGTGAAAAACGATCCCACGCCCTTGAAGCAGATACACTGCCAAATGAGCTAACAGGGAAGTTCAAAAATGCTATTCAAATATTGAATGAATTGAATGCTGTTCAAATATGTCCAGGTATCTATAGTGGGCAAATTTTTACCTTTGTACTGCATATAATATATGACGTCATAAAGCTCCATTTGCAAGTTATCGTCGAGCACAGCCGTCGCATGTTGTTCTAACGTAAGCCACGTTCCCTAGAACTCCTGGAACGACTGTCACTTCGTCCTGCTATTATTCTTAGCAGTAGTTAGTTCAGTTCACCTGTTACACTTGTCAATAACAAAGAAGCAACGCCATCAATACCTACCGGGTCCTTTGTGCCGCGGGTGGGTTAACCGGATTCCTCAATTATCCGGTAGTCGGCCGGTTGTCCGGCCCGGTGAGATCGGTGACCGGCCAGGTGCGGCTTCCGGGCGAGAAGCGCGCCGCGTCCTCTTTGGAAGGGTGTTTTAGATATTTACATTTATTAACTCATATAGACGCTGCAAGCATTCTGGCCACATTCCCATCTAATGAACTATTAGATTAGGTTTTTGTATTTATACATTTGCAATTAGTATTAGATAATTTTAAGATTTTTAAAAGTTATTTATACTGACATAATTTAAAAGTTATGAGTATTTTTACAGTTGTCTGGTTTTTATGAAACAAACTTTGCTTAATTTAGAGCCTATATTGTACCATAAAAACTCATACCGTAAAAACTCATCATCAATCTGCTCTCAAGCCTTTTTTCTCTCCAGGCTCCAAAGCAGTCGACGAAAAGTTGCTAGTCTATCGTTTAAATCCAACACACTTTAGAGAATGCGTTCCAGATCTGAATGATTCAATTCTACCCCGCCCATTATACTTTCGGACTTTACAAATTTTAAAACGCGGCTCAAAAGCTCGGTCAATTCGGTTCCATTCCACTTTCATCATACGAACCGCTAAATAAGGAAATTCACTGCCTGAGAGGGTGTTCTCCAAAAGATACAATCCGGGTACCTTCTAGTCGTGAGACACGTTCTAAGTTCTAGGCAAGACCGTATCTTTACTTTACATCAGGTGAGACGATCAAACGCAAGCATAGATTTAAAAAGTGGCACTGTTTGAAATGTCACCCAACCCAGTTGGGTTGAGTGGTAGGCAAAGAATTCTGCCGCCATGCACGTAACGATGTGTTCCGCTAGCTTCGCTTAAGAACCAGTTTCATTCCAGGCTGAGTGACTATCTTCAACCATACCGTCGCTTAACATTGTGCTTAACTTAACATCCTTGTCAACCATACAAAAAAACACCAAAAAATGAGTGCAGTTGGGAAGGAATTTGAAAGATAAAACATTTTGGTAAATAAAATAGAAATTACTTACGTTTGTTTACACATACTCCAATTATAGTTTCACTCACATGTGGTGATCTTTTTCAAGGATCAGGTCAACATCTATCTAAATATATATAACTCAAAGGTGACTGACTAACTGACATAGTGATCTATCAACGCACAGCCCAAATCACTGGACGGATCGGGCTGAAATTTGGCATGCAGGTAGATGTCATGACGTAGGCATCCGCTAAGAAAGGATTTTGATTAATTCTATATAATATATTATTTATCTTTGAACTCAATTCTAAAGTCAGCGCGTACGAAGTCGCGGGCGTAAGCTAGTGCTACATAAATATGTCATAAGCATGTCAGCTTCCATAGTAAATTAGGAAATCATATTAAAAAAAACAAGAACTGTACGTTTTGTTATTAACACTGAAATACATTTTTCCCCAAATTACCGTCTTCAAAAAATAGAGAGAAATAACAGGGAAAGTCACTGTAGAAACATAAAGGGATCGCTCACAAACTACTTATCTCGGCCGTTATTACGTAACAGCTATATAGCTACAAGTAGCACAAACTAGAAAAGAACAGAATAAAACAAAAGCTAAGCGCAACTGCTAAGAAAAATGCTTCTCAGCAATACAAGTTCTAAAAAGAAGTTCGTAGTTTGTGCAGCCTAATTGGGGGGCCGTCTGGATTCCACTCTGGAAGTCCTGGGTTTGAATCCCACTGTCTTTTCTAAGGTATGTGCATATTGTTGATGACTTGTCTAAGAGTTCTTGAAAAACAACAACCACACATCTTCGACCACATCATCGCTTACCATCAGGTGAGTTGTTGGTCAAACGCCAACTTACCCGTATTTAAAAAAAAAGTTTTCGTAGATATGTGGCCAACCAACCCGCACTTGTCCAGCGTGGCGCACAGAGAGACAGTTTATAAAAACAGGAAGAAAAACGCTTCTTAATAATATAAGACAAATTGTAAAAAAAAAAATTACGTTATTTATATTGTTTTGTAACAATAGCCGTCAATCCACGTCAGGTGCAGTCGAGCTGCACATTAACTCTGACGCTAGGACTGGCTCCTCCTCCTTAATCTGGCACAGAGTCTGGTTCTCCAGTTGTCCCTCTGTCTTTATCTATTTAGGAGGCAATAATCTGTACACTGTCCCTCGGCTGTAGGGTGCCGTAAATAGCGGCGGGTAGGCCGCTCGTGAGGCGGTATCAAACAGCGCTTACGTTTAGATCTACGGCCTGCTCTATGTCTTAGTTAGCCAAGAAATAGGGCTCTTCAGGACAAATAAAGGAGAACTGCGGAGTTACGTTTGAACGTCTTACGTAAGCGATCTAGAGCCCGCTGTTTAATTTTTATCACGTTTATTATGAAAACTAATAATCAATAATATAAATAATAATGTTAAGATATAACAATGTCATAATAATAATAGGTTCTATTATATTTATTTGTATTATTTTTTATTGGTAACTTCGCGTAGCATGTGACCGGAGCAGGCCAACATAATATGTACATTTGTACGTTTTATAATTTAGTACCTGGTTGACCGAGCATTGCTCGGCTGAAAACATGGATAAAACGACGTTTTCTGAAAATGAAACCTAGCTAGATCGATTTTTCACCCCCGAAACCCCCTGGATACAAAATTTCATGAATATCGTTGGAGCCGTTTCCGAGATTCAGAATATATATATATATATATATATACAAGAATTGCTCGTTTAAAGATATAGATAATGTTAATAACATTTATTTTTAAATATATCAGTTTAGCGATGATAGCTCATTGGTGAGCGTGATCGGTTCACACACCAAAAGGCGTGGGTACAAACCTCAACAATAAGCTTTTAAGCTGCCGGCGAACGAAAGTATCGCGAGGAAACCTCAGCTTGGTGGTAGGGTACTTTCTAGTGCTCCGCTGGCTACCTACCAAGTTGAAAATTTGCAGCCAAGCAACTAAGGGTGTGTAACGGCAGCGTCACTTGAGAGCCAGTTCCATTCTAGGTTAAGTGTGTTAATCTTCGACCACAATATCACTCAACATCAAATGAGCTGTAAATAAATAAAAAATTCAGTCATTAACCTTTAAAAGCATCATTCCTAAATCTGGCAACCTAGGAATCGAACCCGGGACCGTTGGCTCTATGTATATACATACATCGTACGACGCTAACGTTGAGCAACAAAGATCGTCAAAGTTTAGTTTACGTCCCCACAATAACGACTCGCGCCATTGGACCACTCACCAGAGTATTTACAATACAATTGTATAACTATTGAAACAACAAGCGTAGTTTTGAAAGACAATCAGTTTATTCGTATTTCCAGCGATAAACCAAAGTTAGCAGCAACTTGTGTATCAACATTAGCAATTAGGCCGCGCCCTAATGACAGTTGTTTCTTCGGCCGCCGACTACAGTACCACTCCACGTTTTAACCTTTCGGCCGTATTAATAAAATGGAAGGCACTTAATTTCTTCAATAAAAATCTTGGTGGAAAAATTAAAAAATGCAAGAAAATGTGTTCTTATTTAGTACCCCTGACTAAAGTCTGTGATAGACGTACGAACTTAAAGTACGCGGTTTTTAAGATCGCGAACTTACTCGGCTCGGTGACACACGTGAAGCTTACTCACTCTGTATTGCGATGTCGTCGACAGAAGAAGCTTTGTGCTATTTAGGAATTATATCGTATTACATTTTATATTCTTTACGGTACCCAGCCCTTAATTAATTTTTTCCTTGACGTAATTTCTAATAAATTATTGTATGCTTGAAACTTTATATTTTTGTCTCTATAACCGTTGCATCTAATTTTCCAAAGACAAGGGTTATTTCGGAAAGCTTCTATAAATTCGGTTAGCAGTTCATGCGAATAATGTCGAAAATCACTCATTTTAAGAAATTTCTGAATCAAAATTAACAAAAATCCTCAAACACTACAAGCATTGCGCGTCCACGGAAAACAAAATGGCGAAACAAAATAGTGGCTCGCGGCTTGCAGTGCTGCCACACGTACGAGCAGAGGCGGGTTGCGAGCAAAATTTTAAACTTGTCGGGTCGCCAACGAACTTACTCGGCGGTTTTAAAGTACGTGTACTTAAGCGAAACGAAAAAGGTCGTCGAGCCACAAGTTCGCGAACTTACTCGCACGTCTATCACCGACTTAAGACTACTAACTGAAGATTTATTGCTATAGAAACTGACTTGATTTTGACAGATTTTTGTTTTACTAATGCGGGATTACTCACGTTTAATGTCGCATACTCAGACTATAGTTTCGACCACATCCGATGGAGGTCGTCTAGGTAGCTAGACAACCTCCTGCTAAGGAGATCCACCACCATTTAAGTTCTTTATAGTATTAACTACAACGGCCCTTTAATACACGCCAAGCTTACAATCTTGTATACAGTACCTACTGACGAACAAATTCCAGAAAAAAATGTGTAGAAAAAATGTAGAAACTATTAGATTTACTTCAATTTGAAAATTTACGCCATTTATGGCGTATTTGATTAACATAAACCTAGTTAATTCAATACGTTTTAGTCCTTTTTTAAATACTTTTTTAGTCCTTTTATGGTTGACCATAGCTCACGTGATGTTAAAGGTATGGGCGAAAACCTGGTATCCTGGAATGGAACTGGCTCTCAAGTGAGGCTGCCGTAACACACCGTGATGCTTGACGACAGATTCTCAACTTGAAGGTGGTAGCCAGTCGAGTACTAGAAAGTACCCTTATTTTCTATTTCTTTTTCCCAGGGAAAATCCAATGTTGATACCACCGGCCACAGGGGTGGCGGGGTGGTTTTGTGGGACTCTTCGTCAGACTGAGTGAGAGACGCATACCCACAAAAACCCGGGGGTGTTCCATCTCAGCGCCTTGCGCTGGAGTAGCAGGCACACTTGCGCATTCATGCGCTACACTAGAAAGTACCCTACCACTACGTTATGGTTTCCTTACGATGTTCCCTTCTCCAGTAGCTCAAGATCATGTTGGCGTGTGAACTGACCGCGCTAACCACTGTGCTAAGATCGCTACAAAATATTATAAACAAAGTCACTCGTACATGCATCACAATAAAACTAGGTTAACCTTATGTAGTGAGCGAGCAGCACGTCGATTCACACAAAGCCCGGGCAAAAGCGACGGAAATACGCAAAAGAAAGAGCGAATGAAAGCGGAAAAACAACGTGTGACGATTTCCGGTCCATCGAGAGCACAAGGGCGGAAGCGCCGCCCGCCACGCTTCCGCCCGCTCCGCTCCGCCCAAACTCAGCGAACTCACTCTTACAATAACTTTGTAAACAGTTCAAAGGGTAGCATTAACCCTGAGAATACAAGTTTTTTTCCACCGTGACCCTTTGAGCAGACTTCTTACTTTGAACTTCGAAGTTAGACTTAAGTTTCGATTCAGACGACAACTTCCTAATAACTAAACTCTAATCTCGAGAATGTAGAATAATAATTTATGTGTTCGATTATTGTGTGCTATGTCCCTTTTGATTGTCATTGCATGAACTCCATCAATTACTACACTTATTAAAATAATCTATACTGATTAGGATTTTAAAATGTTATAGTGTACCTATAAACCCACCCGAGCTTTACACGGACATATAAAACTTTCAGAAGAATTTCTTTAGCAGGTGGTCGTATATAGGTAGGTACCTCTGCATTACTAGATATTCTGCCGCCATCTGTGTTCCAGTTTTTTTTTTTTTATGTAACAGTAATGAGATGGACGAGACGCTCTCCTGATGTTAAGAGATAACGCCTGTCCATGACTCTATATCATCATTTTCTGCTAGTTTTATCTTTGTAATTTGTATTTTTAGAGTTTCTTTATACTGTTGTTGCTCATCCACAGATTTTAGTGTAGATTTGTTATTTTTAAAATTGGCTCTAGGCTCTACTTAATAAATAAATAAGAATAAATAAATTATAGTTTTTGCCCAGCTTTCAATATGTACATGCTAAAATTTTCTTCAGAACCTATTCTTTCTATTGATTCGGGCAAATTAAAATGTTTGCCCGAGTTCATTAAATTGCAATGGAACAGGATGTTTCTATAAAAATACTATGAATATATTAAAAATCGACTTTTTTGCTACACGATAATCACCTTTATAATAAACAATGAGAACCTATATTGTAATAACCGAAGCTACTCAGGCTCCCAGGGAAACAATAGGTTCACATCGTCAATACTCGACAGTACCTACATCGCTTTTCAAAGGAACAGCGCTACAAATCCATAGAGTAATTAAACTATTAATTTCTCGTTGTCCATAGCACCCCCTTCGACAAAACAAAGAAACTTCAAATGAGAGTTTCTCACGCGGACAGAATTACTGTTTGTTTGTATTCTAGTTATTAATTACACCACATTTTATGTTTGGCAAGAAAGTTATGATCATCAGCTCTTTGCTGTCCACTGCTGAACTTAGGCCTGTCCTAATGCAAGCCACTGAGTTCGGTGGACAGCTTTCTATATCCAGTTTTTGCCCGTCGGAAGTCGTCACTCCATCTGGCCGCAGGCCGCACTATGCTTGCCTGCACGTGGTCTACACTCTAGAACTCGTCTACTCCACCGGTTATCGGTTCTTCGAGAAACGTGACCGAACCACCGCCACTTCAGCTTACCAATCATTTGAGCTATGTTGGTGATTTTAGTTCTATGCCGACTTAATTATACAAATCGTATGCTACTGTAATATCTAGTATTTGTCGAAATTGGGTAACTTGAGTACTCAAATTATCTTTATTATTTATTCAATTGTATAAAGTCATATCACATAGGTATAAGTACTTATAATGAACACTACTAACCTCTGTACTATCCATACAATGTAATACCATACAATAACCTAATACATACAAAATTAGTTCAGATATTTAATAGCGATAAGGTCCGATAGACTCCAATATATATAATTATATAAGCTATACGAGATAGTAGTGTTGCCTCAGATGTCATTCTAGACGCCAGCTAACAACATCAATATTTTTTTTATGTCAAAAAATGGTCAACACCTCGTTATTTTGATAACAAATGTAAAAGCAGTCGTGGCCGAGCGGTTAAGGCGTCTGACTAGAAATCAGATTCCCTCTGGGAGCGTAGGTTCGAATCCTACCGACTGCGAATATTTTTTAGGAAGAATAATGACAAATATGTTTAACTTTGATCTCGGAATTTCTATTCATTTACAAATTCTTAACAATGTCTTTTTCGTATAAGTAATTTAAAAAAAACACCTTTTTTTTAAATCCGAGGAATTAAGAAGGATTATACATAATAACATTATGTATATCGTCGAACATACAAACACTGACTATTTTATGCAGCGATACCTTCGCTGCGCTTGGTTAAATAATAATCTGTACTTACTAGACTACTTTACTACATGGAATAAGCAATCTATAGTCTGAATTGCAATAGAGAAAAAAAATTCGCAGCCGGTAGGATTCGAACCTACGCTCCCAGAGGGAATCTGATTTCGAGTCAGACGCCTTAACCACTCGGCCACGACTGCTACATATGATACAAACCAAATTTGGTAGTGGTACCAAAAAACATAAATTATTGATTATTTGTAAAGTTGTGTTCACACTTCTTTGTTATATGAATTTTCGTGACATTATAAAAATATAATAATGATATTGTTTCAAATTACTGCAACTAGAAATATGTTACTAATTTTACCGAAATATTAAGTACTTATCTTAATATCAAAAATACAAACGACAATAAAAATAAATTGATTAGGTGGTTTAATTGATTAATGTTGGTAAATTAGTAATATCGAAAAAAAATAGCGGGTAACACTGAAGGACGCAGCTAGTATTTGTACATAGAAAAAGTATCCTAAAACATACATCCGCTTCCATCTATACAAATCCCATAAACAGTCAGTCTATTAAGTAGTAATACGTTAAATTAACCAGCTACCTGAAATGAAACAACAAAATCAAAACAAAACAAACAAAGCGACAGCGAACCGGATTGCAACCGGATAAATCCAGTTTCTTGCGACGGTGGCTCTGAGAAACACATATTTTCAAGTAAACGGCTCTTGCGTCTAGAATGGAAAGCTCGTTTTCTTTTTAATAGGCATTTTGTTCCACAAAACTGGTACATTTTGCTTAATTTATGGCTATGAAAATAGAAAATGGAATAATTAAAGAAATGTAATCATTTGGACCGTTTTCTGCAGGCCCGGAGTCGGTGCTGGGCGGTGGACAGCCACCCGAGTGTGGAAATTGCTTTATGTTTATTCATTTTACAGCAAATACTGACCAAGTTTGATTATAAAATCCAGTAGTATAGCTATATATCTTAACTGATTGGTTCAGGCGTTATTTTGCGGAAGTTCATTTTGAGTTGAGTATTCAAGAGTTACATTTTTAGTGTGTTTCGGCTTAAAAACTATTACTTTATATTTCCTAATTCCTTAATTACTGATTCTTGGTTATATTAACGAATTTATATCTATCTACCTCTCTTTATTTACTGAGTATAAGTAATATTACTATTACTTATAATACTCGAAAAATCAATCTTTTCGATATCAAAATCTACGAAAAATTAATCAGCACCCCTGTCGGGCGTAAATGGAACCTATAACTGACCCAAGGTGCTGTCATGTTAAACACACGACACGCTCTCCTTATGGTAAGAGATAACGCATGCCCATGACCATTGCAGCGATACACAGAACTTTGAATAACTAAACAATGTCCAGGGCAAAGTTGCATAGGGTTTAAGATGTTCATTTTCTCAAAAGAATGTTAGTCGTTCACTTATTAGAGAAATACATATTATTCTTCACTAGAGTACTTACAAATTGTAAACATACGAGCGAGACGAAACAAGCAGTAGTTTTCTGATGGTTAGTCTCGACATCCTTGTAATATCGCTAGCTGCAGTACCCTTCAAACCAGAACACAGCGGTAGAATATCTGGTGCTGCGGAGGTACCTGCCTAGACGGTCTCCTGCTGAGGAGGTCTTCAAACAAGTAAAATTTAAGACCAATTTACTTCTACATCTGAAAATCAAAAAGAAATGTACATAACTATCTCATACCCTCTAAGCCACTAAACCTCACATACACGTGCACTCACACATTTGCACACTGTCAGTGTCAATAGCCACTTTCAAAAAAATAACTTCTGATTTAACCCCTCCTTTATTTAGATTTTAAGTAGGTTCTTTAAAGACTTTCTGATTAGTTCGTAAAAGCATTATTCATATAAGTATACCAACGTATTAGAATATGGTAACCAAACGAATGTACAAAACATTTATTATTGTGATTCATAATGAATAGCGGCCCACATGCTGTAGTAGGTAAGTAGTTTTAGACCCAAGTAGCCCAGCATAACCGACAACAAGCCACTGCTTTTAGCCTAGATTTCTAATATCTATAAAACTAAATATAAGCCAATAATCACCCTTTCTATCCCTCTGAACTAAAACACCACAAATATAAATATCGCGCCAAACTTTAAGGATTGTCGTAACTGAACCACAGAACAATACGGAATACAAACGTTACTTGCCAAAACGAATACTCTTGCGAAAATGTTTTCGAGTCGTGTTTTCTATGGCTTACAGACTTGGTGTTTGACCACAGCTCAAAGTGATGTTAAGTGACGGTCTGGTCGAAGAAGGTAAACACACGTAGCCTAAAATGGAAATAAAAAACTTGACTTGGCTTGGCTCTTAAATGAGGCTACCGTCACACACTGTTAGGTAGTTAGTGACAGATTTTCAACTTGGGGGTACTAACTAGAAGTTCTACTTTGAAAACTGAAGGGTGTGAGTTCGATCCCCACTTAGGGCAAACATTTGTGTAACAAACATAGAAGTTTGCCCAGTGTCTGGGTGTTTAAAAAAAATAGATAATATTTATAACAGCACAAAGGTTTATAAGTATTTTTTGAGCTGTCTTAGTTTGACGCTAGATGACGTCTTCCATTATTTATTTATTTCAAATGTACGAAAATAAAATAGTATAAAAAAAAATACAAGACAGTAACGATGAATGTACTAATATGTTTGCAATATTTTATTATACCACAGATAAGCGTTATAGAGATTTAATAAGTTCCATAGGAGTAATAAAGTTGGGTGCGCAGTGTACGTAAGTAGATTATAGCTAAGTCTGAGGGGACGGCCTCCTTACCCAGCTAGCTTTTAGAGGATTTAGAGGGACCTATCTACGTGATTCCTTACTCTGTGGGTTACTTAAATGTCAAGAGGAAACATGTAATCCTTTCATAACTACGACTCAAGTTATAATCAAAGGTCTCTACGTACTTCAGCAAATACACGAAAATAACCATTCCAACTAATCCACTACATAATCAATCCAAATTTCTAGCAGGAATTATAGAGGAGTTAAAGATGTTTACCTTTATGTTTTACGTTTTTGTTAAAGAAAAAGATGTTTACCTAGTTAGGAACTAAGTACACTTTCTTTTTCTTTTTCACACAACGCCATCTAGCCCCAAACTAAGCAAAGCTTGTACTATGGGAACCAGATAACTGATAGAATACTTTTTTTATAAGTACTTAAAAACACTCAGGCACAGAACAACCACTTATGCTCGTCACACAAATGTTGTCCTAAGTGGGAATCGAACCCACGCCCTATAACTCTAGAAGCAGATACACTACCAAATAAGCTAACACGGCAGTCCTACCTAAACACTTTACTATATGTATCTTATTAAGATTAAATAAGAGAATGTAGATTTAAAAAAAAAACTACTTCAATCAAAAACGAAAACATCTGAAAAATGCAACCACAAACCTTACTCATCTACACAAAGCAGTCATCGAAAATTCATGCAACTGTCAACTGTGACAACTCCGCCCCAATCTCCATAAAGCCTGCTGCACACGCGTAATCAATTTGCATTCGTTCACGTTGGAAATTCGAAGTTTCGAGCGAGCATCAAACCGCGGCGGTCGGGCGTCTCCGGAGACGGTTGGCGTTTGCATTTGTAAGCGACCACCCGACGATCGGTACAGCCGATAGACCGCCTCAATGCTAAACCTCCGACCCTTGACCGCCAAAATTGAGCAACTCCACTATTTGCCCTCAACAAATATCTCCCAATCCCTTTCAAAAATAAAACGTAGATAAGAATAAGACGTGGCAACAAAAAATTCAAAGTCGGTTGTAAACAACTGTGCTTCCATAAAGTGTTTTAAAACTACCACTTTTATGAAGTCTCTTCACGACTTCACGTCACGTTGTAGTGAAATTTGCATTATAATTTTTGACGCATACTCGTTGTGAGTTGAAATAAGATGAACGCTAAACGTTATTGTGATTTAAAAACTCGACGAAGTTCTGAACTGAAATTGTTTGCGAGTATTTTTTATTTTACTGCAAGAAAAGTTTTTAGCTGCATATTTACTGCGTGCTTATAAAATTAAACGTTGACTAAATGTTTTTTGGGTTGTCACTTTTAACACAAAGTTTATAAAGTAAAATAAGTACTAAATTTAATTATTATGTAGGGGGTTAGGGAGTTAAATAACAATAAACTTAAACGAAATAAATATAATTTATCATACTAAAACAATATTTTTAATGCAACCACAATGATACTATAGATAGATAGATAAACTCCTTATTGTTAAGATTGTATCAATAAATTAATTGCAAAAATATAAACTTAAGAACGAGTGTAACAATGGGCGGCCTTATCGCTAAAATCGATCTCTTCCAGACCTTAGGATAAAAAGATCGCAGGATTTAAAAAAGTATTTTTCGGAATTGAAAAGTAACCTTTGTAATATATAAGTACTACCTTTATTCATGCCAAAAAGTAAGTCGATCTCGTTTTCTGTTTGTGTTGGAAAGACGAAGAATATACTCTTTAGATAGATATAAACTATGTATTTATTGTGCGCACCAGAAATAGAAAAAAATTTACAGAAAAGAAAAGAACTTTATGAGCTGATGACACAAGTGGCGGCCTTATCGCTAAAAGCGATCTCTTTTAGGCAACCAAAAATGGAAAACAAGTCAACGCTTTAGCGCTTTTATTAGTAAGAATGATAAGGGTAAAGATTTCAATATTGTATATTTCTAAGTTTACATAGAGATTTAAACGTGGCACCCTCGCGGGTCGCACGCACTGCAGCCCAGGTCGGTAAGGCCGCGTCTGCATAATGTTCGGTAACGAGCGGCATTGTGGCGCGTGTGTGCGCCGCCTTACGATGCACGTCGCGCATTAACCGCGGCACCTTTATTGCGGCTTACGTTTCGGGAACCAGGTCACTGGTTATTGGTTACGTTGTAAATATTAAAAAAGCTGCAACGCGGCTTGCAGTTTTATGAGAACAATATTCACTACACAGGGTTAGCTTAACAAAAGCAGCGTCAAAGCAGCGATACCACTTTGTTTTGCTACTCAAAGTTCTATTTATGATAATGGGCCGGAGTTATCTCTTATCATCAGAAAAGCGTCTCGTTCGATTATTACTTTTACATGAAAAAGAAATAAATAAATTTCTTATCTATGTTGCTGGCAAATTAACAACGCTCCGGATATAATCAATTCACGCGTTTTAACAGAATTATTCAGTTTGTAATACGAGTTAGTATTGCGTGAGTATCGCCAATAAGCGACGCTGAAGAGCGGATGTATCGCTACGGTACCTTCATAGAATTCGCTGTTTTTACAACGTTTGAGACACCCATTCAACAAATAAGACATGCTTATCATTTGAATAAAAGTTGATGTTTCAGCGGACATATTGTACGGCAATTGCCGTGTAGCAATTGCCATGTAGCAATTGCCATGTAGCAATTGGGTTAGCATTCTGTAGCCTGTTTCCATTAAAAGCGGTGCTTCCTATTTTGTTATTAGTTGTTAGATTATAAATATTAGTTATAGCATTGTATTTATGAGAAGTAACGTGGTAGATTTATGTATTACAACATTTATGTTTTATTCTATGGAAAATTCGTGTCGAAAGACCGCACGCGCGTCTTTATATGCCTTGACTCCTTGAAAAAGGTGCGAAAGATAGTCTCCAAGTAATGGCACCTAAGCAGAGATGCCCTGGACGTTATTTGGCTCAAAGTTCTGTCTATGATCATGGCCAGGCGTCATCTCTTACCATCAGGAGAGAATCACGTTCGTATCATTACTATTAAATAAAAAAGTATTTATTGCTCACATTTGTCTGCCTTGGTCAAACCCGTACATTAGATAAATGAAGACAAACTTTGAAAAGACTCAGCTACAAAACGGCCATAACAATGACCGTACGAACGCCTTTGCTAACCTCCTTTCACCGCCTAATCTCTGATCCAGCTCATTATTAACAGCGCAGTCACGATGAGTACGTGCTAATCTGCACCCTAGTTCAGTTGATTTAGGGCCGAGATGCTATCAGCAGGTGCCGACTTAATGCAGCTATACCCTCGATTATGTTTTCCACAAACTGATCAAGAGTTCGAATTTTGGATTTAATTGTTCGCAAAGTTGTTGGATCGGTTGAATTTTGACAGCGACTAATTGGGTGGCAAGTTTAATACCGCTAACGCAATTTGTCACGTGCGGCACGACGCTCCGAGGTTATGTCTTGCTGAGGAGTTATGATGAGCCATAATAGCCGCAGAGGTTTCATCATAACATAGAAACACATTTCAAAGTATTATCTGCAAACAAATCATCGAACCGGCAATACATTGACTTTTATATACTTTTTTAAGAACAGGCGCCTTATTCCCTAGGATTACATGTGTTACGTGTAATCACGTTTATGTAACGCGATGCGATTTAACCCCAACAACGAGGGTATTAGGGTACTCTCTAGTACTCGGCTTGTCAGCCACCACACTCAAGTTGAATATCTGTCGCCAAGCCCCTAACAGTGTGCTTCGGCAGCTTCACTTGAGAGCCAGTTCCATTACAGGCAAGGTGTCTTTACCATCTTCAACCAAACCGTCATTTAACTTCAGGTAAGCTGTGGTCAAAAACCTAGCCTGTCAACCGTGAAAAATTATATTGTGTAGAATTCCCGTGAAATCGTATTCTCAATTTAAGTGTCAAAATTGAAAACGTGACGAGGTTCATTATTAGTATGTGATTATGGCTCTTTTGCGCATAACATGAAGGAATCTCCTGCGAGTTATAGAATAAGGTCCAAGGGCTTATTATAAAACATTCTTAGCAGTGCACTCGTATTTTTTTATCCTCCAGTATGGACTCAGTCCAACGCCGTCTCTAAAAATCAGTGTTTTTAAACTAAGCATAAGCCAGTAAAGAAATCGTAACCAAATATTATAATGTACTAAAATATAAAATTACTCAACCTTTCTTTAGTCAAGACCGCCAATTAATTAATTCACTCATGAAAAAATAAATTTTGCACAAAAAATATCTCAAAAGAATTTAATACAGTAAAAGCTTTTGATGTATTAAAATGAAACATCGCAAACAATTAAACATGAAACTTTGCAACAAAAAACTCCTCCAGCCCAACCCGAAAACAACAAAAATATTATCCGAGTTAAATAAGGGCAAGGCGCAGACACTTGTCATTTTAATATCACCCTTAAGGGTTATTCTCAAAATTAACGCTAAATATAAGCCGGGCACCAGATAACGGGATTATCGTTAAGCATTATTAAATTTTGTATTCTATGAATTTCGGCTTAGTCAGTGAAACCAGCTCTGGGAAGTCCTCTCTACTTAGCCGACTTGGCCGCCATTTGAAATTTAAACGACCAGGCTTAAAAAAATGAAGAACACCATATTAAAAGAGTGAGTTTTTATTATTTAAAAGTTTTACTTGTAGAGATCCACTCGAGTACCTACTTTGACATACTCAATACTGCTAAAAAACCTCGTCTCCAATTCGTACACCGGCTGCTAAGTAGTACCCGAATACTATAAGTTCCAAATTAAAAGTCAAGATGTTAACTGGAGATCACACGAGATTTTGAACTGTCCAATAATCCAAACAATTCAAAGTGGCAATGAGTTCAATGATTTTATGTGCAATTGTGACACTTTCCGTAACCCAAAAAAACAGCTCCGCGGGCCTTGTCACTAATTTACAAATTACTCTATCTTTTTGTCAAAGTAAATAAACGTACGAGACGTTCTCCTGATGGTAAGAAATAACGCGTGTCCATGACCATCTCAGCAATACACAGAACTTCGAGTAACAAACAAAGTCCAGGGCATCGCTGCTTTGGTGCTCATCACTTTGAGAATTGCGATGGTTAGTCTCAACGGCCTTGTAATTTAATTAGCTGCAGTACCCTTCAAGCCGGCATTTATTAGATGTAGGAAATTTACATTGTCATGTACTAAAGTCTTATTGCTATCAAATTCTCTAAATGTATACTTCCTAACCATGTATACTTCTTTAAGCGTATAGCCATAGTGTGGAGTGGTGCGATTCATTCCATAATTATTCATTTGTAAAATGTTAGGGAAGAAGACCTTCAGACGAAGATGGTGCGACGAACTAAATGAAACTGGGCAAACGGCCTTTGCCCAGCAGTGGGACATTAGAGTCTGAAATAATAAAAGTAAATAATTCATTTTTGTTTTACTTATGTGAGATTCACGTTTAATAATTTCGGATACACTAACTATAGTTTCGGCCACATCCGGTGGCCTTTTTCATGGCTGAGTTACTTATATTACAAGGCTGAGTACAACGCGCGCGCAGCCTCGTCATGCTTAGCACCACGTCAGTTTCCATAGTAAAATACTAAATGATTCCTCAAATACTCTTATAAGCTGTAAGAACTTTTTGAAATTAGGACATGTTTAAGAGTATTTATCTATTTATTTTGTTGTGTCGTATCTTTAAACTACAGTTACTCCATAAATACTGATGACTACTCTGATAAAACTTCAGGTGTTTTGGTGATCGGCCGAGCCAAGTCGCTGTGAGTTTGATACGTTTATGAATTATGAATGTTCCGTAGTCGGCTCACGTCGCCACGCGAGCTAATGGCAGCGACACGGACCCTTCATTCTGGAAGCCGAAGTACTGAGGCTTGCTCGTCCGGTATCTGTGCTGTCCTAATAAAAAAAAGCTTTTTTTCTAAACGCACTGTTTGGAAATTTTGATGGTGCTGAAACGAACACCATAACACTATTAACAGAGTAAAAGAGACGTGCACTAGTTCTGGTGGAATGTGTTCAGTGGGAGAGACAGCAACTTGACGTGACTTATCATTTCATTTTATTTATTATTTCAGTCTGTAGTGTCTCACTGCAGGACAAAATCTTCCTTTTCCTCTTTCCAGGCTGCTCGGTCTTCGACTTTGGCAGTCTAGTAATTGTTGAGTCGTGACCTTCGTCTGGGTCGACCCTGAGGTTGCTTAAATTTTAGGGTCCGAGCTATGGCGACCTTTGTTCATTGACTTGCGATGACTTATCATTTGAAGAGGCTTTTTTATGTTAATATAATGACTTGAACGAGACGCACTCCTGGTGGTGCGATATAACGCATGTCTATGACCATTGCAGCGATACACAAAACTCTGAGTAACAAAACAAAGTCCAGGGCATCCCTGCTTTGGCACTCATTACTTTGAGACCTTTGATGGTTAATCTCAACTGCCCTGTAATTTCGCTAGCTGCAGTACCCTTCCAACCGGAACACAGTAATATTTACACACTACCGCTTGGCGACAGAATATTTGGTACTGCGTTGGTCCCTACCTGGACGAACTCCTGCCAAGGAGATCTACAACCAAATGAAACTCGCCTTGAAGTGACTAAAGGTTTATATGTCCGTACGATGCCGGAGGAAGAGGTCCATATTTAGAACTGGACTATAATTACATTGGGTACATATTGTTTATTATGGTGATGTTGATGATGAGGGTCTTTACAAATGAGTTTTTTCTTAAGTATATAATGGAAAATATTCCGTCTATTGTAATAAAATTTAAAATAGTTTGGGACGGATTCGTAAACAAAAGAATGTAACTAATAACCTTCTCTTTTATAGATAGTATCTCTTTTAAAAGTGAAATAAACTTTCCTACTTGTTAAGAACTCTAAAAGCAAGTAAAGAACAAACAGAATAACGTGAGCGGTGCTAACATAAAAAGGCGGTTTGATTTCTACTTGATAACAATAGATGGGAATGTTTACCTTACTTGCTAAACCTGCAACATTGAAAACAAATAATTTTACTAACCATTTCTGGGCGAGAAGTGCCACGATAATACGTGACGAGTCGTGAGTAGCAGTGTACGGAAAACGCGGAACTGTCGCATGAAATGAAGCGTCGGAGTAAAGGTAACTTCCGGAAAGCAAAAGGTAAACAACATAGTCGTTGATTAATCATTGTGAAATAGTATCGCGCAGATTATGTGTGGCCAAAGTTTGCTTTTGAGGGTTAATTTAGCTACCCTCGATGAATAATGCCGTCTCTCCGCGCGGGTAGCGAACTATGAGACTGTATACTTGGAACGATTCTAGTCAAGGTTTGATTGAGGGAACAAGATGAACGATATCTTAGGTGACAGGAACGAAGTGACATTGTACGTACAATAGTGAATACTGAATAAGAAGATGGATAAAAATAGAAAGAAAGGGGTATTCTATAACGTAAAACAACTTCGTGAAACTGGATGACGCAGAACTTGCAAATTATGCTCTATGGCTCTAATTTAACGATTGCGTCTTGAACTTCGATCATTTAACCAGTTTAGGAAAAAATATATATTTTATACTGGGTTAAAGATTAGAGCGTACATAGCCGAAAAGAGGTTTTAAGCTCATCATTATAAACAACTTTAATAATGAACGCAACTCTGAAATTGCGAGTAATAAATCATTCGCTCCAAGCATTTGGTTAAAGGTCAACGGACTTTTTTATAAAGACGTATAAATGGCTTCCCTTGGCTTAGTACGTTTCAAGTTTCTTAGACCCGCCCCGGCTTCGCATGGGTGCAATTTAGATGCTAATGTGGTGCATATGCATGTATTATACTTCCTCTTGATTCACTGTCTATTGGTGAAACACACATGATAATCTGTTGAGTAGTTTTTAAGTTTATCGCTAACAGACAGACAGAGACGCGGCGAACGACTTTGTTTTTTTATTATGTAGTGATAATATAAAGTGCTAACTTATTCTAAAAATATGGTTTTAAGACAGAAAATATTTTAGTAAAAGTAAATACTGTTTTCATTTAAAAATCGATTTATGCGTCATCGCTTGAGTTAGATGAAAATGTTTTTAAAGACTTGAAAACTTTTTTGCTGATTATATTTCAGTTAAGAGATCGTTAAACTTGTTAAACTGAACAATTATTCAGTTAGGATTGTTTTGGCAGATATTTATAACGTTTGCTTTGATAAAAAAAATAGCAGCTTTTAATATCCTCCAATCAAAACATCCCTGTATATTAAAATTATCACTAGCCATGCCAAAGACAATAAATTCATTATGACCGCTTCGAGAAGTTTCTAATCCAATTGGCCTGTAGTCGGAATATCCGGGCCGCGTGGTCAGCAAATTGGGCCTTTTCACGGCGGAACCCACAAATTGGAGTATTCGGTGGGCTCACCTGAGGCTTAGACGAGATGACTGAGGAACCCTGTTTTGTCTTCGCCAATCGAGTTTGTAGATGTTTGATGGTCCTGATGAAGTTACATTGTTGTCTCCTTGGTGGAGAAGATGAGTGAAAGCTTTTACCCGCGTCTTTGTACAGGCACGAAACAAAAGTTACAAAAACTTTTCCGATGCAAGCAGTGTACAAACGTAGAGTAGTAACGTGAACAAATGTAGAGTAGGTACCATACAATTATAAGGAATTATTCATTTAAACTCTTAAACCGTCTGTTTTCGTTTTACTTTGACTCGCGTTTCACGTTACAGTGTTCGCATGTGAATATTTCTATGTTTACGTGAATCGACATTTATGAGTAAAGTCCGATTAAGGCTTAGATTGTTTTAAGCACCATAGTATTTTATAAGCCAGTAGTTCCAGCATATACTATGATTTTTACTAAGAGAGATTAAACTTGTCAAGCTGAAAAATTATTCAATTAGAATTTAACTAATAGTTTTTTTTTTTGATACAATTTTCGCTTTGATAGCCAAACCCAAAAATGTACGTATGTAACCCGTATGCGAATAAACCACATCCAAATTGACCTATAAGGTCAAGGTCAGATATTGAAATATGTTTCAAATTGTGACCCCTTGTAGGTCGAATTGCAGAGATGCTCGTATTTCATCTCCGAGTTGTTTTATCATCCCCGTCAGTCCACACTCTCTGCGTGGACATAAAGGCCCGTGTAGTAATCCCTCGCAAATGATCCTATTCAGCGATGAGAAATGGCCGCTATTTATTTTTTGTTTAATCTGTATTCACAGACGATTTTATTAAAATTCCTCTAGTTTTAATTAAGCTGGGATATTTTAGCAGAACTTTATTAGTAAGAGGCTTTTTTGTTGCAAAAATACTTTTTGGAACGAGAATAATGTGCTTTATTTGAGAGCATATTTAGAATTCCCGTAATGAGTTAGGCAGATTTTTATTATGGTTAGTTAAACATTTCTATGGTTGAATAAGTTATCTTAGAACTTTTCTCATAACACCATCAAGTCTTAAATTTAGCAAAGCTATATATGTATACTATGGGAACCAGATAACGGATAAAATACTTATATATTTTCTTTGTAAATACATATTTATAATACATACAGAACACCCAGACACAGAACAAACATTTATGCTTGTCACACAAATGTTTGTCCTGAGTGGGAATCAAACCCACGCCTCTTCGCTCTCGAAGTAAATACAGTGAGCTAACAGGGCAGTTATTATATGTGTATTATTTGTTTTAAAGTCTAACTATGTAGGACTGTAGGTAGCTGCGTTAAACTACGATGTAAAACTTGGCCCAAACTTAAAGTAACCTATTTTTAGGTATATGTTTTAGTCTCAAACACTTCTACGGATGTATGTCTGTTACCGCTAGGAGAGAAAAGCTCTCTTCAGTGGTTACCACGCATCAGCTTGTGGTGGCAGTTGTGACAATTCCTTAAAAGCGCCTCAAACATGAATTAATAAAACATCATGGAGTATTTATAGAAAATAATAACTGTTTTCTTTGTCTAAATCAGTTCTATGGTAAAAGTTAATACTATACAAAGCTTGTACTATGGGAATCAGATGTGTTTTTTTTTTAAATGTTTTTAACAAACCTAATGTTGATTATAGACTAACCCATGAATTGGCTTCGAGTTTCACAAAAAATGAAGTCATTTCTTCAGGCCATAAAAGTCATAATAACCCGGTGATCGCGCTTTATTTCCGGGAAGCAGAGCGGGAAATGAAACCTCTGACCCACCGGCGTAAAGCAAGCTGCAAAGGGACCCGCTACTCAAATATTTACTCCGAGCCTCTAATTAATGCTTCTCCAGCGAAATATTAAACGCGAGGAGGCTGGCGCCCGAGAATAAAGAATTCTTGATGTTTTGCGACTAGGAACACTCCACAGACAATAATACACTTACATGACGTTACTGTATTTTTAAGGTATGTTGCTGGTTGCACCACATTTTACGGCCGTTTATGATAAAGTAAACTAACCTGGAATGATAAATATTTTTTATTCTTTATCGTTCACACCACAGACAAATCAGCATCAGTTCTGTTCTATTATACATTCTATTATACATCAGATATGTCTTGTTTTGCGTCAGTTCTATTCTATTTTGTATCAGTTCTGTCCTATTTTGCATTAATTCTATCCTTGTATGCATCAGTTCTGTTCTATTTTATTAATATTATGCATCAGTTTCATTCTATTTTATTAATATTATGCATCAGTTCTGTTCTATTTTATTAATACTATGCATCAGTTCTGTTCTATTTTATTAAAAATAGGACACAGTATTAACTGTTAATTAATTAATAGTTACAGTGATTTGGACGCACATTTCCACTTTTTGTTTACATATATCATCTATTGACCTAAAATATCTTTAATATTCAGAGAGCACATCGGACCTTGCTTGTTCAATTAACGAATTTATAATATCGATCAACTGCAAGGCTACACTACCCCAGGCCTAAATTAATAAACAGAATACCAAAATCCATACCAAACTCAGCACTTGGTAACCTCGCTTCCACAAGCTTTCCTAGCTAAGCTAACAAACGCAATCCAAGCACGAACGCTGTAACCTCTAGCACTGAACTTGCATCGCCTGCTTGTAACCAGACCACACCAAACTTGCATGCCCAAATGGTATCGAATTGTATCAATTGACCGCCCCTCCGTCTTCCCCCCTTCTCGGGCAATTAAAGTTGCGCAAGGACAGAATCAACAAAGGGGGTGCGCCGCAAACTTGCACGGACTTTACCCCAAGTTACTTGCACGGTATACATTATAGGAACAGTGATAAAAGTACATCTAAAAAAAGTACATCTGTACATCCTTCATTATATACTAGATCAGAATTTTATAGTGATGATAACTCAGTGTTTAGCGCGGTCGGTTCACACGTCGAAAGGTGTGGGTTCAACAGTGAGCTTGAGCTACCGGTGATGAAAAATATCATAAGGAAACCATAGCATGGTAGTAAGGTATTTTCTAGTATTTGGCTGACTAGCTATCACCCTCAAGTTAAAATCTCACTTAGCTTGTCAACAGTATAAAAAAATACGAAATCTAACTTAGATGAATAATTCGCAAACACATTCATTGTATTTATTTTGTAAAATTCATAATAGATTCGACTTTATCCCTACGATATTTCAATGATCGAAGATGATAATTCACGCAAACCTTGAAAGAACAAATTTTAAATGGTTGTTGTAATTTTGCTGCACCTCACAATTTTATCCATTATTATACCGAAAACGGTATTGTTACGTCTAGAAACTCCCGCGCTCCCAATTCTACCAACCACACAGCAACGAGGCGTCAAAATCAGTTTTTATCAATTTACGTCAAAAATGCACTTCACATTTAGCGCTTTTCATCGTAACAACAGCACAAACAATTCCCTAAAAACTTGAAATAATTATTATGTATTCACAACAAAATCGGGTTTATTTTACCACGAAGGGAACTCACATCGTATCTGCGAAGACAGATATTTTCCAGGATTCAGATAAGCTTATGACAATATCGGAGACAAAAATCACATCGTTCTATTGTTGTGTGAAAATAAAACTGAGATTGAAGATTGTAATATTGTCTTGATAGAAGATTAGACACTGTTTTCCAGCAAACCGTTTTGAGCAGGCTTGAAGTTGTCCAGCTTTATCCTCTCGTCGAACTTGGCCCAACTATCTGATCGACTCGCGAAAGCTTTACGAGTAATTTGTTTAGCAAAACTCGCCGAGGTTTCCTCGCTATACGATACTAGGCTTTATGGACTATGTTTTACTTAGTGCACTTGTACAAAGTATTGTAAGGTTACTTTTATGGTTGACAGTCTAGGTGTTCGCCCACAGCTCGCTTGATGTTAAGTGACATTGTTGTCGAAGATGGTAAAAACACCTAGCCAGGTCAAATTTTTTTTTTTTAAAGTTGCTGACAAGACGCTAGTGTCCTCTTGAACGTACGTCTATACTTGACGTCGGAATAGTTTCTCACATTATATCAAGCACAAGTTTGATCGTGCATGGAATACTGCTCTCACCTTTGGGATGGATCCGCCAAGTGCCAGCTGAAAGCGTTGAAGTCAATTGTAAAATGTGCCAAGAGACTCATCTGCAATGCTCCCTTGACTTGAATGACTCCTTTGTTCCAGCTAATTTACATAGTCTTGAACATCGTCGCAAAATTGCTAGTTTATCGGATTCATTTCGGGGTGTGCTTCAAATTTGCATGCTCTAATTATTTCATGTCCATTTTTCTATCGGACAGCCAGAAACTCTAAAAAACCAACATCGATTCATGGTTGACGTTTCAAAAACCGGTACAAAACGATGATTCCATTTTCTTTGTTCGAATAGACAAAGCGTGGAATACGTTACCCGAGTAAGTGTTGCCTCGTAGATACAATCTGGGTGTCTTAAAGTCGAGAGTGAATCTTTATCTTCCATTTAGATCGCAGAGATGGCGATCAAACGCAAACATATTCATCATAAAAAGGGGATAAGAAGGACCATGATCTGTAAACATGGTAAGACCGCTTTTCCAATTCTTAACAGGAAGATTTCTAAGCATCTATTGAAGTTGCAACGACCGGACTTTCGTCTCTTAATAGGCCTTATAACCGGTCACTCTAACTTTAAATGTCACCTCTTTAAACTAGGAGCCACGGATAGTCCGATATGCTGTGGCTGCTTGCAAGAGAATGAAACTGTAGAGCATGTGCTTTTGCATTACAAAGCCACAGAAGGTACTAAAACTTCCACTAGGCTCCATGAAGCTACTTCGCTTTCATCCAGGTCGCCGCAACACGCTCAACGCTTTTCATCATCAATGTCATTAAACTTTCCATCCATGTCACTGGGGCTACTATGCCAGCGGTACACTCCGATGCTTCAAGGAGCCAGGCTGACTCGGGTAGATGCTGGTAGGGGGAAATGCACAAAACACCACAAGCGGGACGTCGGCGCAGGACTTATCGCCCCACTACACACACCCCTACTTTGAATAAGAAAAAGCGTGTGCCCAATGGGCACATGGTAATTTTTTTAGCCACAGAGCTTTTTATCTAGGTAGGACTGATGAGTTGCTAGTATTTCATTAAATTTATAATTGAAAACTTTTCTGTCTTGTGAATAAAGTAATGAAGATTTTATAACAACTTGTATTCAAAGAACACTTTAGAAGTTAGACATCTAGAAAGTGCTTTTAAGTGCTCAGGTAATTACTTAGGTAACGAATGAACTAATTAACTATATAAAAAATAAAAGTGTTCTGATTACAACTAGGTACTTAAATATCACCTTAAGACATTGGCTTATGTATTAAATTGTATAGACATGGCAGGTGGACTGAACTTTAATGATAGTGACTTAGGTAATGTCAGACGCGCCGACTTCTTGTTGTACGGTCGTTTTACTCGAGAGCGATGTATTTCAATATGTACAATTACTTATTTTGTTCAATTAGTCGCATAGATTGGTTTGTAATACATCCCTGAGTGATTTGACGTCGTTAGGTGAACCGGTGTGAACTTGGCAGCCAAATTTTGCTGCCTATAATCCGACCAAATTAAGATGACTTCTTTGTGAAGTTAGCGGCCAACGCCGATGTGACCTCGGATTCTCTAAAAACATCTACGATATTTTTACAGGCGGCTTCTGAAATAAATACACTATATAATAATGAAATAACATACTGAAAAAACCCTAGAAAAATCAGTCATGAGGACTACGGTTAAAACAAAATTACGTTATACACTACTTTTATTTACGCAGCAAAACTGATTGAAACTTGAAGTGAAAGGCTAAGGCTTATAATGAAACTATTTCAGTTCACTCTGAAAGTCACGCAACCCTAAAATGGACACATCAAAATTGCGAGTGCCGATTTCGAACAGACAAACTTAGCACGCCGTACTGCGACCTGTAAAGTTCTTATATCATGAAACAAATTAACTTCATAACATTCATCGGTATATGTCCTAACCGAAAATAGTAGTCAAAATCTGGCTAAGTACATTTGGAATACTGAAATGACCATGTAAATCGTATAAGTATTTTTTTACCATTGGCGTCGTGTGAAATAAATTTGATAACACCTGAAAACTTGTGAAATATTTGAAATTTCAACTTTCATAAGAAAGCTAGTATACGTAGCTATAAAAACATAGTACAATCAAAGTGGTCCCGTAATCACATCAGGCCGTAATTTTCAGCTGAAAATGAAACGGAAGCAATATTTGCCGGTGCACTATTGGCTGCTGGTGATTTTAGACCTAATATCGTCTGAAAAATATCATGAAACTTCTTGAGTCGATAAGCGAACAATATAGGCTTGAAGATAAACACTCCTGCAGCTCGCTCTGAAAGTCACACAGTTCTAAAATGGACACATCAAAATTGCGAGTGCCGATTTCGAACAGACAAACTTAGCACGCCGTACTGCGACCTGTAAAGTTCTTATATCATGAAACAAATTAACTTCATAACATTCATCGGTATATGTCCTAACCGAAAATAGTAGTCAAAGTCTGGCTAGGTACATTTGGAATACTGAAATGACCATGTAAATCGTATAAGTATTTTTTTACCATTGGCGTCGTGTGAAATAAACTTGATAACACCTGAAAACTTTTGAAATATTTAAAATTTCAAGTTTCATAGGAAAGCTAGTATACGTAGCTATAAAAATATAGTACAATCAAAGAGGTCCCGTAATCACATCAGGCCGAAATTTTCAGCTGAAAATGAAACGGAAGCTATATTTGCCGGTGCAATATTGGCTGCTGGTGATTTTAGACCTAATATCGTCTGAAAAATATCATGAAACTTCCTGAATCGATAAGCGAACAATATAGGCTTGAAGATAAACACTACTGCAGCTCGCGCTGAAAGTTATGCAACCCTAAAATGGACACATCAAAATTGCGACTGCCGATTTCGAACAGAGAAACATAGCACGCCGTACTGCGACCTGTAAAGTTCTTATATCATGAAACAAATTAACTTCATAACATTCACCGGTATATGTCCTAACCGAAAATAGTAGTCAAAATCTGGCTAAGTACATTTGGAATACTGAAATGACCATGTAAATCGTACAAGTATTTTTTTACCATTGGCGTCGTGTGAAATAAATTTGATAACACCTGAAAACTTGTGAAATATTTGAAATTTCAACTTTCATAAGAAAGCTAGTATACGTAGCTATAAAAATATAGTACAATCAAAGTGGTCCCGTAATCACATCAGGCCGAAATTTTCAGCTGAAAATGAAACGGAAGCTATATTTGCCGGTGCAATATTGGCTGCTGGTGATTTTAGACCTAATATCGTCTGAAAAATATCATGAAACTTCCTGAATCGATAAGCGAACAATATAGGCTTGAACATAAACACTACTGCAGCTCGCGCTGAAAGTCACGCAACCCTAAAATGGACACATCAAAATTGCGAGTGCCGATTTCGAACAGAGAAACATAGCACGCCGTACTGCGACCTGTAAAGTTCTTATATCATGAAACAAATTAACTTCATAACATTCACCGGTATATGTCCTAACCGAAAATAGTAGTCAAAATCTGGCTAAGTACATTTGGAATACTGAAATGACCATGTAAATCGTACAAGTATTTTTTTACCATTGGCGTCGTGTGAAATAGATTTGATAACACCTGAAAACTTGTGAAATATTTAAAATTTCAACTTTCATAAGCAAGCTAGTATACGTAGCTATAAAAATATAGTACAATCAAAGTGGTCCCGTAATCACATCAGGCCGAAATTTTCAGCTGAAAATTAAACGGAAGCTATATTTGCCGGTGCAATATTGGCTGCTGGTGATTTTAGACCTAATATCGTCTGACAAATATCATGAAACTTCCTGAATCGATAAGCGAACAATATAGGCTTGAAGATAAACACTCCTGCAGCTCACTTTGAAAGTCACACAGTTCTAAAATGGACACATCAAAATTGCGAGTGCCGATTTCGAACAGACAAACATAGCACGCCGTACTGCGACCTGTAAAGTTCTTATATCATGAAACAAATTAACTTCATAACATTCACCGGTATATGTCCTAACCGAAAATAGTAGTCAAAATCTGGCTAAGTACATTTGGAATACTGAAATGACCATGTAAATCGTATAAGTATTTTTTTACCATTGGCGTCGTGTGAAATAAATTTGATAACACCTGAAAACTTGTGAAATATTTGAAATTTCAACTTTCATAAGAAATCTAGTATACGTAGCTATAAAAATATAGTACAATAAAAGTGGTCCCGTAATCACATCAGGCCGAAATTTTCAGCTGAAAATGAAACGGAAGCTATATTTGCCGGTGCAATATTGGCTGCTGGTGATTTTAGACCTAATATCGTCTGAAAAATATCATGAAACTTCCTGAATCAATAAGCGAAGAATATAGGCTTGAAGATAAACACTCCTGCAGCTCGCTCTGAAAGTCACACAGTTCTAAAATGGACACATCAAAATTGCGAGTGCCGATTTCGAACAGACAAACTTAGCACGCCGTACTGCGACCTGTAAAGTTCTTATATCATGAAACAAATTAACTTCATAACATTCACCGGTATATGCCCTAACCAAAAATAGTAGTCAAAATCTGGCTAGGTACATTTGGAATACTGAAATGGCCATGTAAATCGTATAAGTATTTTTTTACCATTGGCGTCGTGTGAAATAAATTTGATAACACCTGAAAACTTGTGAAATATTTAAAATTTCAACTTTCATAGGAAAGCCAGTATACGTAGCTATTAAAATATAGTACAATCAAAGTGGTCCCGTAATCACATCAGGCCGAAATTTTCAGCTGAAAATGAAACGGAAGCTATATTTGCCGGTGCAATATTGGCTGCTGGTGATTTTAGACCTAATATCGTCTGAAAAATATCATGAAACTTCCTGAATCGATAAGCGAACAATATAGGCTTGAAGATAAACACTCCTGCAGCTCGCTCTGAAAGTCACACAGTTCTAAAATGGACACATCAAAATTGCGAGTGCCGATTTCGAACAGACAAACTTAGCACGCCGTACTGCGACCTGTAAAGTTCTTATATCATGAAACAAATTAACTTCATAACATTCATCGGTATATGTCCTAACCGAAAATAGTAGTCAAAGTCTGGCTAGGTACATTTGGAATACTGAAATGACCATGTAAATCGTATAAGTATTTTTTTACCATTGGCGTCGTGTGAAATAAACTTGATAACACCTGAAAACTTTTGAAATATTTAAAATTTCAAGTTTCATAGGAAAGCTAGTATACGTAGCTATAAAAATATAGTACAATCAAAGAGGTCCCGTAATCACATCAGGCCGAAATTTTCAGCTGAAAATGAAACGGAAGCTATATTTGCCGGTGCAATATTGGCTGCTGGTGATTTTAGACCTAATATCGTCTGAAAAATATCATGAAACTTCCTGAATCGATAAGCGAACAATATAGGCTTGAAGATAAACACTCCTGCAGCTCGCTCTGAAAGTCACACAGTTCTAAAATGGACACATCAAAATTGCGAGTGCCGATTTCGAACAGACAAACTTAGCACGCCGTACTGCGACCTGTAAAGTTCTTATATCATGAAACAAATTAACTTCATAACATTCATCGGTATATGTCCTAACCGAAAATAGTAGTCAAAGTCTGGCTAGGTACATTTGGAATACTGAAATGACCATGTAAATCGTATAAGTATTTTTTTACCATTGGCGTCGTGTGAAATAAACTTGATAACACCTGAAAACTTTTGAAATATTTAAAATTTCAAGTTTCATAGGAAAGCTAGTATACGTAGCTATAAAAATATAGTACAATCAAAGAGGTCCCGTAATCACATCAGGCCGAAATTTTCAGCTGAAAATGAAACGGAAGCTATATTTGCCGGTGCAATATTGGCTGCTGGTGATTTTAGACCTAATATCGTCTGAAAAATATCATGAAACTTCCTGAATCGATAAGCGAACAATATAGGCTTGAAGATAAACACTACTGCAGCTCGCGCTGAAAGTTACGCAACCCTAAAATGGACACATCAAAATTGCGACTGCCGATTTCGAACAGAGAAACATAGCACGCCGTACTGCGACCTGTAAAGTTCTTATATCATGAAACAAATTAACTTCATAACATTCACCGGTATATGTCCTAACCGAAAATAGTAGTCAAAATCTGGCTAAGTACATTTGGAATACTGAAATGACCATGTAAATCGTACAAGTATTTTTTTACCATTGGCGTCGTGTGAAATAAATTTGATAACACCTGAAAACTTGTGAAATATTTGAAATTTCAACTTTCATAAGAAAGCTAGTATACGTAGCTATAAAAATATAGTACAATCAAAGTGGTCCCGTAATCACATCAGGCCGAAATTTTCAGCTGAAAATGAAACGGAAGCTATATTTGCCGGTGCAATATTGGCTGCTGGTGATTTTAGACCTAATATCGTCTGAAAAATATCATGAAACTTCCTGAATCGATAAGCGAACAATATAGGCTTGAACATAAACACTACTGCAGCTCGCGCTGAAAGTCACGCAACCCTAAAATGGACACATCAAAATTGCGAGTGCCGATTTCGAACAGAGAAACATAGCACGCCGTACTGCGACCTGTAAAGTTCTTATATCATGAAACAAATTAACTTCATAACATTCACCGGTATATGTCCTAACCGAAAATAGTAGTCAAAATCTGGCTAAGTACATTTGGAATACTGAAATGACCATGTAAATCGTACAAGTATTTTTTTACCATTGGCGTCGTGTGAAATAGATTTGATAACACCTGAAAACTTGTGAAATATTTAAAATTTCAACTTTCATAAGCAAGCTAGTATACGTAGCTATAAAAATATAGTACAATCAAAGTGGTCCCGTAATCACATCAGGCCGAAATTTTCAGCTGAAAATTAAACGGAAGCTATATTTGCCGGTGCAATATTGGCTGCTGGTGATTTTAGACCTAATATCGTCTGACAAATATCATGAAACTTCCTGAATCGATAAGCGAACAATATAGGCTTGAAGATAAACACTCCTGCAGCTCACTTTGAAAGTCACACAGTTCTAAAATGGACACATCAAAATTGCGAGTGCCGATTTCGAACAGACAAACATAGCACGCCGTACTGCGACCTGTAAAGTTCTTATATCATGAAACAAATTAACTTCATAACATTCACCGGTATATGTCCTAACCGAAAATAGTAGTCAAAATCTGGCTAAGTACATTTGGAATACTGAAATGACCATGTAAATCGTATAAGTATTTTTTTACCATTGGCGTCGTGTGAAATAAATTTGATAACACCTGAAAACTTGTGAAATATTTGAAATTTCAACTTTCATAAGAAATCTAGTATACGTAGCTATAAAAATATAGTACAATAAAAGTGGTCCCGTAATCACATCAGGCCGAAATTTTCAGCTGAAAATGAAACGGAAGCTATATTTGCCGGTGCAATATTGGCTGCTGGTGATTTTAGACCTAATATCGTCTGAAAAATATCATGAAACTTCCTGAATCAATAAGCGAAGAATATAGGCTTGAAGATAAACACTCCTGCAGCTCGCTCTGAAAGTCACACAGTTCTAAAATGGACACATCAAAATTGCGAGTGCCGATTTCGAACAGACAAACTTAGCACGCCGTACTGCGACCTGTAAAGTTCTTATATCATGAAACAAATTAACTTCATAACATTCACCGGTATATGCCCTAACCAAAAATAGTAGTCAAAATCTGGCTAGGTACATTTGGAATACTGAAATGGCCATGTAAATCGTATAAGTATTTTTTTACCATTGGCGTCGTGTGAAATAAATTTGATAACACCTGAAAACTTGTGAAATATTTAAAATTTCAACTTTCATAGGAAAGCCAGTATACGTAGCTATTAAAATATAGTACAATCAAAGTGGTCCCGTAATCACATCAGGCCGAAATTTTCAGCTGAAAATGAAACGGAAGCTATATTTGCCGGTGCAATATTGGCTGCTGGTGATTTTAGACCTAATATCGTCTGAAAAATATCATGAAACTTCCTGAATCGATAAGCGAACAATATAGGCTTGAAGATAAACACTCCTGCAGCTCGCTCTGAAAGTCACACAGTTCTAAAATGGACACATCAAAATTGCGAGTGCCGATTTCGAACAGACAAACTTAGCACGCCGTACTGCGACCTGTAAAGTTCTTATATCATGAAACAAATTAACTTCATAACATTCACCGGTATATGCCCTAACCAAAAATAGTAGTCAAAATCTGGCTAGGTACATTTGGAATACTGAAATGGCCATGTAAATCGTATAAGTATTTTTTTACCATTGGCGTCGTGTGAAATAAATTTGATAACACCTGAAAACTTGTGAAATATTTAAAATTTCAACTTTCATAGGAAAGCCAGTATACGTAGCTATTAAAATATAGTACAATCAAAGTGGTCCCGTAATCACATCAGGCCGAAATTTTCAGCTGAAAATGAAACGGAAGCTATATTTGCCGGTGCAATATTGGCTGCTGGTGATTTTAGACCTAATATCGTCTGAAAAATATCATGAAACTTCCTGAATCGATAAGCGAACAATATAGGCTTGAAGATAAACACTCCTGCAGCTCGCTCTGAAAGTCACACAGTTCTAAAATGGACACATGAAAATTGCGAGTGCCGATTTCGAACAGACAAACTTAGCACGCCGTACTGCGACCTGTAAAGTTCTTATATCATGAAACAAATTAACTTCATAACATTCATCGGTATATGTCCTAACCGAAAATAGTAGTCAAAGTCTGGCTAGGTACATTTGGAATACTGAAATGACCATGTAAATCGTATAAGTATTTTTTTACCATTGGCGTCGTGTGAAATAAACTTGATAACACCTGAAAACTTTTGAAATATTTAAAATTTCAAGTTTCATAGGAAAGCTAGTATACGTAGCTATAAAAATATAGTACAATCAAAGAGGTCCCGTAATCACATCAGGCCGAAATTTTCAGCTGAAAATGAAACGGAAGCTATATTTGCCGGTGCAATATTGGCTGCTGGTGATTTTAGACCTAATATCGTCTGAAAAATATCATGAAACTTCCTGAATCGATAAGCGGACAATATAGGCTTGAAGATAAACACTACTGCAGCTCGCGCTGAAAGTTACGCAACCCTAAAATGGACACATCAAAATTGCGACTGCCGATTTCGAACAGAGAAACATAGCACGCCGTACTGCGACCTGTAAAGTTCTTATATCATGAAACAAATTAACTTCATAACATTCACCGGTATATGTCCTAACCGAAAATAGTAGTCAAAATCTGGCTAAGTACATTTGGAATACTGAAATGACCATGTAAATCGTACAAGTATTTTTTTACCATTGGCGTCAAGTGAAATAAATTTGATAACACCTGAAAACTTGTGAAATATTTGAAATTTCAACTTTCATAAGAAAGCTAGTATACGTAGCTATAAAAATATAGTACAATCAAAGTGGTCCCGTAATCACATCAGGCCGAAATTTTCAGCTGAAAATGAAACGGAAGCTATATTTGCCGGTGCAATATTGGCTGCTGGTGATTTTAGACCTAATATCGTCTGAAAAATATCATGAAACTTCCTGAATCGATAAGCGAACAATATAGGCTTGAACATAAACACTACTGCAGCTCGCGCTGAAAGTCACGCAACCCTAAAATGGACACATCAAAATTGCGAGTGCCGATTTCGAACAGAGAAACATAGCACGCCGTACTGCGACCTGTAAAGTTCTTATATCATGAAACAAATTAACTTCATAACATTCACCGGTATATGTCCTAACCGAAAATAGTAGTCAAAATCTGGCTAAGTACATTTGGAATACTGAAATGACCATGTAAATCGTACAAGTATTTTTTTACCATTGGCGTCGTGTGAAATAGATTTGATAACACCTGAAAACTAGTGAAATATTTAAAATTTCAACTTTCATAAGCAAGCTAGTATACGTAGCTATAAAAATATAGTACAATCAAAGTGGTCCCGTAATCACATCAGGCCGAAATTTTCAGCTGAAAATTAAACGGAAGCTATATTTGCCGGTGCAATATTGGCTGCTGGTGATTTTAGACCTAATATCGTCTGAAAAATATCATGAAACTTCCTGAATCAATAAGCGAAGAATATAGGCTTGAAGATAAACACTCCTGCAGCTCGCTCTGAAAGTCACACAGTTCTAAAATGGACACATCAAAATTGCGAGTGCCGATTTCGAACAGACAAACTTAGCACGCCGTACTGCGACCTGTAAAGTTCTTATATCATGAAACAAATTAACTTCATAACATTCACCGGTATATGCCCTAACCAAAAATAGTAGTCAAAATCTGGCTAGGTACATTTGGAATACTGAAATGGCCATGTAAATCGTATAAGTATTTTTTTACCATTGGCGTCGTGTGAAATAAATTTGATAACACCTGAAAACTTGTGAAATATTTAAAATTTCAACTTTCATAGGAAAGCCAGTATACGTAGCTATTAAAATATAGTACAATCAAAGTGGTCCCGTAATCACATCAGGCCGAAATTTTCAGCTGAAAATGAAACGGAAGCTATATTTGCCGGTGCAATATTGGCTGCTGGTGATTTTAGACCTAATATCGTCTGAAAAATATCATGAAACTTCCTGAATCGATAAGCGAACAATATAGGCTTGAAGATAAACACTCCTGCAGCTCGCTCTGAAAGTCACACAGTTCTAAAATGGACACATCAAAATTGCGAGTGCCGATTTCGAACAGACAAACTTAGCACGCCGTACTGCGACCTGTAAAGTTCTTATATCATGAAACAAATTAACTTCATAACATTCACCGGTATATGCCCTAACCAAAAATAGTAGTCAAAATCTGGCTAGGTACATTTGGAATACTGAAATGGCCATGTAAATCGTATAAGTATTTTTTTACCATTGGCGTCGTGTGAAATAAATTTGATAACACCTGAAAACTTGTGAAATATTTAAAATTTCAACTTTCATAGGAAAGCCAGTATACGTAGCTATTAAAATATAGTACAATCAAAGTGGTCCCGTAATCACATCAGGCCGAAATTTTCAGCTGAAAATGAAACGGAAGCTATATTTGCCGGTGCAATATTGGCTGCTGGTGATTTTAGACCTAATATCGTCTGAAAAATATCATGAAACTTCCTGAATCGATAAGCGAACAATATAGGCTTGAAGATAAACACTCCTGCAGCTCGCTCTGAAAGTCACACAGTTCTAAAATGGACACATCAAAATTGCGAGTGCCGATTTCGAACAGACAAACTTAGCACGCCGTACTGCGACCTGTAAAGTTCTTATATCATGAAACAAATTAACTTCATAACATTCATCGGTATATGTCCTAACCGAAAATAGTAGTCAAAGTCTGGCTAGGTACATTTGGAATACTGAAATGACCATGTAAATCGTATAAGTATTTTTTTACCATTGGCGTCGTGTGAAATAAACTTGATAACACCTGAAAACTTTTGAAATATTTAAAATTTCAAGTTTCATAGGCAAGCTAGTATACGTAGCTATAAAAATATAGTACAATCAAAGAGGTCCCGTAATCACATCAGGCCGAAATTTTCAGCTGAAAATGAAACGGAAGCTATATTTGCCGGTGCAATATTGGCTGCTGGTGATTTTAGACCTAATATCGTCTGAAAAATATCATGAAACTTCCTGAATCGATAAGCGGACAATATAGGCTTGAAGATAAACACTACTGCAGCTCGCGCTGAAAGTTACGCAACCCTAAAATGGACACATCAAAATTGCGACTGCCGATTTCGAACAGAGAAACATAGCACGCCGTACTGCGACCTGTAAAGTTCTTATATCATGAAACAAATTAACTTCATAACATTCACCGGTATATGTCCTAACCGAAAATAGTAGTCAAAATCTGGCTAAGTACATTTGGAATACTGAAATGACCATGTAAATCGTACAAGTATTTTTTTACCATTGGCGTCAAGTGAAATAAATTTGATAACACCTGAAAACTTGTGAAATATTTGAAATTTCAACTTTCATAAGAAAGCTAGTATACGTAGCTATAAAAATATAGTACAATCAAAGTGGTCCCGTAATCACATCAGGCCGAAATTTTCAGCTGAAAATGAAACGGAAGCTATATTTGCCGGTGCAATATTGGCTGCTGGTGATTTTAGACCTAATATCGTCTGAAAAATATCATGAAACTTCCTGAATCGATAAGCGAACAATATAGGCTTGAACATAAACACTACTGCAGCTCGCGCTGAAAGTCACGCAACCCTAAAATGGACACATCAAAATTGCGAGTGCCGATTTCGAACAGAGAAACATAGCACGCCGTACTGCGACCTGTAAAGTTCTTATATCATGAAACAAATTAACTTCATAACATTCACCGGTATATGTCCTAACCGAAAATAGTAGTCAAAATCTGGCTAAGTACATTTGGAATACTGAAATGACCATGTAAATCGTACAAGTATTTTTTTACCATTGGCGTCGTGTGAAATAGATTTGATAACACCTGAAAACTAGTGAAATATTTAAAATTTCAACTTTCATAAGCAAGCTAGTATACGTAGCTATAAAAATATAGTACAATCAAAGTGGTCCCGTAATCACATCAGGCCGAAATTTTCAGCTGAAAATTAAACGGAAGCTATATTTGCCGGTGCAATATTGACTGCTGGTGATTTTAGACCTAATATCGTCTGACAAATATCATGAAACTTCCTGAATCGATAAGCGAACAATATAGGCTTGAAGATAAACACTCCTGCAGCTCACTTTGAAAGTCACACAGTTCTAAAATGGACACATCAAAATTGCGAGTGCCGATTTCGAACAGACAAACATAGCTCGCCGTACTGCGACCTGTAAAGTTCTTATATCATGAAACAAATTAACTTCATAACATTCATCGGTATATGTCCTAACCGAAAATAGTAGTCAAAATCTGGCTAAGTACATTTGGAATACTGAAATGACCATGTAAATCGTATAAGTATTTTTTTACCATTGGCGTCGTGTGAAATAAATTTGATAACACCTGAAAACTTGTGAAATATTTGAAATTTCAACTTTCATAAGAAATCTAGTATACGTAGCTATAAAAATATAGTACAATAAAAGTGGTCCCGTAATCACATCAGGCCGAAATTTTCAGCTGAAAATGAAACGGAAGCTATATTTGCCGGTGCAATATTGGCTGCTGGTGATTTTAGACCTAATATCGTCTGAAAAATATCATGAAACTTCCTGAATCGATAAGCGAAGAATATAGGCTTGAAGATAAACACTCCTGCAGCTCGCTCTGAAAGTCACACAGTTCTAAAATGGACACATCAAAATTGCGAGTGCCGATTTCGAACAGACAAACTTAGCACGCCGTACTGCGACCTGTAAAGTTCTTATATCATGAAACAAATTAACTTCATAACATTCACCGGTATATGCCCTAACCAAAAATAGTAGTCAAAATCTGGCTAGGTACATTTGGAATACTGAAATGGCCATGTAAATCGTATAAGTATTTTTTTACCATTGGCGTCGTGTGAAATAAATTTGATAACACCTGAAAACTTGTGAAATATTTAAAATTTCAACTTTCATAGGAAAGCCAGTATACGTAGCTATTAAAATATAGTACAATCAAAGTGGTCCCGTAATCACATCAGGCCGAAATTTTCAGCTGAAAATGAAACGGAAGCTATATTTGCCGGTGCAATATTGGCTGCTGGTGATTTTAGACCTAATATCGTCTGAAAAATATCATGAAACTTCCTGAATCGATAAGCGAACAATATAGGCTTGAAGATAAACACTCCTGCAGCTCGCTCTGAAAGTCACACAGTTCTAAAATGGACACATCAAAATTGCGAGTGCCGATTTCGAACAGACAAACTTAGCACGCCGTACTGCGACCTGTAAAGTTCTTATATCATGAAACAAATTAACTTCATAACATTCACCGGTATATGCCCTAACCAAAAATAGTAGTCAAAATCTGGCTAGGTACATTTGGAGTACTGAAATGACCATGTAAATCGTATAAGTATTTTTTTACCATTGGCGTCGTGTGAAATAAATTTGGTAACACCTGAAAACTTGTGAAATATTTAAAATTTTTTTTTGGTTAGGGCATATACCGGTGAATGTTATGAAGTTAATTTGTTTCATGATATAAGAACTTTACAGGTCGCAGTACGGCGTGCTAAGTTTGTCTGTTCGAAATCGGCACTCGCAATTTTGATGTGTCCATTTTAGAACTGTGTGACTTTCAGAGCGAGCTGCAGGAGTGTTTATCTTCAAGCCTATATTGTTCGCTTATCGATTCAGGAAGTTTCATGATATTTTTCAGACGATATTAGGTCTAAAATCACCAGCAGCCAATATTGCACCGGCAAATATTGCTTCCGTTTCATTTTCAGCTGAAAATTTCGGCCTGATGTGATTACGGGACCACTTTGATTGTACTATATTTTTATAGCTACGTATACTAGCTTTCTTATGAAAGTTGAAATTTCAAATATTTCACAAGTTTTCAGGTGTTATCAAATTTATTTCACACGACGCCAATGGTAAAAAAATACTTATACGATTTACATGGTCATTTCAGTATTCCAAATGTACTTAGCCAGATTTTGACTACTATTTTCGGTTAGGACATATACCGTTGAATGTTATGAAGTTAATTTGTTTCATGATATAAGAACTTTACAGGTCGCAGTACGGCGTGCTATGTTTGTCTGTTCGAAATCGGCACTCGCAATTTTGATGTGTCCATTTTAGGGTTGCGTGACTTTCAGCGCGAGCTGCAGTAGTGTTTATCTTCAAGCCTATATTGTTCGCTTATCGATTCAGGAAGTTTCATGATATTTTTCAGACGATATTAGGTCTAAAATCACCAGCAGCCAATATTGCACCGGCAAATATAGCTTCCGTTTCAATTTCAGCTGAAAATTTCGGCCTGATGTGATTACGGGACCACTTTGATTGTACTATATTTTTATAGCTACGTATATTAGCTTTCTTATGAAAGTTGAAATTTCAAATATTTCACAAGTTTTCAGGTGTTATCAAATTTATTTCACACGACGCCAATGGTAAAAAAATACTTATACGATTTACATGGTCATTTCAGTACTCCAAATGTACCTAGCCAGATTTTGACTACTATTTTTGGTTAGGGCATATACCGGTGAATGTTATGAAGTTAATTTGTTTCATGATATAAGAACTTTACAGGTCGCAGTACGGCGTGCTATGTTTCTCTGTTCGAAATCGGCACTCGCAATTTTGATGTGTCCATTTTAGGGTTGCGTGACTTTCAGCGCGAGCTCCAGTAGTGTTTATCTTCAAGCCTATATTGTTCGCTTATCGATTCAGGAAGTTTCATGATATTTTTCAGACGATATTAGGTCTAAAATCACCAGCAGCCAATATTGCACCGGCAAATATAGCTTCCGTTTCATTTTCAGCTGAAAATTTCGGCCTGATGTGATTACGGGACCACTTTGATTGTACTATATTTTTATAGCTACGTATACTAGCTTTCTTATGAAAGTTGAAATTTTAAATATTTCACAAGTTTTCAGGTGTTACCAAATTTATTTCACACGACGCCAATGGTAAAAAAATACTTATACGATTTACATGGTCATTTCAGTACTCCAAATGTACCTAGCCAGATTTTGACTACTATTTTTGGTTAGGGCATATACCGGTGAATGTTATGAAGTTAATTTGTTTCATGATATAAGAACTTTACAGGTCGCAGTACGGCGTGCTAAGTTTGTCTGTTCGAAATCGGCACTCGCAATTTTGATGTGTCCATTTTAGAACTGTGTGACTTTCAGAGCGAGCTGCAGGAGTGTTTATCTTCAAGCCTATATTGTTCGCTTATCGATTCAGGAAGTTTCATGATATTTTTCAGACGATATTAGGTCTAAAATCACCAGCAGCCAATATTGCACCGGCAAATATAGCTTCCGTTTCATTTTCAGCTGAAAATTTCGGCCTGATGTGATTACGGGACCACTTTGATTGTACTATATTTTAATAGCTACGTATACTGGCTTTCCTATGAAAGTTGAAACTTTAAATATTTCACAAGTTTTCAGGTGTTATCAAATTTATTTCACACGACGCCAATGGTAAAAAAATACTTATACGATTTACATGGCCATTTCAGTATTCCAAATGTACCTAGCCAGATTTTGACTACTATTTTTGGTTAGGGCATATACCGGTGAATGTTATGAAGTTAATTTGTTTCATGATATAAGAACTTTACAGGTCGCAGTACGGCGTGCTAAGTTTGTCTGTTCGAAATCGGCACTCGCAATTTTGATGTGTCCATTTTAGAACTGTGTGACTTTCAGAGCGAGCTGCAGGAGTGTTTATCTTCAAGCCTATATTGTTCGCTTATTGATTCAGGAAGTTTCATGATATTTTTCAGACGATATTAGGTCTAAAATCACCAGCAGCCAATATTGCACCGGCAAATATAGCTTCCGTTTCATTTTCAGCTGAAAATTTCGGCCTGATGTGATTACGGGACCACTTTTATTGTACTATATTTTTATAGCTACGTATACTAGCTTTCTTATGAAAGTTGAAATTTCAAATATTTCACAAGTTTTCAGGTGTTATCAAATTTATTTCACACGACGCCAATGGTAAAAAAATACTTATACGATTTACATGGTCATTTCAGTATTCCAAATGTACTTAGCCAGATTTTGACTACTATTTTCGGTTAGGACATATACCGGTGAATGTTATGAAGTTAATTTGTTTCATGATATAAGAACTTTACAGGTCGCAGTACGGCGTGCTATGTTTGTCTGTTCGAAATCGGCACTCGCAATTTTGATGTGTCCATTTTAGGGTTGCGTGACTTTCAGCGCGAGCTGCAGTAGTGTTTATCTTCAAGCCTATATTGTTCGCTTATCGATTCAGGAAGTTTCATGATATTTTTCAGACGATATTAGGTCTAAAATCACCAGCAGCCAATATTGCACCGGCAAATATAGCTTCCGTTTCATTTTCAGCTGAAAATTTCGGCCTGATGTGATTACGGGACCACTTTGATTGTACTATATTTTTATAGCTACGTATACTAGCTTGCTTATGAAAGTTGAAATTTTAAATATTTCACAAGTTTTCAGGTGTTATCAAATCTATTTCACACGACGCCAATGGTAAAAAAATACTTGTACGATTTACATGGTCATTTCAGTATTCCAAAAGTACTTAGCCAGATTTTGACTACTATTTTCGGTTAGGACATATACCGGTGAATGTTATGAAGTTAATTTGTTTCATGATATAAGAACTTTACAGGTCGCAGTACGGCGTGCTATGTTTGTCTGTTCGAAATCGGCACTCGCAATTTTGATGTGTCCATTTTAGAACTGTGTGACTTTCAAAGTGAGCTGCAGGAGTGTTTATCTTCAAGCCTATATTGTTCGCTTATCGATTCAGGAAGTTTCATGATATTTGTCAGACGATATTAGGTCTAAAATCACCAGCAGCCAATATTGCACCGGCAAATATAGCTTCCGTTTCATTTTCAGCTGAAAATTTCGGCCTGATGTGATTACGGGAACACTTTGATTGTACTATATTTTTATAGCTACGTATACTAGCTTTCTTATGAAAGTTGAAATTTTAAATATTTCACAAGGTTTCAGGTGGTATCAAATTTATTTCACACGACGCCAATGGTAAAAAAATACTTATACGATTTACATGGTCATTTCAGTATTTCAAATGTACTTAGCCAGATTTTGACTACTATTTTCGGTTAGGACATATACCGGTGAATGTTATGAAGTTAATTTGTTTCATGATATAAGAACTTTACAGGTCGCAGTACGGCGTGCTGTGTTTGTCTGTTCGAAATCGGCACTCGCAATTTTGATGTGTCCATTTTAGAACTGTGTGACTTTCAAAGCGAGCTGCAGGAGTGTTTATCTTCAAGCCTATATTGTTCGCTTATCGACTCAAGAAGTTTCATGATATTTTTCAGACGATATTAGGTCTAAAATCACCAGCAGCCAATAGTGCACCGGCAAATATTGCTTCCGTTTCATTTTCAGCTGAAAATTACGGCCTGATGTGATTACGGGACCACTTTTATTGTACTATGTTTTCATAGCTACGTATACTAGCTTTCTTATGAAAGTTGAAATTTTAAATATTTCACAAGTTTTCAGGTGTTATCAAATTTATTTCACACGACGCCAATGGTAAAAAAATACTTATACGATTTACATGGCCATTTCAGTATTCCAAATGTACCTAGCCAGATTTTGACTACTATTTTTGGTTAGGGCATATACCGGTGAATGTTATGAAGTTAATTTGTTTCATGATATAAGAACTTTACAGGTCGCAGTACGGCGTGCTAAGTTTGTCTGTTCGAAATCGGCACTCGCAATTTTGATGTGTCCATTTTAGAACTGTGTGACTTTCAGAGCGAGCTGCAGGAGTGTTTATCTTCAAGCCTATATTGTTCGCTTATTGATTCAGGAAGTTTCATGATATTTTTCAGACGATATTAGGTCTAAAATCACCAGCAGCCAATATTGCACCGGCAAATATAGCTTCCGTTTCATTTTCAGCTGAAAATTTCGGCCTGATGTGATTACGGGACCACTTTTATTGTACTATATTTTTATAGCTACGTATACTAGCTTTCTTATGAAAGTTGAAATTTCAAATATTTCACAAGTTTTCAGGTGTTATCAAATTTATTTCACACGACGCCAATGGTAAAAAAATACTTATACGATTTACATGGTCATTTCAGTATTCCAAATGTACTTAGCCAGATTTTGACTACTATTTTCGGTTAGGACATATACCGGTGAATGTTATGAAGTTAATTTGTTTCATGATATAAGAACTTTACAGGTCGCAGTACGGCGTGCTATGTTTGTCTGTTCGAAATCGGCACTCGCAATTTTGATGTGTCCATTTTAGGGTTGCGTGACTTTCAGCGCGAGCTGCAGTAGTGTTTATCTTCAAGCCTATATTGTTCGCTTATCGATTCAGGAAGTTTCATGATATTTTTCAGACGATATTAGGTCTAAAATCACCAGCAGCCAATATTGCACCGGCAAATATAGCTTCCGTTTCATTTTCAGCTGAAAATTTCGGCCTGATGTGATTACGGGACCACTTTGATTGTACTATATTTTTATAGCTACGTATACTAGCTTGCTTATGAAAGTTGAAATTTTAAATATTTCACAAGTTTTCAGGTGTTATCAAATCTATTTCACACGACGCCAATGGTAAAAAAATACTTGTACGATTTACATGGTCATTTCAGTATTCCAAAAGTACTTAGCCAGATTTTGACTACTATTTTCGGTTAGGACATATACCGGTGAATGTTATGAAGTTAATTTGTTTCATGATATAAGAACTTTACAGGTCGCAGTACGGCGTGCTATGTTTGTCTGTTCGAAATCGGCACTCGCAATTTTGATGTGTCCATTTTAGAACTGTGTGACTTTCAAAGTGAGCTGCAGGAGTGTTTATCTTCAAGCCTATATTGTTCGCTTATCGATTCAGGAAGTTTCATGATATTTGTCAGACGATATTAGGTCTAAAATCACCAGCAGCCAATATTGCACCGGCAAATATAGCTTCCGTTTCATTTTCAGCTGAAAATTTCGGCCTGATGTGATTACGGGAACACTTTGATTGTACTATATTTTTATAGCTACGTATACTAGCTTTCTTATGAAAGTTGAAATTTTAAATATTTCACAAGGTTTCAGGTGGTATCAAATTTATTTCACACGACGCCAATGGTAAAAAAATACTTATACGATTTACATGGTCATTTCAGTATTTCAAATGTACTTAGCCAGATTTTGACTACTATTTTCGGTTAGGACATATACCGGTGAATGTTATGAAGTTAATTTGTTTCATGATATAAGAACTTTACAGGTCGCAGTACGGCGTGCTGTGTTTGTCTGTTCGAAATCGGCACTCGCAATTTTGATGTGTCCATTTTAGAACTGTGTGACTTTCAAAGCGAGCTGCAGGAGTGTTTATCTTCAAGCCTATATTGTTCGCTTATCGACTCAAGAAGTTTCATGATATTTTTCAGACGATATTAGGTCTAAAATCACCAGCAGCCAATAGTGCACCGGCAAATATTGCTTCCGTTTCATTTTCAGCTGAAAATTACGGCCTGATGTGATTACGGGACCACTTTTATTGTACTATGTTTTCATAGCTACGTATACTAGCTTTCTTATGAAAGTTGAAATTTTAAATATTTCACAAGTTTTCAGGTGTTATCAAATTTATTTCACACGACGCCAATGGTAAAAAAATACTTATACGATTTACATGGTCATTTCAGTATTTCAAATGTACTTAGCCAGATTTTGACTACTATTTTCGGTTAGGACATATACCGGTGAATGTTATGAAGTTAATTTGTTTCATGATATAAGAACTTTACAGGTCGCAGTACGGCGTGCTATGTTTGTCTTTTCGAAATCGGCACTCGCAATTTTGATGTGTCCATTTTAGAACTGTGTGACTTTCAAAGCGAGCTGCAGGAGTGTTTATCTTCAAGCCTATATTGTTCGCTTATCGACTCAAGAAGTTTAATGATATTTTTCAGACGATATTAGGTCTAAAATCACCAGCAGCCAATAGTGCACCGGCAAATATTGCTTCCGTTTCATTTTCAGCTGAAAATTACGGCCTGATGTGATTACGGGACCACTTTGATTGTACTATGTTTTCATAGCTACGTATACTAGCTTTCTTATGAAAGTTGAAATTTCAAATATTTCACAAGTTTTCAGGTGTTATCAAATTTATTTCACACGACGCCAATGGTAAAAAAATACTTATACGATTTACATGGTCATTTCAGTATTCCAAATGTACTTAGCCAGATTTTGACTACTATTTTCGGTTAGGACATATACCGATGAATGTTATGAAGTTAATTTGTTTCATGATATAAGAACTTTACAGGTCGCAGTACGGCGTGCTATGTTTCTCTGTTCGAAATCGGCACTCGCAGTTTTGATGTGTCCATTTTAGGGTTGCGTGACTTTCAGCGCGAGCTCCAGTAGTGTTTATCTTCAAGCCTATATTGTTCGCTTATCGATTCAGGAAGTTTCATGATATTTGTCACACGATATTAGGTCTAAAATCACCAGCAGCCAATATTGCACCGGCAAATATAGCTTCCGTTTCAATTTCAGCTGAAAATTTCGGCCTGATGTGATTACGGGACCACTTTGATTGTACTATATTTTTATACCTACGTATACTAGCTTTCTTATGAAAGTTGAAATTTCAAATATTTCACAAGTTTTCAGGTGTTATCAAATTTATTTCACACGACGCCAATGGTAAAAAAATACTTATACGATTTACATGGTCATTTCAGTATTCCAAATGTACCTAGCCAGATTTTGACTACTATTTTTGGTTAGGGCATATACCGGTGAATGTTATGAAGTTAATTTGTTTCATGATATAAGAACTTTACAGGTCGCAGTACGGCGTGCTAAGTTTGTCTGTTCGAAATCGGCACTCGCAATTTTGATGTGTCCATTTTAGGGTTGCGTGACTTTCAGAGTGAACTGAAATAGTTTCATTATAAGCCTTAGCCTTTCACTTCAAGTTTCAATCAGTTTTGCTGCGTAAATAAAAGTAGTGTATGACGTAATTTTGTTTTAACCGTAGTCCTCATGACTGATTTTTCTAGGGTTTTTTCAGTATGTTATTTCATTATTATATAGTGTATTTATTTCAGAAGCCGCCTGTAAAAATATCGTAGATGTTTTTAGAGAATCCGAGGTCACATCAGCGTTGGCCGCTAACTTCACAAAAAAGTCATCTTAATTTGGTCGGATTATAGGCAGCAAAATTTGGCTGCCAAGTTCACACCGGTGTTAGGTGATGAGTATTTGCCAGAAGTAGCTCGCTTTTCAAGTAGTCGGCATCCAGATTTGCGAATATTCACTAAGGAATATCCTTGTTTTTAAGATCTCGTTTAAAGTGGTAGAAATTTAGCAATTCTAACTTAGTACTTACGAGTAAGAACCTACTAAGTACTTGATAACTACTTAGGTTGCGAATAAATTGGTAAACTTCGAGGAAAGCAAAGTATCGTTAGAAATGTTTAATTTCGTTGGTCCGTCAGTAACTTTCCTGAAAATCGAATCAAGTTTGGAAAAGTTCTGCCTTTGTCTGGCTTTAGTGTCACCGACTTGTATTTACAATAATCAGGAACAGAAATCAATTTAATGTTTTGAGCTTCGTTTCGTTTAGACCATTGAGTTTTGGACTTCTAACGAGCCTGAACTGAATAAAACTTTTGTATTCCATTTGGGAAGTTTTTTTTATGTTTGACAGATTAGACGTTTGACCATAGCTCACCTGATGTTAAGTGATGGTGTGCTCGAAGATGGTAAGGTTAGATTTCATAGTAATTTTTTTATTGTCTACAGGTAAGGTGTAGCCTGGAATGAAACTGGCTTTCAAGTGAGGCTCCCGGAACACACCGTTAGGTGCTTGGCGGCGATTTTCAACTTTAGGGAGGTAGCTAGCCAGCCGAGTACTAGAAAATACCCTACCACCATGCTATGGTTTCTTCACGATGTTTTCCTTCACCGGCAGCTCAAGCTCATTGTTGGGGTTTGAACCCACGCCTTTCAGCGTGTGAACCGAACCACTGAGCTATCATTGCTACGAAAATTGAGCCTTGGACTGAATATAAGAGCCAATATTGAGAATCGGAGACAAAATAACGCCCAAAGTTCAAGATTGTCACTTATCGGTGCGGATATCTCTCGGAAGTAGAAGTCAGTTCAAACGGTATCTTTTTTTTTTGTGGTTTAGTCACAGGTTTTGTTGCTCTTTCTCGGTGTGACGCCGCAGTAACTGTAGCTCTCGCACTTTCATCGTTGGCGGTTTGCATACAGCCATCGACGTCCGTCGTGTTCTTTGTACAATGTGTGGTATAATTGTACTTTGTAAAAAAAAATATCTTCAAAAGCAACCATATTGAGATTAAATAACAAAAACGATTTGTTTAAAATAAATCCGTGGCAGTTTGCAGCTAAAACAAATACGAGAGTAGTATTATTAATTAAAAACCTTTTCCAGTTTGAACGAAGACTGTAACAACAATATTGCGACACCAGCTAAAGCAACGCTATGGTTTAAACGGTATTAAAAGTTTCCCTACAAATATGAAACATTTTATTTCTGTAAGCGTCACCCATGTTTTCACAAAGGGTGATGCTGCACTGTATTACGATTTGCGCCGACCACGGCGTGGTTGGACTCCTGTCTGATCGACCAGAATTACAGAAAGATACCTAATATTTAAAAAAAGATATTATAGATATCATGTGACATTTTTGTTTTACTTGCTTTACACTTTTGTTTACTCACGTTTCATTTAATCTCGCATAAGTAAAACAAAAACGCATCAAAACCAACTCAGTTATTTTATGTAACATTCTTGACTATATTATTTTTTGACGTTTATTTTTGTGTTATCGATATTATTGTGAGTTTATTAATGTGTTCGGAAAAAGCGGATTTTTGCATGCCGAAAGATAATTTATTGTTTGTTTTTGTCTCACATGTACTGATACTAACAACACAATAATAGGATTATATTTTTTTTTTCTGTAGTCGCATGTCTACATAATTTTAAGATGTAAAATGGTAACTCACCTGCGTCACACAACAAATGATTCCTTTCACCTGCTCTTAACGCGACCTACACATGATCCGGTTGGATCTAAAAACCGCTGTTGTTTTTTAAATTCCATAATACGCGGATGCTGTATACTTCCCCTCGTTCCGAACAAATACTGTCTCAATATGAATCACAGACATCTTGAGATCTCTGGAATGTTTGGGTCATTATGTATGTGAAAGCTCAAGCTCATACAAAAAGTGTAAGATAAGAGTAAACTAAATTAAACTTTTTTTTAAGAAATAAGACGAACGAAACGTTCTTCTGATGGTAAGAGATAAGTTATGATCCCTGAACTGAGAGATGAACAACACAGAACTTTGTATAACGAAAGAAAGTCCAGGGAGTCGCTGCTTTATCGCTCATTACTTTGAAACATTCGATGGTTAATCTCAAAAGCCATGTCATTTCGCAAGCTGCATTACCCTTCAAAATCAAAATCAAAAAGTAATTTATTCAGTTCAGGCCCTGGTAAGGCACTTCTACTAGAATCTACCACCGGCTCGTAATTACACTTCAACTGAGAAGACTCCGGCTAGAAACTCAGCAAGGCATTTTTTTTGTGGATCGTTCTTTTTATATTAGGTTACAGTTTACAGTTATAAATATTAATACATTATGCTTACTACAATTGTTACTTAGCCAAGGGGATGCAAGTGCAGAGAGAAGCTACCACAAACATATATTCCTGTCTTCCACGTAATGAGCCACCTTATAGTAGGCTTTGTCAATTCAAACCGGAACACAGCGGCAGAATATCTGGTAGGTACTGCGGAGGTACCTACCTAGATTACCTCCTGCTAAGGACCTCTACCACCAAGTAACGTGATGATATTGGACAAATAATAAAATATGCGAATAAAAAATAGCTCGAGGAGAGATGGTGGAAAACCATCACAGAAATGTTTGCTTAGTTTCTTTAGATATGAGAAAAACAACAGCTAGATGACTCAAGCAAGCATGAAAGCGAAACTGATTGTTTTATCTAAAGTTTGAACGGCCGCCTAACGCACTCTTACCTCAATAACAGATTCATACTAACGTGAAAGCAAAGTGCAACAAATTAATTACTACCGAGCTGACTGTCGATTTTAATATTTCTACTAACACAATGCTACCAATTTATCAGTCGGCTTACACGAAAGAGCCACATTCGCATTTTCTGAGAATAATTGATACCTTCTCCAGGAGAAAATTAGTTTTTTGATTTATCCAACTTCATTTTTAAGATGGTGGGAGTATAAAAGCGTTTGCTGCGGTCGAGCCTCGCATGCACCGTGTAAAATAAGAAGATGAACGTAAACAGATTGTTTTACGTGGTTTTATTGCGTTTGTTGATTTATTCAACAGTGAAGTGCCTTCAACACTAAACTTTGATTTCTATACTTTGACCGTTTCGGAAATTATTAAACAAGTTAACAAGTTAGGTATTTCGGAGAGTAAGTTTTTTTAATGTAAAAGTAACTAGACGAACGATATGCTCTCCTGATGGTAAGAGATAATGTATATCTATGGCCATTGCAGGAATACACAGAACTTTAAGTAGCAAAACAAAGTCCAGGAAAACGCTGTTTTGGTGCTCATTACTTTGAGATTTTCAATGGTGAGTCTCGATAGACCTTTTCGCTAACTGCAGAACCCTTCAAATCAGCAGAACATCTTGTACTACGGTGGTACTTAACTAGACGACCTCCTGATCTACCACCAAGTAAAAGTAAATCAAGTAAAGTATCTAAGCAATAAAGTGCCAATAAAAGCTTCGAGGAAGTAGAATAAAAATTGTAACTAATTAGAAACTTTTTTGAGTTTTGGCGCCAACGCATATAAAGTTTTTTTAAATAGATACGTGTACAATTAAACGAGCAATATTTGTAAATGAATTTTTTTTATTACGTCAAAAACTGTTCTGTTTCTATGATATTTGCTATACGGAGGTTTTTGGGAGCGAAAAATCGATCTAGCAATGTCTCATCTCTGGAAAAACGAATTATCCGCGTTTCAAATTTTTCATATACTGAGCAATGCTAGCTGGTCCAGGTATTGCAGTTTAAATCAAATTAAAAAACACATTTCACTACTATTCCATACATGAAAAACAAAATTGTGTTGTATTTTGCAAATTGCGGATCTCTACCCGGAGTACTGTTATTTGTTCTAATCCAAAGTTAATCAAGATTTTACTACAACTTCACAACTATTGTTTTGAATACAGCAGCAACTGTTTTCAGGTGCAAGTATTGAACGGGAATCTGGCGTGCATGCGTCCATAACTAAAATAAAAACTTCAAGTTTTATATCTCACTAATATTATAAAAGCAAAAGTTTGTCTGTATATTTGTACGTATGTTTGTGATTTCTTCACGCTGTTACTGTTAAAAGGACATGTATGAACGAATGTAACTTAGATCCTGTAATTTTTCTGCGTTTTGTAGCTCAGCGCTTATCAAGGTCGTTTCACATGCCGAAGGGCGTGGGTTCCAATTCCAACAATGAGCTTGAGCTGTCGGGTAAAGAAAACATCGTGAGGAAATCATAGCATGGCACTAGGGTACTTTTTAGTACTCGGCTGGCTACCTACCACCCTCATGTTGAAAATCTGCCGCGAAGCATCTAACGGTGTGAATCCTTATTTAAAAGCCATTTTCATTCCAGGCTAAATGTTATTACCATTTTCAAACACACCGTCACTTAACAGGTAACAGGTAAACAGTGGTCAAACACCTAGCCTCTACCATAAAAATCTAACACATGTTTTTTTTATTCCCAAAAACGCAAGTTATGTAAAAGTGTTATTGTCTATTAAACTAATTTGACATCAACTTTCAAACAAAATAAACCGTATTAAGAACGGTCCATTCCCTTAAGAGCTTCGATGCCACAGACAGAATAACAGATACACAGACAGACACGTCATCACCTAAAACTAAATGCGCTATTTGCCATTATCAAGTATCTATTAGGTTTAAATCAAAATGGAGGCAAAATCCGGTACTAAATACCTTGTTCCAGATTTTGCTTCGACCTTGATCGATTGGCTTTTAGACCAAAATTACTCTTTGACCTATTAATACTTACAAGTCAAATATCAATTCAGTCTGACCTGTTAAATTTGATATTCTTCGTGAAGCATGTTCTAAAATCGTTTTGGTAATTTTTACCATTTCATAAATAAACGCTTCAATATAGGTTACTGGATCACTTACTTACTGTCAAAAAATAAATCAATTACTTAATGTCAAATTGGACATACATACATATTTCTTAAACTAAAATAACCCGCCCCTGACCGTTCCCTGTGCAAAGGTGCCCATCACACTCGCCGCATTACCACGCTGAATGGCAATGGCCAACCTCTGCACCAGGAACGAACCGGAGCGGGAGTCACCGGTTCTATTACTAAGCCTGTGACCTATTTCATTAATGAACATTTTCGCCTCGGCCCCCCAGCAACCCAAAGTCTCCACTGCAACAGGCACAAAGATATATAACGGCTCCATAGCAGCGTATTTAAGCCTTTTTTTAATAGCGGCATCTTCCGCGGCGGCTGACGGGGAGTGGACGGTGCGACTCAAGTGGCTGGCAGCTACAGTGCTGACGCAAGTAGCATCCCACACCAGGCACTTGCCGTTCTTCCAGGGCACCAGAGTCATCCCATCCGGCCTCTTACCATCAGATCTGCTTAGACCCGGAGGCTCAAGCACGCAGGGTATATTTGCCGAGACAAGAGCTCTACGGACTATGTCATTAAGGGCATGATGCCGCGGAAACCTACCTGCGCAACGACAACAACTCAGTGCATGATAACCATCGGCCTCCACCATCGAACCGCAGATGCATCTGTGGGGTTCACAAACTCTGCAGCCCAGGCGGAGAGCCACCGCCACACGCAAAGAGTCGTCGTCAAGTAAGGTGCCCAGGTGAGGCGAAGGCAGTGCATGTAACCACGCCCCTGACTCAGGTTGCGACACAGCCCGTAGCCTGGCCATAACGACTCCCGTAGCGCCCTCTACTAATCGCTTCTGGAACCGTTCTGCCCCCACATCATCCCACGCTCGCTGAACATGTGTTGCCTCCGGAATTGCTGCACCCGAGTTGCGGGCCAACCAAGCTGACAGTGCACCTGACACAAACGGAATGCTTCCCCCGTCACCATTAGAATGAAGTAAGACAGTGACAAGGTCCACAACCCCATGCGCCGATGCCAGGAAAGCTGGGAGGCCCACATCACGTGCACAACGCACCCCTAGACCCCCATAACGGATTGGTAGCGTCGCTTGACCCCACTGAGGCTCATCCAGGGAGACATTGAGGACTGATTCCACCACTGATTTTAAGGCGTCGTCAAACAAGGAAACTTCCTCTGGACAAAGCCATGTAGGGGTAGTCCGCAACAGGTATGTGATTTTCGGTAGAGCGAAACACATGCGCAACAGGACAATCGCTACGTGAGCGGAAAGGCCTTTGAGACGTTCGTGAGCAGTAAAGAGCAGCAGCTTTCGAGCAGTGATAGCCTCAGGAACTGCGTCAAGGAAAATTGGAGAACCTAAAAGATTGAAATCGGAAGATGAAAGCTCCCTGAGCCCAGGTAGAAGGGTACCAAAACGAGTGAAGTGTATACGAGCCTCGTCACTGCAGGGGAAAAATTCACACTTTGAGGGATTCACCTCCAGACCAAGGTCTTTAAGGCGGGGAATGATGTAATAAATACTTAGAAAAATGTAAATAACTGAGGTATACATACCTACAACATGAAACCATAGCGGTGGTAGGATACTTTTTAGTACTCGACTGGCTAGCTACCACCCTTAAGTTAAAAATCTGTCGCCTAGCACATAACGGTGGATTCTGGCAACATCACTTGAGAACCAATTTCATTCCAGGCTAGCTGGTGTGTTTACCATCTTCGACTTAACATCAGGTGAGCTGTGACCAAACCCTTAGCCTTTAACCATCAAAAAATTTATTTGTAATCACCGCCAAAGCAGCGGTGCCCTGGACATTGTTTTGCTACTCAATGTTCTCTGTATCGCTGCAATGGTCATGGTCATGCGTCATCTCTTACTATTAGGAGAGCGCCTCGTTCTTTTCATTACTCTTACATAATATAATTGTTTTTATTGCTGGATGTTACTGCATATTATTTTTTTTAAACCTGATCTATTAAAAACTCCGTAGACCGAATCATTTATTTCTCGATAAAACGTGTCTCGTATCTAATTTTAATTTCTTGCCGATGTTTTCGCGACGAAAATGTTTGTTTGCAATGCTTCGAAGTTAAACGGTATTGGCAAAAGTCGTCAAGAAACAAGAAGAAAGAAGTCTTCATCTAATGATACACTCGCACATTTTGCAAAAGAAGTAGGTATGTTAGTTTTTTATAAACATTTGGCTCTCTTTTGAAATCAATGTTTCTTAAAATGTAAGGTTAAAGATAATTATTATTTATTATTTAGTTGCTATGATAGCTCAGTGGTTAGCGCGATTGGTTCACACACCAACAATGAGGAGCTGTTCGTGAAGGAAAACATCGTTAAGAAACCATTGCATGGTGATTGGGTATTTTCTAGTACACGGCTGGTTTGCTACCAACCTAATCTCAAGTTGAAATTCTACCGTCGTGCTATAATATATTCGACCACATCGTCACTACACATTGGACTAGCTGGACGGTCCCAGCTCCGTTTTTTACTGGCACAGCTCAGCTGATATTCAAGTGTCGGTGTAAGATGGTAATCACTCTTAGCTTGGGATGAAACTAGACGACAAATTTTGAACTTGGTATTCAGCCGAATATTAAAAGGTACTTAACCATCATGCTATGGTTTCCTCACAATGTTGTCCTTCTACGGCAGCTCAAACTCATTGTATGGCTTTGAACCCACTCCCTTTGACGTGTGAACCGACCCGACCGCGCTAACCGCTAAGCTATCATCGCTACTAATTATGTTACATAAAGAGAGTAGAGCACACGGCATGCAGACGGTGGTTCCCCGCCTGTTACTCGCCGTTTCTAAACATGCCCGGTGAGTTTTTGTGTAGCAGTACTTAGATGTTGTATGTTCCGCACTCATCTCTATCCGGTCATGTGTAAAATAAATAGTTGGTCGCACGCGCGGGGCGAGGGGACTATTCAGAACGGAAAGAGTCTTCGTTTGGCTTGTACGGAAACTTTCTCACAACAAGCGACACGATAAAACTTTCTCATCGAAAAAGTGTGGTTATTTTACTAGTGCTGCGGTAATAATAAAGAGTTATTTGATTAATTTATCAAGAAGCAATTTACTTATTACCTAGTCAGCGCTAGGGTAGAACATCTAGTTTTTTATCAGGACGGTTAATATACACTCACTTCAAAAAAAGTGGAGGCCATTGTGGTATGGACTTCGATATGCCTAGACTGACTGGACTTGATAAGTATTACGAGTAAATGTACTAGTACAAGACAGAATAAGTAAAATGAAGCAGCAATGAGCGTCTGAAAACCCTCTACACCTAGAAGTGTATAAAGTTATATGTGATGATAAAAAAAAGACTGATATGGATATCGATATGATGAGGCAAAACACTTTTAAGAAAACAAAACTTTTAAAGCAATTTTTCGAAGACTTTCAAGTTAATTCTGAAATTATCGAGACTGATAACAAAAATAATTAAAAAGAAGAGATTAGTAAAGAAAGTTTTATAACGCTTATATTGTTAATTGATAGTTGCTTTGGAAGGCACCGCTTGTGGTATTTAATTATTTTTTTGACATAGCACTTTATGCATTTGCTAGTGTCAAGTATTTCAATATTTATATTTTTTTCATTTTACTTGGTGGTAGATTTCCTTAACAGGAGGTCGCCTAGGCAAGTACCACCGCAGTACCGCAGTTACTGTGTCCCGGTTAAAAGGGCTGTACCAGCTAGCAAAATTAGAGGACTATTGAGACTAACCATCGACAGTCTCAAAGTTTTTGATTCATTTGTTTCTGTTTTTTTTTTTTTGTGTTATTGTCTGTTCAACAAAGTGTTTCTATATGTGACGTTATTGGTCGGTAATATCTGATCCCGTCGTATAAACGCATTTAGATACGTCGTACAGGAGAACGGTCCTCAAAAACGCCCGCATGTATTTTTGATCCGCGACTGCAGTCGCTTGTAAAGGACTGGATGGAAGCTTGCAGAACTTTCACTGAGAGTGCTATGTAAGTTTTGCACAAATTTGTGTGTTCTGAACAAGCCAGTGATATTTTTTTATGTTTGACAGGTTAGGTGTTTGACCAAAGCTCATCTGATGTTAAATGACGGCGTGGTCAAAGATTATAAACACAACTAGCCTGGAATGAAATAGTTAATTTTGGCTTGCACTTGAGCACCATTTTGGGTTACGTACATATATATGTATATATAGGTACGTATATTTTTAGCCAATTTAAAATCACATAAAAAAGGAAGTTCTCAATTTAGTTTTTTTTTTTAATATTTGTTACTTCAGAACCCCCTCATTGAAAGCGGGTAGTGCACCGAGATGCGTCAGCGCGCTCTGGAGTCCTCCTCTACGGTGTCAAGAATATTCCAGCACACAGAATTCACTACGATCACTTTCAGATCCGCGACCACTCTCACGAACTCCATGAAGACAAGGTCTCAAAGTCAGCGGCAGATTCCACCCTTCATTGTCCACGTGAGTAATCCTGCATACTTAAAATTCAAACAAAACAAAAGATGTGATTATTTATATGGAAGCAAAATGACACAAATTAAACATTATCGCAATGTCAAAATGTAACGCCCGCCAACACAACATCCACATGAGCAAGTAGTTTTGCTGTTATTAAAATTAACCTTGTATGTACTCGTGTCGAAGAAGTACCTGTAAACTTAAATAACATTAAAAAGTTGTGAGTTTTTCAAACTCCATTGGAAGATACACATTCAATCATTTGGAAATATTTCATTTCCATCCGAGGAGCGACCCGAGTCACTCGTCTGACCTTTTAACTTTATTTATGTAAATATTTCTAAAAATAACGCTTTCTGTCGACCCTATCTAAAAATAAACACTTTAAAAGAAAAGGCATTACGTTTTGATGAATGGTCCTCGCTCGCGAAAGACGACGGTTAACTATTTGTAAGAATTCAATTGCTCAATACTTCTGTTATTCACTAACGCGATTGTGGGAAGATTCGCGTCCCTATATAACTTACAAATGTGATATCTAATTTTCTTCTTTGTTATTTTTGGCGCGGCAGCTTCTATATTTGCCAGTGCAAGTATTTCGATATTTTTACGTAGTTATATCATCATCATCATCTCAGCCGTAGGACGTCCACTGCTATCCAGCGCGAATTAGCAAGTTGAAGTGGCAGTGAACAGGGCACATGGCACGTAGAACAGATGGCCGATAGGGCTGCAAAGTTCTGGAGTGGAGACCACGGACCGGTAAGCGCAGCGTAGGACGTCCACCCACAAGGTGAACAGACGACCTAATAAAGACCGCAGGAACGTAGATATATGTATATTGAAAGATCAAGTAAAATAAGTCACAGTCAAAGTCACACAAAGTAAGCCATGGTCGTGCTATTATGCTTTAGTAAAGTAGTGGCGACTTTACTACAAGCTTCGATGGAGTTTTATCAACAAGAAAACTCATGTTCCATCATATTATGTCACTTTCCCAGATTTGTTCTTATAATTTGGCACTTTATGAATAAAACGCCTCTATCTTCAGACAAGTTTTGGAAAAAAGTACACGGGTGGGGCGACATGATTTTAGCCGTATTCTTGCCAAAACTTCGATTGCCTAAACGCAGCTGCCAACGATTAAACGTTTTACTAAATACAAAAATCAATTTAAAAATAAAATTGCCTATTATTAATAATAACAAAAAAAGAATGATCAGGAATATTGACCTAAATTTGTATAGTATCTCTCAATGCAAAGACATTACGTTGTGATAATGTTATAAAGTTATTGCGTTTATTACAATCGTACAACAAATTATTTATCACTCGAAACTGAACAAGATTACGAACGGCTTGATACTTTCTTTAATAACTATTGAATACTTGTGTGGGTGCGGGTGTGGGTGTGGGTGTGTGTGTGTGTGTGTGTGTATGTGGGTGTAATTACATAGGTGGTCTAGAATAACAAAATATGGTTTACGCACATAGAATAAAATATAAATAAAATTAAATAGGTATACTAGTATATCTCTATTGCATATTGAAACATCTTTATTTCAGAGTTGTTTTCGATTTTATGTACCTAAGGGAAATTATGGGAATGATTCCCGCCGAGGGCGAGGGTGCATTCCTTCAATTTGAACATCTTCATTGTGACGTCAGAACTGCCCCCTCAGGACTTGAACTCGAATTAAAATAGAATAAAGTATTCGGAACGACTTTCCTCGGAAATTGGGTAAATGGTAAATATTCGCTTTCAATCGGGTACAACTGAGTGAAATCGAGTAAAACTGTTTATAGCACAACAAATAATTCTTCCTTCGACGGTACAAACTTTTGTACTTGGTGCTCTCGACAATCTTCCATTAACACAATTATGTAGGTAATTTAAAAATCTGCACCTAAGCCATATCACTTAAACGTAAACTTATATCAGAAGCCAAATCCTATTCCACATCTTGAGAAATTCCTATCTCTTACACATCACACGAGGTGTGGTCAAAAACCTTAATAATATTGATGAAATATCAAATGACCTAATTACCAAAGTTTTCAACGGAACGAACCTCATTTCGCTCTACAATATGTTGGTCTGTCATCACCAACTACCCCACCGAGAGTTTGCCAAGATGCGCACAACTCGGACAAACTTTTTTAATTTCTCTTTTAAAGAAACATCCCTGGAATTTCGCCCGAAGGGACTTCTCCGGATATCGACTCCCAAGTCACAATCTACACTGTTTTTTTTGACAAAATCAATTCTCTACTTAAATATTCATAGTTAAAATTAATGGTTTCTACTGTTACATACACTACTATTATAAATATTTTATACCTTTACATACGGAATAATTATCACTGACTGCCCTGTTAGCTCATTTCGTAAAGTTCTGCTTCGAGAGCTGAAGGGCGTGGGTTCGATTCTCACCGGGACCAACGTTTATGTGACGATAAATGTTTGTTCTGTGTCTTCTACAGGTATGTATTATAAGTATGTATTTATACAAAAAAGTATTTAAGTATTCTGTCAGCTGTCTGGTTCCCATTGTACAAGCTTTGATTAGTTTGGGGCTAGATGGCGCTGTGTGTAATGTCCTCCAATATTTATTTATTTATGACTACAACAGCTTACTTATGTATATGCAAAAATTTTAAACACTAGATTTTGCTACCTGATTATTGCCTGGATTAATATATAGAATACTTTTTAAATCGGCAATATGTTAGGTTTCTGTGTGATTATCAAAAAACGAACTATTGGACGTACTTATACGTGTTTAATTTCTTTCTGAACCCAATTCATGTAGTTTATAACGAAAAATATCGAACACTATTAATGTATTTTTAATTTCGTGTTCTCTTAAATAATTTATGAAGTATTTAAATATAATACAAACAGAATAATAAAATTTTCGAGATTGTAACGAAGAATTATAATGAAAATGAAAATACTTAGAAAATTTGATATAGCCGAGGGCTCACCTTCGTTTGCTTAAAATTCTTCGCAAACAAGAAATCAAATTAATTTACGTGCAAATAACAAAAGTTGCGAGTCGATCTCGACATACCTACAGACACTCGGCAAATATTTAGACCTGAGCTTCTTTTGAAGAAGGGGCTGCGTCATTCAGTTATCGAATAATAAAGGTACAGCCAGACTTTACTTGGTGATAGATCACCTAAGCAGGAGATCGTCTAGGTAGGTACCTCCCCAGTATCAGATATTCTACCGCCAAGCAGTAGTGTGTAAACATTACTGTGTTCCACTTTGAAGGGTACTGCATCTAGCGAAATTACAGGGCTGTTAAGACTAACCATCGAATGTCTCAAAGTAATGAACGCTAAAGCGACGATGCCCTCAACTTTGTTTTTACTCAAAGTTCTGTGTATCGCTGCAATGGTCATGAACATGCGTTATCTCTTACCACCAGGACAGCGTCTCGTTCGGCTCATTACATTTACATATACTATAAAAAGAGTCAGTCTACAGTTTAAGTCATAGCTACTTTTAATCCACGCCCTGAACCCAATTCGTCTCGTCCAGATAATCCGCCCATAAAACATCGCCAATAAAACAATCTCCATTTTAGATATAAAACAATCCCGCTCCCATTAGAGCAACAACCGGCGGGGATGTCTGTCATTGTTCGTCAATCGACGCTAACGAGAGATACTCGATTCAAAGCTAACAATGTTACCACTTTGTTACCATGTTCTCACTTTGTTACCATCCACTTTGTTTTGAAATGCGCTGAAGGGCAGCTCTCAGCAGAGATATTTTATAGATATGCCCAAAGGCTTGGGACGGATTCAGTCCTAGTGAAGCATAAAAATTCCCTGTAACACTATTTTATAACTCATGAGCTTGCGTTTGACCGCCAACTCGCCTGATGATAAGCGAAGTATGGAAAGGAGTATGCGGTCTACGATGGAGCACGCTTGCCTAAAAGAAACCAATTCACTCGCGACTTGAAGATACCCAGACTGTATCTATCGGGAAACCCCCACTCGGGCTACAAATTGCGTTTATCGGTTCTTACGAAGAAGGTGGAATCAATCTGCTTCGAGGTATAACTCGAACATTGCCAAACCTACATTTTCAATGTAGTTTTTACACCGAAAAGAAAACCGGCACACATTTTCTGCGAATGATTTAAAAGTATCGTAATTTTACGATCGCATACATACAGTTGATTTAAGCTTCGAGTCTTTGGACATCTCTATAGGTTATCATCTCTGTGGGAGCTCCTCTTTATCTCGAAGTGGGATCGGTGTGGTGTTACACAAACTTTTAGCAATTAATTGAGAGAGATTGTTATTTAGCTGGATTTGGCAAAGAATTACATTGATGAATTTATTGCTAGTTGCAACTAAGGCAGATTTAATTTGATTTAGAGAGAAATGTACACGTTGACAACTCAATTGGTTTAAATTGTATAAACCTTTTTAATTTTATTTTTATGAAACTGAGACAAACGTTAGCGTGCACGGTTAGTAAATTGAAATTGATAGCGCACGATAAGAACTAGCTCGTACACTGAAAGTTCCCGGGGGTTTCTTTTGTAATCTTTAGCACGAGCCCGATTTATAATCAAATGATAAAAGCCAAATTTTCCTAATATTTTTTTCATGTTGATAAGCTGGGTGTCTGGCCTCAACTTACTTGATATTAAAGTGTTGTTAAGTGTAATTTATATAAATCTTAATTGCTGCTGTAGGTACCTACATATAAAGTTAGTTTAACGATTATATTTTATTACCATACTTCTACAAAAGATAGATAGATAGATAGATAGAAACTCTTTATTGTGCACACTGAAAAAGAAAAAGAGTACAGAAAACAAAAGAATCTTATGAGCTAGTGCCACAAGTGGCGGCCTTATCGCTAAGAGCGATCTCTTCCAGGCAACCAATAATGGAAAAACTATATAAAAAAAGAGCAGACGGAAAAAGTAAAAAGTGCATAATTAAATTGAGAACCTTCCAATTTGTTTTTTACTGTTGACAGACTCAGTGTCTGACCACAGCTTACCTGATGTTAAGTGACGGTGTGGTCGAACATAGTAAACATGCCTAGCCTGGAATGGAACTAACTTTCAAGTAAGTCTGTTGTAACACACTGTAATTCAATATCAATTTAAAACACTATTCATGTAATTTATCTCAAGATTTAAATTTTTCGACGATGTTATTATATATATGACATGTAAGCTCTTTACGTAAAAGAGATACAACTTTTGTAAAAGATTATTCGAACCAATAAAGGTAGGACAGATGGACAAATTGCCTCTCGTTGGACGTCATTATTCGAGTACGGAACCCTAAAGTCAACGTAATTTTCTAATTCACATGTAGTAACGAAAGCTTTCTCAATTCACTCTAGAGCCATCGTAAAAACGAATATCTTTTTCATGAACATGCGTAACTTACATCCGAGAAACCGACTGACTTGGCCCTTTTTGTGTTCGTCTTTAAATATATATTTTCTGGGCTACAATAGCGCGGGACAATACGGTTGACATCGGAAACCCGTATCAAAACTAATGGACTTCTACACAGCAGGTTTTACTCCCAGACAAAATGGAACCGTTACAGAAAGGACGGCGGCCGTCGGTGAATAAACCATTGTTTTGCAATTTACTAACAAAACTATCGACAAATATTCAAATAGACGTTTCGAGTGATTGCTATCTCATGAAATAGAACTTAAGATTTATGTCGTACCGAAATATTAACTTTCGAAACGTTGCTTAAATTTAATCAGTGTATAAAATGCTTGGTCAACTTCTTGCTCATGTAAGATTTTGCGTTAAAATGAGAGGTTAATAAGCATAATTGACTTTAAGACATATTTATAAATAAAGCCCTAAGTGATTACAAAGTAAAGAATGAAAAAATCTAGATTTTTAGGGCTTTTTTTGTAGTATTATGATGTATATGTATTAATTTGAATGCAAAAAATAAAATAAAAAACATGCCTTACAACAAAAGTAACCGCACAAAGTATTTGTATTTTTAACCGACTTGACAAAAGATTCTCAGTTTGGTTTGTTACCTCCGAACTCCGTCATTTACAAACCGATTTAGAAAATTATTTGAAAGGATACTTTTTTATTGTAGCCATGCTAACTCAGTGTTTAGCGCGATTGGTTTATGGGCGCGATGGGTGTGCGGTTCAAACCCCAACAATGACCTTGAGCTGCTGGTGATGGAAAACATCGTGGGGAAACCATAGCATGGTGGTAAGGTACTTTCTAGTACTCGACTGTCTAGCTACCACCCCTTAGTTGAAAACCTTTCTGCGCGCCCGCGCCCGCGCGCCAGTCTTCACGTGCGAGGCGCGTAGTGGTCCCTAGTGCGGAGCAAGACGAGGCCGCGCGCACGCTGTACTCAGGTTTGTCTCCATGAAGAAGGCCACCGGATGTGGCCGAAACTATAATCGGAGTAAAATTATACTTGTATTTTAGGAGAGTAGTTTACAAAATTTATATTGACATTTCTGTTATCAAAATATTTTATTACTGACTAATACAATTCATGTCGCTTTAGGAATACTAGCGCCTCTAAATATCATTTATGAGGAAATCACAACAACTGCAGAGCTGCCGCCCGAGTTACATGAAGACACAATAAACGTTCACGTACTATTTTCTCATGAATTTCATGAAGAGAAAGCCGCGACCACGCGCTGAAGCGCATTAGATGCTACCTTACTTTTTGTATTTTGTGAATTAAAACGCAAAGAAGTGATTCGGTGTGCGGAGTACCTTATCTATATCTTTAAACGAGCAATTCTTGTGTATATATATATATATATATATATATATTCAGAATCTCGGAAACGGCTCCAACGATTTTCATGAAATTTTGTATCCAGGGGGTTTCGGGGGCGAAAAATCGATCTAGCTAGATTTCATTTTCAGAAAACGTCGTTTTATCCATTTTTCAGCCGAGCAATGCTCGGTCAACCAGGTACTGTATATAACATGACGATGGTAAGATATTGATAGTTTGCTTTGTATCTGTCACGTTTGTATTTTAAACTTTTCTTTTTTCTGCATAGTCTAGTAGTAAGTTTTCTAATTTCAGTCAATTTTGATAAATTGTATTAAAATAAATAAAAATAACCAATTGGTATCCTTTTGATTGTAAATGTAGTTACTTACTTTTGTATCTAAAAGTAATGAGATGAACGAGACGCTCTTCTGATAGTAAGAGATAACACATGTCCATGACCATTGCAGCGATACACAGAACTTTGAGTAGCAAAACAAAGTCCAGGCGCTGCTTAGGCGGTCATTACTTTGAGATTTTCGATGATTAGTCTCAACAGCTGCAGTACTCTTGAAATCGGAACACATTAATGTTTACACACTACTGCTTGGTGGCAGAATATCTAGTACTGCGGTGGATATCTACCTAGATGATCCTGTACTAACGGGATAAAAGACCATAAAATAATATGTATAAATTCTACTTATAAGGAAGTGATTGAACGTCACGGCATAAGTCTCCCCTAGTGTGAGATATACACCCCCAACCACCATAGTGTATACCTACATATAATAAAAAATATAAACATAATAAATTTCTTAAATTTAGTTTTTGAAATAACATTTTTTTATGCTGCATAGGTTCTGCTTTGACCGCATCCTGCCTGATGTTAAGCAACGATGTGGTCTAGGATGGAACACGCTTACCTAGAAGGAACCTATTATAATTATGCAAAAGTTTGTCTTTCTGTGTGTATTAATTTTTGGTACTCACACTGAAACAGATTGGCAGATTTAGATGATAGAATATAGATAGCTTATATTAGCTTATATACTAGTAAACTAATGTTCGTCCCAGAGGACGTGAAACCCAGCTCGTAAACCACTACATAAAACCTTGTGTTTTCAATAACTTTATTTTACTTATTTATTATTTTACGATGAACTGAGGGACCACTTGTCTTTTATCATCTACGAGTCATTGAAACTCTTCCCAGAGCCAACACAAGTTCTCACTTACAAAACTGATAATAAACCAGACGTTTCGATTTATGAAAGTAATGCACAAATTTTAAAATGGCCGTTGTTCATGATGGTAAGCGCGTCTTCTCCTGCCTAGACCACCACGACTACAAAACTAAAGTACAGTAATAAACAACTTGCAACCAAAATAAAAAAAGAGACATTGTTTCACGAAATTTAAATAATCGCCACTTTATGATGTAGATTCTCTTTTCGCATATCATTTAAAGTCTGCTTTAAAGTAGTAGAGAAACTCGCCGTGTAAGTATTTATCCCACCCATTCATTTCCCTCGAAGTTTTCACAACGCAAATTGCAGTTGGAAAAAATTCTCTCACGTGGAATAAAACATATCGCGAGGTTGTAAAACGCACCGCACCTATTACCATGCCATTACCGTTATATTACAGAAATATCGCCGCCATATTACGGAAATATTGGCGAAATATTACACACAATCATCGTCGAATTACGAGAGGTGCGATGTGTAATAAGTTTCGAATCGTCTGCGCGCTCTTTCATATTTTTTATTTATTCGTTGGAGCGTGACGCGGGCGCTGTGAGCACTTCTTCGTAACAGTACAAAAACATAATAACTTTGTATACCTAGATGTTGAGATTTTTCAAGGTAAACGAGTCTGTATTACTTATGCGATTACTTTTATTACTCACGTTCAATTAGGTATATCGGTCATTACTGCTAGTTTCGACCACATCCGGTGGCCTTCTTCATGGAGACAGAGCTGAGCTGAGATCAACGTGCGCGGAGTTTCGTCTAGCTTCACATTAAGAGTTCAGTGTGTGAAGCAAGACGAGGTCGCGACAAATTCACCTTTATTTATAAAAATCTTCTTTGTTTGTTGGCATCGCACTGCGTATATTTTCTAATGTCAGGAATTTCGACATATTTAAGGATGTCCCTAAATATGTGTTCAAACCCAAACAAAGGCATACAAACCCTAATAATGAGCTGGAGCTGACGGTAAAGGAAAGCATCGTGAGGAAAACACAGCATGGTGGTAGGGTTCTCTGTAGTCCTCGGCTGGCTAGCTACCGCCCTCAAGTTGAAAATCCGTCGCCAAGCACTTAACAGTGTGTTCCGACAGCCAAGTTAATTTGAGTTTGAGAGCCAATTCTATTCCAGGCTAGGTGTATTTACTATCTTTGACCACACCGTTACTTATTATCAGGTGAGCTGTAGTCAAACACCTAGCCTGTCAACTATTTTAAAAAATGTGTAAGCAACATAGTTAAGTAAACCAGTACTGGTTAAATATTGAATTACATAAAATCCAAGTTAAAATTGTTAAGGAAACTAAATTAGCTGCCACACATTCAATACTATCGAGATATTTTTTTATGAATTTTATTCGAGAATCTTAACTAAAGAACGGCTTAAATATCCATTCAATGTCCATGAGTGCGGCCGTAAGTGGCAAACTCATTGTGCGGTAAAAAAATATATCTGACATCAGTTTTAAATGTACATTTCAAGTTGAAAATGTCTATAAATTCTTCGTTATCTTTAACAATTTCTTTTTACAAATCAAGTAAAATTTAAGTCACATAGTGTGGTCACACTGTAGTAAAGTAGTGGTGGCTTTATTCCCAGCTTCAAAGAAGTTTTCGTAGCAACACGAAAAGTCATATTTCATCACATCACTTTCCCACGTTTACGCACTTAATTCTGCACCATATTTTTACAACATTTTTTGCACTTTCAAAACTTCACAATGTTCCTTCACTTGACCAGGTTTTCAATTCCATTTTTATTCGCATCCTATCTCCTATGAAATATTGAAAAAAACTATTTACCGCGGACAGATTTTCTAGAAAAATCTAGGCATTCTAGAAAATATATAATGTACACGGGGCCGATCGCCTCTCCAATCACTGCCGCCCGGCGCTCCACTCGCCCGTGTCTCGCCACGAACAAACTACCTAGTTTACCTCGTCTTGAACGTGCTTTCACATTAAAGTCTTTGTCAAACATAACGTAGCGCATATTATCGCTGCTGTCGTTGTTTTGACGCTAACCATTATTTTAAATGAATACAAACAGAAGTAGTGCACGGTTAGTCGTGACTCAGGAGGCGATGATAAAATAAATAAATATTGCTGCGCCATCTGACCCCAAACTAAGCAAACCTTGTATTATGGAAGTCAGATAACTGATATAATATTTTTTTATAAATACAAAGTTTTAATATATTATACAGAACACCCCGACACTAAAAAACACAATAAAAATGTTAATAATTTTAAAATAAATAATCAATATTGGTTCGTACACCGAACCAGATTCCTGTTATTTTCCCATTTGTTCTATTTTCAAATTTGAATTCGCGCGTTCAATGCAAGTCTATTGTCACGTGACCACACATAGATAAACATTCATTCTCGAGTTTGGTGTTGGTGAAAACGGTGAAAACCCCGCCACGGGGTGAGTGTGAGACAAGCTTCCGGTCACGACGCACGTCTCCCGGAGCTGAGTGTGTATCCTCGATACTCGAGGTGCGCGAGCGCAGACAATGTCCATCTTTTCGATTCTGCCACCATATTTTGGGAGTGACCGCCAACTGGTACACGCGGTACTGCGTGTGAGACCAGTGCCGTCGGGTGGTCTTTGAGTTCTGTGCCTATGGACTGAACATTGAGGAGGGAAGAACCGTAACCACACCACGAGCGCTCCTACGGACTTCAAGGTCGGTAGCACTCCCCTCGCCAAATATCAAAGAACAAAATAATATTTTTGTAGTAAAGTTTTTCGTTTGGGTTGGAGGTCGCGGGAGGACCCGAGAATCGTAACGCCACGGTAACAAATTGCCAAGATTACTTTTTAAATGAAGCACAAGCATAGGGTTTTACAAAAAAATTTTAGGTTAATGAATGGCACACCTTTCTTCTTCGTCTCCTGTTATAGGGAATTCTTTTTATGGTAGACAATTTAGTACTTGACCACAGCTCACCTGATATTAAGTGACAGTATGGTCAAAGATGGTAAAGCACAACAAACCTGATATAGAACTGGCTCTCAGGTCAGGCTGCCGAAATGCACACCATTAGGTGCTTGGCGGCAGATTTTCATCAGGCAGGCATTTTGGCAGGATGGTAGCTAGCTACCCAGCTAAGTAATAGAAATTATACTATGTTAATTACCCTACCACAAATCTTATGGTTTCCTTCACCGGCAGCTCAAGCTCATTGTTGGGGTTTGAACCCACGCTTATCGGCGTGTGAACTGGCCGCGCTAACCACTCAGCTATCAATTTTATAAATTAAAATAATTTAGTCTTGTGATTTTTTGGTACAGATACAGCCAAGTTACGGCCGGTGGGATGCAGGGTCCTCCGTGATTGTGTCATCAAATTGTCAAAAAAATAGGCTACGAGTTGCCACAAGAAATATACAATCGCTACGTAAAGTTGCTACGAACTCTACGTAGACCCAGCTGGTGTAAAGCAGTTAATATTTTTACTCATTTTCCATCTCATTTCTCCGCGCTACTAAAATGTTTGAGCGCAAATGATCGCATAAAATTAACCGCTGCGTTTCGAATGCGGAATGTGAAAGGGTGTAAAGAATATGCATTTAGGTGCAGGGATGCGGAAATCGGGTCACGTTTTAGTGTGGCTATATTTTAATGTAAAGGCACAAGCAGTGCACTCGCTTCGGAAAATACTATATTTGACGTTTAATCTAGCTCGCTTTTAGCGCCTCTCGTCTATACGCGTAGCTTCACACAGCGCTCGCTTTAACTTCAAAGGGAAAATGTAACATCACAGGTTTCTTAAAACGTTCAATGTAACAGCCCTGTTGGCTGTTGGTAGTTATCATCATCATCATCATCATCTCAGCCACAGGACGTCCACTGTTGGATATAGGCCTCCCCCATTGACTTCCATAAAGACCGGTTGGAAGCGGCTCGCATCCAGCGCGTTCCTGCGGTCTTTATGAGGTCGTCTGTCCACCTTGTGGGTGGACGTCCTACGCTGCGCTTGCCGGTCCGTGGTCTCCACTCCAGAACTTTGCAGCCCCATCGGCCATCAGTTCTGCATGCTATGTGCCTTGCCCACTGCCACTTCAACTTGTTAATCCGCTGGGCTATGTCGGCTACTTTAGTTCGTCTACGGATCTCCTTGTTTTTGATTGGATCTCGTAGGGAAACTCCGCGCATAGCCCTCTCCATAGCTCGTTGTGTGACTTTGAGCTTATTAAGAAGGCACATAGTCAGAGACCACGTTTCAACACCATAACTCATGATGACCGCCAAAGTAGCGATGCCCTGGACTTTGTTTTACTACACAAAGTTCTGTGTATCGCTGCAATGGTCGTGAACATGCGTTATCTCTTAACATCAGGAGAGCGTCTCGTACGTCTCATTACTTTTGATTTTATTCGAATGTGACAGAGGGCGAAACTGTGGGCATCTGCTCGTCATCAGTAGGTAACTGTTCCTCTGTATATATATATACATATAATTGGTTTATTTTAATGATTGTAACAGTTGGTTACCATAAGATAATAAAACTCTAGAATAGAATTAAATATCGCTGCAACAATAGAGGGGAAAATTTAAACATTCTTTAATAGTCATTGAAGCCTTTTCTTTTATCGTAACGTCGTTCCAAATGAAGAGATCCGCCTTCAAATTACAATTTTAAATAAAGGGTTTGAAGGATTTTGACCTTTAAGTATAAATGGGTAAGGTAGGAAAGAAAGGCAGATGTTTAACAATGGTTAAAAGAAAATCAATCGCCACGGAAAACGAGATTTTTTAATCAAATGGACTAGAAAGGGGCGTTAGCATTGCCCATTAACTTTAACGAGGCACCTTTGTCATATTTTCTTTTGTACTCGGCCCCCAGTAATTCGGGAATGCAATTAATCTATCGATTGAGATTACCCTTTTAATTATAATGCTTTTTTATGAGACGAATACGCTCTCCTGATTGTAAGACATAACTATGTCCATGACCATTGCAGCCGCAGTACGCAAAACTTTTAGTAATAAAACAAAATCCAGGGCATTGCTATTTTGGCGCTCGTTACATTGAGACATTCGATGGTTAGTCTCAACTTGATTTCTCAGTTAGCTCTGTAATTTTGCTAGTATCCCAATTTTGACACAGTACTGCTTGACGGCAGAATACCTGATAAGTACTGTAGTGGTACCTACCAAGACGACCTTCTAAAGAGATATATCATCAAGAAAACTCTTGACTTCTTGCGTTAAGAAATAATAATTTAACTATATATTATGTATTTACAAAAAAGTGTATAAGTATTCTATCAGTTATCTTTCCCATAGTATAAGTTTTCCTTAGATTAGGGCTAGATGGCGCTGTGTAAATGTCCCAGGAAATAATTATTTTTATATTATTTGTGCCAAGTTTAACAGGTTAGGTATTAGACCACAAGTTACCTGATGGTGAAGGTGTAGTCAGAGATTATAAATACACCATATACATATGAATAGGCCCATAGTCCACCATGCTGGCCAACTGCGGGTTGGCAGACTCCACACATCTTCGAGAACGTTAAGAACTCTTTCTTCACTATTTGAAGCAAGCGGCAATAATCATAGAGGTCATACAAAATGCACAAGTGAGAGTTTATTTTCATAAATTAGCACAAATTAAACTACAATAAGTAGGTATGTATTCTTAAATTCTGGATTAAAAATATCCATATTGCAAAGATATCTGAATCTATTGGAGGAAAATACATTAATATATTTATTCGACCACTATCCGTGTGAAATTTGCAGGCAACTATGTCATTTTAGTTGAAAAAATAATAATTTTATAACATACGAGTCACAAAGTCACCGTTCGGGGTGAACAACCAGTTTTAGTAACAACGTTATCTCTTTAAACTATCGTCGCAATGAACTATCATTTAAAGGAGTAATGTTCAATTGTTCATCCTAATTGATTATTGAGAAGGATCTAATTGCTTGTGATCTGAGTGCAACTAATGATGTTTTAGTTTATTGCCGGTTTACGCTGATTGGCCCGCCTCACCTCCTTCTGTTTAAATCTGTGCCGAACATAATAGAATGACGTAAAATCTGGATGAAATAGAGTTTTATCGAAAACACTTCGGTTAGTGAGCTTAGGAACTACCGGATGGCTTTCAAAAAGTTGGGAATAATGTTTCTGTTTTTAGATAATGTATTTTATAGTATGTTTTGGCGTACAATAAAGTTTTATTCGATTATAATCTCTTGAAGGTGTGATAGTGCTTCACGCCGAAACAGTTGCTCACTTTATACCGAACACAAGTATCTACTATAATTGCATGGAATACTGTTCTACAGATATGATTATTTTTGAAAACGAGAAATATCAAATCTATTCTGCGTACCGTTTCCTCGAAATACACATAAAAAAGAAAGAAAAACACACCTCAATATCACGTAAGCAAGACCGCCTCCATAGAACTTAACATATTAGCCCAATAAGTCGACAGAACGCGTGCACGATGGCCCATAAACCCCAGGGCGCACTGTCGCCCACAGGTGGCGTCGCATTTCATCCGCGGCCTGTTTACAATATACCGGAACAGCGTCTCGACCAATCGGACGCCACGTCACGACTGCATCACATCGGAGGTAAAATGATAAAAAAATAGGTCACGGGGACTGGCGACAGAATAAAAACTTAAAACACGTCACATTAGCATGTCGGTGACGCGAACCCATGAACCAAACAATCCATAACCAAAAAATTGCTTAACACGGCTAAAGAAGTTTTCACATCAGTAAATCTTGCGATCAAAGTAATTTTATGATTTTTTATGTAAGTATATGATGAATGTATGTATTTATGTAAGTTTTATGTGTTTCACACGGCGTTGTTTTATAGAGTAATATTCATACCAAGGTTGTATGGAAGAGATCCCTCTAAGCGATAAGGCCGTCAATTGTTGCACTTTATTTTTATGTTATATGTGTTATTGTTTCTGTTCTGAATTTTCGGTGTGAACAATATAGAGTTATCTATCTATCAGACAGTACTATACTCTTATTGATAAGTTTTTAAATTGAGTACCCAGGCCTAATGCCGTCAGGTTTATACACAAAAAATAGCGTGGTTCGTGTCCAGAGTTGACAGGAGTGAAAAAACAATTATTCACTCTGTTTTGCTGACAGGCTGCTGGCGAGTACAACGTATCGACGTCAGATGGCTATTGCCAGTTAAAAGCTACTTTTATATCTTTTTGTCTTATTTTTTATTGAGACCATGTAACTATTTTAACCCTTAACCGGAATCGTTATTTTGACCAACGTAACTGGAATAGTGGGTCCATTTTGTCCCATAAAGTAAAACCTTTATATTTTCTTAATTAGTTGAATTAACCACGTAAATGGATTAGTATCGTAATAAAACAAGTTTTCTTATAAATGAACTTTTATTAATCAACAACTTAAAATTATCATATTATTTAATATGAACACTTAGTCATACATTTGACAAAAAATATTCAGTATCTTACTTTGACATGCTCTTTAATTATAATTAAAAAAACTTAAAAAGAAAAAATATCACATAAGTAGGTTTTCCGTATCCTCCCCTTAACAAAAATTTAGATTCTTCTAGAAAAAAGTAAAACAAAAAAATTACATCCTAAAAAAGAAACCAAAGAATTCGTTATCAATCTTTCAATTCTTAGTACTTTTCTGAATATTTTGTTATTTTTAGGGTTCTATCTCGATAATATAGACCGCTTGATGGTGTACTATATTTATCATCAGCTTCAGATATTATAAAGTTGTCATATGAAAAAGCCTTTGTGTCTCATGAAATTACGAAATGCGGATTTTCATTGTCGCTTCTGTTTTATAAAATTTTATACCAGCGGTATTTTTTAAGTCAAATCGTATGACATTATTTATATCTTATGGTAGTGTTACCAAACGAAATTACGTTTTAATTGTTAGTAATATGTAAGTGTGATTATAAAGCTATTAACCATTAATATTCAATTAAACATTATTATACAGCTGTATGTATAAAACATGTATGTAGCTCAGTGTTTTGCGCGGTCGGCTCACATGCCGAAGGGCGTGGGTTCAAACCCCAACAATGAGCTTGAGCTGCCGGTGAATGAAAACATCGTGAGGAAACCATAGCATGGTGGTAGGGTACTTTCTAGTACTCGGCTGGCTAGCCACCCTTAAGTTGAAAATCTGCTGCCAAGCATCTAACGGTGTGTTCCAGCAGCCTCACTTGAGAGCCAGTTCCATTCCAGACTAGGTGTGCTTTACCATCTTCGACCACACCGTCACTTAACATCAGGGGAGTTGTGGTCAGATAAATAGACTGAAAGCCATAAAAAAAAAATTGAACTAGAATCTCATAAAGATTTACTAATATGAAAAGTTATTAGGAGAAAAAGCAAAGCCTGGAGCAAATCGCAGAAATATTTTGAGGAATAAATTAACTGTACAATGGAATAATTATGGAATGAATCGCATCGCGTCACCCTATTGCTATGCCCTTATAAGCCGGTAAGGAAGTGTTTATTAAATTAATTACTAATTAAATATCTGGTACTGCGGTGGTAACTACCTAGACGACCTCCTGCTAAAAAGAACTACCACGAAATAAGCCACAAAAATTACTACAAAAAAATGATTCGCTTCATTCTTTCGACAAGTAATAAATCATCAATCACGAACACGCGTAAATATTGACCTTGTGCTTCAAAACGGCTGCTTGTTAACTTTAATGCTCCCTACACATGGCAAGGAGATTTCTCTGGATGTTCAAAAAGCGAAAAATTAGCTATTTCACCCTTGGGCGAGTGTTCCTCAAACTGCGCACATAAAATAATAGCCCATTAGGTGACGGAACAATACCCTGCCGACTAACGATAACCCTTGTCTATATGTACCTGCTTGTAGTTTCTGTAGCTATGACAGCTCAGTGGTTAGCGCGGCCGGTTCACACGCCGAAGGGCGCGGGTTCAAACCCCAACTACGAGCTTCAGCTACAGGTGAAAGAAAACATCGTGAGGAAACTATAGCGTGATGATAGGGGAGTTTGTAGTACTCGACTGGCTAGCTACCACACCCAAGTAGAAAATTTATCGCCAAGCACCTAACGGTGTATTCCGCCATTTCACTTTAAAGCCAATACCATCCATTAACATCAAGTGAGCTGTCGAACATCTAGCCTAGTATATTATAGTATATTTATATTTGTATATTTTTCTTATTATGTAGTAGGTCAGGTTAGATTATAATGACTTTATTTTGTTATTTCTTCTCTTATTCGTGATCATCATCATAATCATCAGCCTATCTTCTCTTACTGATAATATCATAATTTGTATGTATATGTACCTATGTCCTTTTCTCCTTCGAGCTACATATTTGGAATTGGATGAAGGCGTATATATTTAGCTACTTTTTGTCATGGATAACTTGAAGTGGAAGCAATTAGTTTTTTTTTTTTTAAAGCACTTGCCAGTACTTAACTACAACTGAATACATTAACTTATGTGTTACACAATGTTGATACATATCGATATTTGTTTGTATCATACTGATGACTGGTTGTAGGTATAAATAAATTTATCTTATTTATAAAACAGTAACAATAATCCATTTAATCATGTACCGAGGCATATAAAGAGTTAACTATTATTTCTAAAACAGTTCACTCATTATATGCCACGGTACTTGGTATTTTCCGTTTGAATTCTCAGTAATTTTACGTAAATTAAATGAAGCAAGATTTAGCTTGAAATATCTCGAACTAGATCCGTACTCCCCCTAATAATGAAGTCTTTATGTTTATTAGGAGGCGTAGGTACGAGTGCATGCCAGAAATCTTTCATTGGGATTAGGAATTAAAAGGTTGATATTTTTAATTATTTTTTATTCGTGTTGAGCATGGGTATAAAGATTCAAAAAATTAACCATAAAAGTAATTTAATTTAGCCAATAAATTTCGCATTATTTAAACAGAGTTATTTGCGCACAAAATACTACAAAACGTTTTTTTTTTTATTTACTTTGACATTGAAGCCTTGGTCAAGAATTGTAGCGTAAAAATCGAGATAAAAAATAAATCGTGCGCACCGCTAAGCAATAGAATTCGCTGCCCGTATGAGTGTTCCCAGCAAATGGATACAATCTTGTGCCTTCAAATCGCGAGTGAATCGCTTTATTCTATGCATATGTGCTTCATCGTAGACCGACTGTCTAACATCAGGCACGACAGCAGTCAAATGCAAGCTTATTTATGATAATTAAAAAAAAAATTGCGTTTAAGTCGCAATAACTACCATAAAGTGAATTTAGACTATGTGCGTAATGCCTGTCAATATGCCACGTTGAGACGTTCGCTGTGGCTGGACCCAGCTATTGACTGTAGTTATTGCCGCAGTAAGCCCTCTAACAAGTGGGTCACATAAACTTTTATTTCCTGTGATCTCTTAAAGATCAATTCAAATATTAGTTGCGCGCTGGCGACAAGCGCTGAACGACAAGTTTCTGCGCTTAAGGTCCCGGTACACTAAGAGCGGGTCTGGAATTTCGTGAGGCACATGTATACCTATTATAATGAAACAAATTCTATTTGAATTATCGTCTGTAAATATTACGTGTATTACATGTGTGTAAATTCTCAAAATGGTTTTTTTTATGTAAAATTAATGAGACGAATGATAAGAGATAAACCGTCAATGACCATTGCAGCGATATACAGAACTTCGAGTAACAAAACAAAGTTCAAGGCATCGGTCCTTTGGCTCGTTACTTTGAGACTTTCGATGGTTAGTGTCAACAGCCTTGCAATGTCGCTAACTGTTACTACAGATAAGGTTCCCTCAATGGAAGTCTAGCCAAGTCTTCGTTGTAAGCGGCTCGCGCTCTTCGTCGGGCCGTCTGACCACCTTGTGGGCGGACGTCTTACGCAGCGCTTGCCGCTACGTGGTCTCCATTCCAGCCTTACTTTACAGCAACATTGGCCATCAGTTTTGCGTGCTATGTGCCCTCCCCACTGCCACAACAACTTGCTAATCCACTGGATTATGTCAGTAACTTTAGTTCGCCTACGGATCTCATTTCTGATGCATACCCACTAATTGTATATAATTGTTGTAATTCAAAATCCATTTTTTTTTACCTACATAGGTCATCATTCAATCACATACACACAGACCAAGCTCCGACTGCTCTTTCATACCTATTTGCTAGCACATATTATATCTGCTTCAAGACCGTAGCGCCCTAGACTTGAAGCAGATATATGTACGTTCGATTAACAAACAGGACAAACATTTATGTAGCAAACATAAACATTTTTTGTAATCTATTTATTAATATTTATAAAAAAAATAAAAAAATTGTATCATTTATCTTCTACCCATGTACAAGCTTTACTTAGTTTGAGGCTAGATGGCACTGTGTAATTTATATTTTAATATATTTATATTTTGTATGCCCTGGTCAGGTAAACAGGATCCATCCGGCTCGCTCTCAGTGTGTCGCCACCTTTACAGAAGCACCAATACCCAGTATTTGTAGCAATATGTAACGGTAACGTGTATCGCTTAGCTATTATCGTTATATTTTATTCTCCGATGTCAATAACGAGCCTGCGGTGTCTCGAAAATTAGGCAATAAGCGTCGGACATGAGGAGAAATCTTATTGCAGCGTAACTGGCGCTCGCCTCTGTAACCTGACACTGAACGACTTGAGCCCTAGAGAACTCTATTATAGCTTTATCGATCATGATCTAAACTGGTACCTGCTGTGTGTGTGATGATGGCTTAGACGAAAAGCCACCTGGTAATGCGTGGTGCGCAACATATTGACCACAACAATGACGCTTATAGCGTATTCTGATTGCGTGTATCTATTAAAATCACGCGAAAGGCGAGCCAGTCTCGTGTATAAATGGTTCCGAATCACCACACAAAGAAAAAAAACTCGGTGTTAGATTTTCTTAGCATGATCGTCTACGTAAGTATCATGGCAGATATTTTACCACTAAGCTGTGTGTAAATATTACTGAGTATCGGATTGAAGGGTACTGCAGCGATTGCATTTGGTCACTTTGGCCAGGGCTTTTGAAAGATACAATCCAGACAGACAGAGAAACAAATAATACAAAATATTATGGGTATGGCCTCGCCTGTTGAGTTTAAATAGCCTATATTAAGAGAGACCGCTCTTTCAATATTTTTCAGCATGTTAACATATGTATTAACTGTCAATAAAAAACATATAAACGATAGTCACGGTCTCACTGGACACTTTTCGGGTGTGGAACCCTAAAACAGTGCAACCTTGATATAACAAAGCTGTGGGGAAATAGAAAATATTCGTCATACCAAGTAATTTGTTACATAGGTCAGTCTAAGTTTCATAATAACAAGGTAAGATAATTTTTTATTAACCTCAAGATTGCGTACTTTTGTACTTACCCTGTTATAGCGAACGGTAGGATACGATATGTAAAGGTTATAAGTTGTCAAAAATCGTTAAATAGAGAGACATATACCTTCATTTACATTCTGCAATAATTGATAAATAAATCGTTACAAAGAGGTTTTCGACAAGAAGTTTTTGTAATGTAAAGGTATATTTTGTATTACCACTTACCGTCAGCTCTAGGGGATTTCGAAGAATTCTTTAAATCGAGGAAATCTCCTCTCTTTCATGTTTGACAGGTTAGGTGTTTGACCACAGCTCACCTGATCTTAAGTGACGATGTGATCAAAGATGATAAATACACTTAGCCTGGATAGCCTGGCTCTCAAGTGAGGCTGCCGGAACACATTGTTATATACATGGCGGCAGATTTTCAACTTGCGGGTGGTAGCTAGTCTAGCTAGCCAGGCAAGTACTAGAAAGTAGCCTACCACCATGACATGGTTTCCTCACGATGTTTTTTTTTTCACCGGCAGCTCAAGCTTATTGTTAGGGTTTGAACCCACGCCGTTCGGCGTGCGAACCGTCCGTGTTAACCACTGAGCTATCATTGCTACTAAATATTATTATAGCTTTGACTACCCTCATTTATTTAAGGCAGACTGTACAAAGTATCATAATGGTTGCTTCATCTACATTTATGAAACAAAAGCAACAAAATAGTATTCATTCGTGTTATTAATGCTATATAACCACAAGTGTTCTCTACTGCAGTCATAAATTCTATTCGTTTCCAATTCGAACGAATCTAAGACTCAAAGAGTTTGTTATAAAAATATTCAATTTAAATATTTTCATAAGGCACACCAACGAAATATGCACCGCACGTGTATAAGCGCAGACGAAATCACGCAGGTTATAAAAATTGTTAGTGTATAAATTTACTTCATGAGTTTTGACCACTTTTTTAATTTGGGAACTTCATGCAATGACTTTTTTTACCAACCATCAAAAAAGGTGGAAGTTCTCAATTTGTTGTATGATTTTTTGTACGTTTGTTACCTCAAAACACTGTCACTTAAAAAAAACGATTAAAAAAAATTGATTATGATGAACTTCCAGATTGGTCCCAAAGAAATTTCATGAAAATGGGTTCTGTAAATAGATTTTTAAACCAAAATACCTCAAAACTGTGGATATACATACATTTATTGTATATATTTTTAATTTAGTAGTAAGTATGTTTTTCTGTTTGTATATATATATATAAATATTTTTTATTCACTTTTTATCTCTCTGTCATATCTTTTTTTTTACACCAACTATAATATATATTTTGTTACTTTCCATCCTAAGGTTGTCTGGAAGAAATCGCTCTAGGTGATAAGGTCGCCCTTGTACACCATTTGTTTGTTATTCTATGTTGTGTTTTTGTTTTGTTATTTTCTTTCTCTTTTTTTTTGTTTTTAATCTTTGTATGTTATAATATATTTGTTTGATGTATAATAAAGTTGTATTGTATTGTAATCTATCCAAGTTTGGGCTTAGGGGCATGAAGTCGGTTTTTAATTTATACTTGTTTTAGTATCGTTTACTAAAGGCATCGAGCCAAAGGAAATGTCTGGCAAAACACAACATGCGTATTGTGGTGTGAAGGTATTATTGTTATTATTTAAAAAAAATGTAGTTTGACCACAGCTCACCTGATGTTTAGTGACGAATATGGTGAACACACCTAACCTGGAATGGAACTGGGTCTCAAGTGAAGCTGTCGGAAAACACCGTTTGGATTTGTTATAAATTTATTCGGACAAACGGAAAGCATAATCTATTTACCCACAAAGCTTCCGCCGTCGCCCGCGGGAACCCTTTAGATGCGATGCCATAAAAAGCTATTCAAATAACTCAAGTGCTTACTCCCAATCTGAAGTTTTATAATCTTACTAGCAAGAAACTTTATAATAATTATCTTTAGGAGTTGGCGTCACTCGTAAACCTAAAACACTGAAACTCATAATGACAAGACGTCAAAATCTAAAGCAAACTGAATCCTACTACGGGGGCGTACCACTAGCTCAAAAATACTTATTGTGAGGGTTTATTTAAATTTAAAAATGATGAGATGAACGAAACGCTCTCCTTATGATATAATAAAAGATAACACAGGTCCATGACCATTGCAGCGATACACGGAACTTTGAGTAACAAAAATCCAGGGCATCGCTGCTTTGGCACTAATTACTTTCAGACTTACGATGGTTAGTCTCAACAGCCCTGTTGTTTCGCTAACTGCAGTACCCTTCAAACTGAAACTCAGTACTGTTTGGCGGCAGAATATCTGGTACTACGGTGGTACCTACCTACATGACCTCCTGTTAAGGAGATATACATACCACCAAGTAAATAATACAACAATTCTTAGTAGCATTATAAATGTGAAAGTGTGTTTAATGGTTTGTTCTTTTTTCGCGTAGCAAGAGGAAGCAACAGGGACTTACAGGGAGGATAAGATTTAAGTGAATTATGACACAATCGGCTGGCCAGCTACCACCCTCAAGTTGAAAATCTGCCGCCAAGCATCTAACGGTGTGTTCCGGCAACCTCACTTGAGAGCCAGTTCCATTCCAGGCTAGGTGTGCTTTACCATCTTCGACCACACCGTCCACTTAACATCAGGTGAGCTGTGGTCAAACACCTAGCCTGTCAGCCATAAAAAAAAACACTGTATTTCAACTATCTATTAGAAATAATATTGTGATGTTATCGGCGCGGGTGAAACTGCAGTCAGTTTTATTTTACCTATACCTACACAGTATATATTTGATATCCATCTTGTTCTCACAACAGCAAAATGAGTGAGCCAAAATTTAATTATTGAAGTATTGAAAAATACTAAGTGCTGAAAGGCCTATGCAAAAAAAAAATGGGTCTACCTAAACTAGTAAGTTTTGTCAAGTAAATTACTTATTACTAACATAAATTTTTCAATAAGTTAGCAACACTATACAAACAACAGAAATAATTTCGGGGAATTGCCCAAAATTTGAATTGCTTTTAACTGAGTTGCTATGATTTTAGTTGTACTGGAAACTGTTATAAGGTGGGAGAAGTTATAGCAAGCTCGGTTTGCTTGATGGTAAGGGCCCGAGGGGCCCCTGGGCTCGAGGGCCCCAGTGCACGGCATCGCCTAGCCCCTCAGTAGCTACGCCACTGGTGACAATAAAGTGTCTGAGCTCGTGGTACGGCCCGACGCGTGATCTGTGAAACACAAGAAAATGCTAATTTGTATAAAGCAGCGTTGACTTGTTAGCTTTGCGATATTTAATCTCTGCCACGTCTCCAGTAAGACATCGTAATTGTTTTACTGCCGGCAATAAACGAAGCGACGCGATGATCGCGCGATTTGTAAACAAGTCGTGCGACCGGGCCGAGTCGCGCGGTTTATAAGGCCCGCACTACACCGCTGTTCTCCCGCGCAAAGATATCACCAAAAAAAACAACAAAAACAAAGTAATTGTGTTCATTTCCCAGTCTTTCCCATTAGTCTTTTACTCGGTGGTGGATCTCCTTAGCAGATAGTACCAGATATTATGCTGTCAAGCAGTAGTGCATAAATATTACTGTGTTCTGGTTTAAAGGGTACTGCACCTAGCGAAATTACAGGGCTATAGACTAACCATCTATCTAGTCTCAAAGTAATGAGCACCAAGGCAGCGATGCCCTGGACTTTGTTTTACTACTCAAAGTTCTGTGTGTGTGTGTGTGTGTGTGTGTGTGTAGTAAACTAAACCCAGGTTTAGTTAACCATAAGGCGAAAGGAACATTCCGCATGTTAGCCGCTGTGTCTATAAATAAGTCGTTATGACTCATCAGTTCCTTGAGTAACCAAGTGCGGTGTAGCCCTGCCCTATATCGGAGTTGTTGTCGAGCGACAATCGCGTCGCTCGGTATCGCAACAGACACGCTTGGTACGAAAGATAAGCGCTGATGAATCGCCATTTTGGAATTTGGATGGAATGAGAGATTTCGCTTCAGTTTCCAGGCAACTCTGTATTTACATATTTTGATAAGCTGTTTATAAATTGAGCTTATAATACATAACAACTTTAGGGGAATGATTACTCGAGATAGAGGCTAAGGAGGTAAATAAAATATATAAAAAATAAGTTGTCATGAGGACTGCCGACAGAAGTGAAAACTTACAGCACGTCACTTATCAGTGACGCGGTCACATTAACATGTCGGTGATGCGAACTAAGTTTTACCCTTACAAAAAAATCGCACAAGCTTTCACTTCCAAAATACTCAAACATAACATTTTGTGTGTTGGCTTATTAAATACTATTATATCTACAAACAACCTTCCGAAAAGACTAGAACTGCTGAAGACACTTCTAGAATTTCTATTAGGGAAAAAATTTGAAACAGTAATATTACAGTTATCTAAAAAAATAGGTATCTACTATGTATTTGAAAAAGCTATTTACTTTTTATCAAAGACGTGTATGTTGTTTGAATCACAGTATAAGCACAGACATTGTAAAATTGTATTCCGAATATAGTGTTCATTACCACGCAGGGTTTTGAACCGTTGAAGATTTCAAGTCTAGGTGGTACTGAACTGTTATAGGCAAATGTGACGCGTGGCGGATTAGTTTTACTCGTTACTTTTTACGATTGCATAAACATGTTTAAGTTACTTTGCTTTCCTTCAATTTCGTATATAGGTTGCCTGGAAGAGATCTCTAAGTGATAAGGCCGCCGATTGTCGCACTCCCTTTGTAATGTTATATGGTTTTATAATTTATTTTCTGTAATTTTGGCGTGAACAGTAAAGAGTTATCTATCATGGATTTCTATTTTTCTTATGCGGGACTTTATTACTCACGTTTAATCATGTCGGATACTCCGACTATAGTTTCGGCTACGTTCGATGATCTTATTCAAGGAGACAAAGGAAAGCAGACCCGGTAGTGCGAATCAAGACGAGGCTGCGCGCGCTTTGTACTCTTCTTTTTCTCCTTGAAGAAGTGGAATGTGATGACCGGATGTGGTCGAAAACTGTAGTCGGAATATCCAACGTAATTAAACGTGAGTAATCCCACATAAGTAACACAAAAATGCGTCAAAACCACATCAGTTCCATAGTAAAATGTCATGCATGTTGCTTATTTTGGTTTGGTTAATTTGGTTTAATTCCTCTGTAGTAAACTTATACAAATCACCGTGACCAAAAAAAAAGTTAATTCGTTCAGCTAAGGATGTATTTTGTATCAATGGCGGATCTGTTACTTCGTTAAGATCTATCTTAATGGCAAAAAAATCTGAATGGCAGTGTGAATTCTAATAACGTGATGAAAACATTTAAATATAGTTATTTGTAAAGTAATGAGGGCAGGGGAGTGTGGGTGCTGCTCAGTTTTGGAACCATTAGCTTAAGTAAAATATCAACACGCTCCCGATGCCGATGCTACCCTTCACACAGGGACGGACTTCGGCGCGAGTAACACGCCTAGTATTTTATGACTTGTTATATTTAGACTTTTGTTTGAACTGTCAAATCTGTAGCAATGGGGCCAGCGTTTTGGGAACTATTCCCATTGATAGCGGCCTTAGATTTGTTTATCTATAACTAGCGGCCCGCTCCGGTTTCGCACGGGTATAAACCTCAAAAATAACAGTATTTCTCCACTATTTAATGGATGCTATTATACATATAAACCTTCCTCTTCAATCACTCTATCTATAAAAAACAATCGCATCAAAATCCGTTGCGTAGTTTTAAAGATTTAAGCATACATAGGGATATAGGGACAGAGAAAGCGACTTTGTTTTGTACTATGTAGTGATATGCGAATAGTTTTATTTTCTTTCCCTATGTTAATTTGAAATACTCATGTCCCTATATTGTATTACTTATATAATAATATATTTGAAATGATATTATACGGATTTTTGATAATATTTTTTTAAATAGTATACAATAGTATACAAAAATAACTTTGGTGTTATCAATAACACAAGCTACTTTGCATTAAACCGCTTGTTATTTTTATATTTCTTAGCGAGCATCCTGGCGAGCAGTCGGTCGGCCCTGCCTTTTGCCGCGTGAAACTATGGCCCGCCGCAAATTAGCCCTTTATGGGCCGCAAAGGACTTAATTGTGGACACTGAGATATTTATAGCAAACGACCGCACGTGGACAGGCGGCGGTTCACTTACCAGGTGCTTATTTACTAATGCCAGACACATTGTGTCTCTACTTATTGATGATAATAATTATTAAAATGTCGAGCTTTGTGTAACAGTGATAATGTATCTGATTGATGAACTAGACGTCGAAGTACGACGCGAGACGGTCCCGCACGCCCGTTGCTCTCTGTATTGGCTCTTTGAGAAAGTTCACCCGATAGAACAGAAACAATAGTCGGAGTAATTGACTTTATCAGGACTACATCAGTTTCCGTAGTAAAAAATAGAAGTCCTGAATTCGAACATCGACTAAACAGATATTAGAATAATAAATTAGTCCATAATTTTTATGAATCTTATTTTTTTTTATTCCACGGCGTATCCGTACTTTAACTCCAGACAAAGATAATCCTAGTAGAGACTTTTAACTTTTGTTTTACTTATGCGAGATTACTTACGTTGAATTATATTGTATACTCCGACTATAGTTTCGGCCACATCCGGTGGCCTTCTTCATGGGCTGAATACAACGCGGGCGTGGCCTCGTTTTTCTTCGCACAATGGGCCGTTGCGCGCCTCACACGTGGAGACAGCGAGCGAAGGGGTGGAAGCGAGTAGAATGCCGAGCTTACGCCGGTGCACTCTGGAGCCCTTCTTCACCGGAATCCACCTCTACGGTGTCAGAAATATTCCAGCACACAGAGCTCACCGCCACGTATCCCGCCACTCTCACAAGCTCGATGAAGACAAGACCTCCAAGTCGGTCGGTGGCGAATCCATCCTTCATCTCTATTAAAATGAGAATACTCGTATATGAGAAGCAGGAAATTACGGAATCGTTTCGTTTCGAAAACGGATCGTTTGAAAAAAATCAAGAAACCTACCTAGTAATTTCCAAGCATAAAAAGCGTCAGTCATCATTGAGGACCTTATTTACGTCGCACATTCGCGTACGTGTCTCCGCGCTCCGTCCCTGGCGCTAGGGCTCCGTAATCTCCTATTCCGTTCCGCGATTACCGTTCCGCTCCGGGACTGTAAACTTTACTCAGATAAGGATTACTACAGCGGATGAATTACAAAGTACCCACGATAATGCGCGCCAGATTAATAACAAGTTAGTACGGAGACGCCGCGTTAAGGGCGTCTTGTGTGCTTGGGATGAGCATTCACCGGGCGTGAGCATTCTCACAGCTTCGCGTACCTACTTGGCGAATATTATGGAGCTCAGCGTCAAAACTCATCTTCATTTTTGTATAAAACAGAGGCAAATAAACTCGCCCCTTATCCAGTGATGCTACTAGTATACTTCTAATATTGTTTAGGTGACACAAAAATAAAATATTGAGTGTAAATCTAGCCATTCAGTATTCATGCAACGCCACGTAGAATCGAATCGTCGATCTACCATTATTTTTCACACACTACGGCCACTTGAGTGAGTCATCATCATCAAGTGCCATCTTCATATTGAAGTTTGGAGGTCAGTAGGCAAAATTTCTTGCGATCTTGATTTCTTTTTTGTTGACTACGTCAACATGGAATTTAATAAAATGTTCAACGAAAATAGTATAAACAGTCAAAATAGTCAAATAGTCAAACAAAAGTGTCCGGAATAGTTCGTATTGAATTAAATCTGGAGTACAATTTAATGTACAGAATCAAATATTTTTCAACAAAAACAATGTATAATTTTTCTGTTTGTCAGTGCGTTTGTGCACGCTTATCTCAGTAACAGCGTAATCGATTTGAATATGGTTTTCACTGATGTATTGTGGCATGCATCCCGTAACATTTAGTGTTTGTTTAACTTATTCCAATAGTTTTACAGACAAATGAGTTAATTGACGCAGAAAATAATTTTAAAACATTTTCACGCCTACTGAACATCCACGCGGACGGAGTCGCGGGCACAGATAGTTAAAATATAAAGTTAATCATTCAGCTCACAGCACTTGTAATCTACTATACTATGATTCCTTTGATTGTGTAGACAAATAGATAATCAAAGACTATATTTCAATAGAATAGAATAGAATATTTTATTGGCCTTATAACTACATAATATGTTACATTAGCTACGTCAAAATTACTATTTCATTTTCATTTCAAATTGACAAATGTTACTGTCTGATAATGATGTCCAGTGAATAATAATGTGAAATAAATATTGAAAGTTGCAGTATTCAAATGTTTAATAAATAACACAGAAAAATAGTATAAGTTTGAATACTGACATTTAAACATCGATTCAAAATGCATTGAGTTTCAATATTTTAGTGTTTGAGTGTTTTTTTAAAATATATAATAGTCTTGCGTTTGACCTCCATTTCACCTGATGTTAAGTGATGACGTGGTCTAAGATGGAGCACGCCTTTAAATAAGCAAATATGAATGTTTCCTTGGAATTATTTATGGACAGTGATTGTATTATTTGCGATGTGCGGAAACACTAAAGGGGGCCGCGCTAGCGCCGCTAAAGGGATCGACTATAAAGTGCCGACCAAAATGCACCGCCATTTTGATGTAAAGAGCATAGATAGTTTTTAGAGTATACCATCTATTCACACATCACAGTTTTAGTAAGGGATTCTTATAATAAATTAAAGTTACTCAGATGTTTCTGCAGCTTTGTTGGGATATCATCCGGTACCCATCTGGAGGTCCTGAGTTCGAATTCTACGGCAAGGACCTCTGCCTTTTCTAATTTATGTGCCGCTTACTTCTAACGGTGAAGGAAAATTACGAGTATTATGTTATTATGCGATTTTTTTTTCTCTATTTTAGAGTTGTCTATAGACCCCTAAAGTACAATCAACCCCTTTTGGCGTAGTGCACTCCAAGCTCATAGCTTTGTATAATAGTCGTAGCAGGAAACAAGCGGCGTAGCAGCGGAGTGGCATGTTCTGTATTAGAACCAACAGCTGACAGCCGCGCGCTCGCATTGATTCAGAAAAGGGAAGGCATAAACTGTAGCCCGATTGTTAAAATGTCGTTACTTGCGATCGTAATGTCGAGTCACGTACACCGGCTTTATTGTATTTCTGTATCGTTTAACAAGGCCCTTTTTGTTAGTAGTCTCAGTGGGTCCGTGATTGGCTGGCGGCAGATCGGATCGGAAACAACTCATTGCCCATAGTTTGGAATGAAACAAACAGACGTATTGACGGTGTTATGGCTACGATGTAATTGTATAGGTAACTTATTTTTTTAATGACAATCTAGGTGTTTGTCCACAGCGCACCTTATGTTAAATGACGGCGTGGTCGAAGATGATAAACCTAGTATGGAATGTACCTGGCTCTCAAGTGAGGCTGCTGGAACACACTGTTAGGTGCTTGGCGGCAGATTTTCAACTTATGTGTGGTATACCCGAGTAAACCAAACCCAAGTAAACCCAAGGCCCTCAGCATGTGAACCGACCGCGCTAACCACTGAGCTATCATCACTGAAGTTCGAAGTCATACTAAAGTTATTTTGAAAAAGTATATGTTTAGCTTGTAATTTGTAAACAAAAGTGTTAAAACATTATTACTTGATAAGTTTGCGTGTAGCCACCATCACGCCTTATTTAAGTATAGATTTTTAACCTTCAATAAGCGTTTAAACACATTCTGCTGATGCGCTCTAGGGTGCAGCACGCATATCTAGAACTTTTTTTTTGCTTTGGATTCGAAGACACCCATTTAGTAATTTCGGGAAGAACAGACTCCAGCTTAGAGTTCTACATCCTCGCCGTGCGAATAAAAAAAATAGTCATGGGGACTGTCGACAGAAGTGAAAACTTAAAACACGTCACATTGGTATATCGGTAACGCCAACCCATAAGTTTTACCCCTACTAAATATCGCTCAAAGTGGGTAAAGAAGATTTCACTTTAAAAATGTAATTTCAAAGCGTATAATAGCACTTGCATTTAGTGCGTATATGTCGAATGTCCATGTCCACTATATACACATTTTGGTCACGTATGTCTGGCTGTCTGATAATAGATAGATAGTGTTCATGTGTCTCTTTATTGTGCACACCAAAAATAAAAATAAAAGTAAACAATCTTATGAGGCCACAAGTGGCGGTTTTATCGCCATTTCACTTTTGGACTTAATAGAAGAAATGCATGCTTAATGCATACGTTTGAAGCGCAGAGGCTAACGTACGAGTCGGTAATCGCCATAAAGACTAAGCCAATCTTGAAGTTGCACGAGAGCGTGTGGCACGCGGTCGTTGCAGTATTACGGCACAGCGGAACCTTCGTCTACTACGCCGACGATATTGAAGACGATGCCATCAGTCGGTTCGTGCGTCGAGCATCGGCTGCGTCGCCGAAGACCATCAAGGAGTACAACCTGCAGATGGTTATAAAAGATCAGAACGTGGTGGTGATGGAGGCCCTGGACAAAGAGAAGCCGATTAAAATTCAAATGTTGTAATGTGTTTATTAGATGTAAAGAGTAATAAGTATTGTGTGTTTGCCTCGAACATTCATGCTCACCATTGAAGGCTTCTTCTTGCGGCGGCGTCGTGTGTCGGGCGCTCTCTTCCCTCAGGTATGGTTGAGGAGGACGATGGCTGCGTCATACTCGTGCTCGGGTGCTGCTTGCGGGTCGCTGCTCTGCTCGCGGTATACACACAAACTAGTATTTAAACCCTAGATTAAGATTCATTTAACTAACTTTCCACTTATTATATTTAAAAAAAATGTAATGCAAAGTTGACAAAGGTAACGGATCCCGGTGTATGAGGACCATAATTTTAAATTTTTAAAGAAAACCTTTAAAAAAGTTCGTTAACATCATACAATGATAGTAAGCCAATTTTTTAGTTTTGTTTTAAACGATGAGAAGCTCGGAGCCTCGTCTATCGTCTCTGGGAGTTTGTTGTACAGAACAGGCCCCGCCACCGCAGTACAAAGACGAGTATATTAACATAGAGCATAGCAGCCAAGAACGCTGCGCAGTCGAAGCATCTGATATAATTAAACGAGAGTAGTTCCGCTTAAGTAAAACAAAAATAAGTATGGGAACATCGCAACCGTAAAGAAAATTCCGCTCAGCGAACGAATCAGAGACATATTTCTTTTCTTCGTTTCACTTCATTGAACAGGCGCTATAAAATGTTCATGTTTTTAAGTGTTTTCAATTCTGCCCGTGATACTGCAGCGGGAAATGATTTGTACGTGTCGTCGCGAGCAGGTGCGAACTACTCGCGCGCTATGCAAACTACATGCATGGAGCCATGCCACTAGTGAAAATCCTAAAATATTCAGTTTTCGATTTGCCTACAAACGAGTTCTAAGTGTGCGGTAACGTCATTGACTATATCATTTCGTAAAGACATGGTAAGCAGAGGATTTCCAATGGCACCGACTTGGTGGAAACGTGTTGCATCATCACCATCAGCCTATCGATGCCCACTGCTGGACATAGGCCTCTCCCAAGACATGCCAATCCGCCCGATCTTCGGCTTTTCGCTTCCATCTACCAGCTGCCCAACGTATATCGTCCCTACATCGAGTCTCAGGGCGTCCTACGCTACGTTTGCCAATTCGCGGTCTCCACTCTAGACCGCGTCTACTCCAGTGCTTATCGGTTCTGCGATAGATATGTCCAACTCACTGCCACTCCAGCTTGCTAACACGCTGAGCTATGTCTGTGACTTTAGTTCCCTGGTGAATTATTTCGTTCCAGATACGATTCCACAGAAAAATACTAAACATACTAAAATACTTTCCATAACTCGCTGAGCAACTTTGAACTTACGGACCATTCCCGCTGTGTGTCCAGGTATCGGCTCCTAGGTCATGACAGGTAGAACGTGCTGAATAAAGACTTTTATCTTGAGACTTTGCGGGATAAGTAACGAGAAGACTCGACGTAATTTTCCGAACTGCACAACCCAACTGTATTTATTCTTCAGTTGGCTTCACACTCAAAATTAATTTTACCTAGTTCCAGTGCCTGCCTTCGTAAATATATTTTTGAACAAAGCTAAAACAAAACTAAACTAGTGTATTCCTGTCTAAGGTCAAATTTAATCACACGCTAATTAGGCTATGACATTTTTTTTACAGTCATCGTGTTTGATGGCGGTAAACCACAATTAAAAAAAAACAATGCGGTGTGCCATGCAAAGGAGATTGATACAAATGGCGCTAATGTTTTATAAAGCGTAGATACAGGGCCATATCCTTTATTTTCAAATCGTTGTGCATCGCGTAGTTCTTATTATTGCGAAGAAAGAAAATGTGACTTTATTTTTAGGAATTGTACTTGAATAAATTATGGAATTTATTATTCTGCTTTCTATTCGATGATATGAATATTTTAATCTACGGCTTGCGCAGGTTCGAACGAAAAGGTCAGATAATATTTTTTGGATAAGGCTTGCGAAGACAAAGTCGTCACCTTCAATCGATCGGAGCTAGGATTATAGACGCTTTCGTTACGAAGCCGGTAAGAGCCAGTATAAACCAGCCAAATGCGTGTCAAACGCACGCCAAACGTCAGATAATTTTATTTTACTACACATATGTTTCAATGTAAAATAATGACATGAACGAAACGCTTTCCTAGTGGTAAAAAGTAATGTCCACCTTCATCTTGGGAACCGCAACGGAATTTGCTGCCGGAGTAGGCGTTCCGAGATAGATACGATCTGGGTGCCTACAAATCGCACGAGTGAATTGGTTTCCTCTAGGTAAGCGTGTTCTATCGGAGACTGCATCTGCGCTTAACATCAGGCGAGATGGCGGTCAAACGCAAAGAACGTAATAAAAAAGTTTGTGTAACAAAATATCAACTATATTCCGTCTATGTGCATGGGAAACATGGAACCCTAAAAACGAACTCGACAGCAAATTATGAATATACATAGTCCTCGCCTGATTTGTAAAAAGCTGAACATTTTGAAAATCCATTCGCATTTCTCTCGATTGATATAAAAATTATCGGAGAGCCGATAAGATGGCGCCGCGCGATCAACTCGGCGCCGCGACGCAGAATGCATTCAAATTAGCGAATTTCGCAAAAAAAATCGCTGCGAAACACGACGCGAATATTCGCGCGAAATTAACGAGTGTCCCACAAAAAGAGCCTGTGTCCTCATAAATTCTCTCAAATGACGTAGGGGTTGGAAATAATGGATGTTATTAAAGCATTATCTGTCAATGCGGAATTATCTATCGTGGATTCAGATTTATGATCCTCGTATTAAATACTCGAAATATAACGTTAAACTTTTATTATTGGACAAATAATACTGAATAGTTACAAGCGTGAATAAAGGACTTCATCATATCTTGAGAGCTAGTTCCATTCCAGTCTAGGTGTGGTTATCGCGGTCAGATTGGAAGCCGAGGTTGCACGCATTGGTTCAAATCCCAATAATGAGCTGGAGCTGCCGGTAAAGGAAACCATCGTAAATACACCATGATAGGAAGATGCTTTCTAATACTCGACTGGCTAGCTACCAACGTCAAGTTAAAAATCTGCTGCCAACACCTTACGGTGTACTTCAGCAGCCTTACTTGAGAGCCAGTTCCATTCTAGGCTAGTTTATAATCTTCGAACACACCGTCACTTAACATCAGATGAACTGTGGTCAAACACCTAGCCAGACAGCCATTAAAAAAAACTAAGTTTTTTTTTGTGTCAATTCTACAAAATGAACTCAGTCAGATTTTTTGTTACAATCTAAAAGTCTGTGCTATACTTTTTTATGACCTTGAATACTTCCCTTGTCACTTAAAAAATGGCATTGTAGTGCAATTAAATCATAAAGTTAATCACTTTCTAAAATGTTTTATTGTGATTATGTTTGAATATTTTTTACAAGTCATACATCCCTATTACAAAATCAACTTACAAAAATTCCGTAAACACATTTTACAAATCATTGTAAATCCCACCCTTGTAGGCACGACAAATGAGCGATCGTCAAACCGCGAGTACGCATCAAACCGTCAGATCCACTCCCATCAAGCCATCAAGCTTCCATCAAGCCCATCAACAAGTGAAAAGACAAACGATTGACAAAACGCCTCCTCCCTAAACACAGGACGTTTCGTATTTTTCCCCACAAGTGCTTACCTTAAGAGGATTACAGCTGGGGGGAAGGAGGTTCACCAAGAAATTCTCAGCGCCAGTAATTTATCTCAGTAATGGCTGAAGCCGTTTTCCCCGCCTTTTTTGGATCCCGGGAAAATCAAGGGCAGACGGCGAGAATTTAAAACCATCGCGAGTATTCCCAGGACGTTAATTTAAGGAAAACATCAGTGATTTAGTGCTAAGTGATTCTGCTAGTAACTCTGTGGTATGCTGTAGTTCTTTCGCATAGAAACTATGTCATGCGTCTGGGTAAAATTATATCAGCTACATTTTTTAGCACACGCAATTATAGAAGCTAATAATTTCACTTATAATTCACCCAAATTGTATCTATTAGGGAAGGGAACACCCACTCGGCAGCAAAATCCATTGCTTAGTGGTTCGCACGATGAAGATGGATTCGAATCACTTAGTTCGTGCTTTTGGAACATCTACCATTTCTTTATGTAAAAATAATGAAACAAACTGTCCATGACCATTGCAGCGATACACAGAACTTTGAGTGGATACAAAGTCTAGGGCATCGCTGCTTTGCCGCTCATTACTTTGATACATGGGATGGTTAGTCACAACAGCCCTGTAATTTCGCCTTGCTAAAATGTACCCTGTATTTTTTTTTATTCATCATGAAGCGTTGTCTCTTTTTAGAGCTCCTTGTAGAATTTGTAGATAGTAGAAAAATTGTTTAGTTTTTATTTTTAAGTCTGCCTCTGGCGTTTAATGCTTTAATAGACATCGGGAGAAGCCATTGGTTTCCAAAATACAGTGTACACTAGTTCGGAGCCAATAGGTTCATTTTAATGTGTCCTAAATTGATGGCAAATAAATTTATTTTGATTTGATTTGAAAAAAAATTGTACTTCGATGTGTATCCGGTAGGACACCGACAGACATGCTACTTTGCGTCGATGTTCCAGGCTTTGGAGCCTTTTCTGAACAATCGAGTCATTGCTGATGAGTTTCCCAGCACGTCTCTCAACGGATTGGCTCTTAAGTAGACAGCTGGAGTACACCGTTAAGTGTTTGGCAGCAGATTTTCAAAGATTTTCAACTTGAAGTTGGTAGCTAGCCAGTCGAGTACTACAAAGCATCTTTCCTCACGATGACTATCTTTACCGGCAGCTCAAGCTCATTATTGGGATTTGAACCCGTGCGTGCAAAATTTTAAGCTCGGCGTGCAATCCAACCGCAATAACCACTGAACTAATTTTAAAAGCAAATCTACTAAATTGATTTAGTGATGAGTAAATTTTGCTACTGTAGCTTTCCAGAAACTATGTATAACTGGGCTGAAAATTAAGGCTCCAAATAAATAAAACTAATCTTTTAGTTCTGTCAAGATTAATTTATTACTTGATCTTCTAGTCAAAAACTTTGCAAAATTAATAAGTCAAGAACTATTAAATTTTTGATAAATATATAAATTTAAAAATAGTTTTCTAAACAAACAATTTCGCACCTTTGTTAAAGTTTATTTTGTTTAGCGAATTTCCTTGAAAAAACGACCTACATTTAAAACACGTAGTACTTAGTAAATCTATTAAGCCTTTTCAGACTACTTTGTAAACAAGTTAGACTTTTCTCTAGGGACTTTAATTTTGCTCAGACAGAAGCTATTTCGACCTTATATAAATATTAATCGACTGCTATAGGCACTAGACAAGAGTCCTTAAATTAATGTTAGATGTAGATTTGTTTCGCGAGACTATGAGTTAAATAAGATTATAAGCTTAATTCAAACTATATAACACCGGACAACGTCTTTTTAGTTGGTGACAGATTTCCTCAGCGAGAGATCGTCTAGGTAGGTACCACCGCAGTACCAGATGTTCTGCCGCCAAGCAGTAGTGTGTAAACATTACTGTGTTTGACTGCCTGTTAACTCATTTAGTAGAATATTTGCTTCCAGAGTTGTAGGCTGTGAGTTTGATTCGATAATTCTTTGATAAGTGTCTGTATAATATTAAAGTATATCAGTTATCTAGTTCCTATAGTAGGTGCAAGCTTTGCTTAACGCCTTAAAATCTTTGCTAGATGGTGATGTGTGAAATGTCCGACGAAATGTATTTATTTATCTACTTAAGGATATTAATCTACCCACCAATTGAAACACGTAGTATTGTGAGTTTGACCTTGGAATCGTGTTTTTAGGGGACGCGCATATTGGAAGCTATGCCACCTAGTGGCAAACTGCAAAACTGCTGTCCATTCTACTATCAGACATACCAGGAGCTCTAAAAAGCGATACCACTTCATAGTTGACAATCCAAAAACAGGTTTGATTCCAACTTCTTCGTATGAACCAATAAACATTGGAATTTGTTGCTCAAGTGGGTGTTCCTCGACAAAGACAGTCTAGGTACCTTCAAGTCGTGATTGAATCGATTTCTTCTAGGACAATGTGCTCCATCATAGACCGCATCTTCGCTTAACATCAAACGAGATGGCGGTAAAACGCAAGTCAATATGAAGAAAGAAAGAACCGAAAACTGTTGTGGTAGACGTGTACTAGACTGAAGATCGCAACAGTCCTGTATGGCAGTAACTGGAAGCAAAAAGCCGAAGATCGAAATTGGTGACGTGCATTGGATAGGTATTTGACCAGCAGTGAACTAAAATAGGCTAATGATGATGATAGATGTAACATTAACTAGTAGATACTTCCCTTGGATATTCTTTGACAGCGGATGAATCTTAAAGCATAACCGGTGTGTTAATAATACTTTATGGTACATAGTTGAAGTTGCTTTGTCTGCGGAACGACTCCGGTGCCCACCGCCCCGGGATATAATAAAATGCTCAGCTATAATGACGGAAGCCTTTATAATCGGAATGGCGTCCTGTTATCTATTCTTGTTAACGTTTGTAATGGTTATGAGATGAGCTTTATGGGTTTGTATGATAATAGCTCTATTGTTTCTATATTTAAGCTGTATTAGGTATATTTCCGAGGGATAGATAATGTAACATTAAGTATTATCGTTTGCCACCACGAGGCCCTGCATCCTAGCCGGTAACACTCCCTTCAACTTAAGATAAACACAAAACAAAGCTAAAAACAATAAAAGAAAAAGAAATTCATCTGTATGTGATAAGTATTATAACAATCAGGTATTTTATGTTTTATTTAGTAAGTGACAAATTGTTGTCGTTGAGTTGAATGTATACAATCACTTAGCATATTTTGTGTAACTAAGTATATTTCTGAGTATTCTATTACATATATTAATTATATTATCTATTGTTCTTGAATCTTGTAGTTATATCTGTGGCACAAATTATAGTTAAAAATGTTTTCAAAAAGTAGTTTTAATTTACTTCCACATACGATGACTATGTATATGGTATTTCTAGAATAAATGTATGCTTAGCTCTTATACTCTAAGCTTCTAATTGCAATACCTGGTAGGCGCTTACGAAAAAGCTACGTGCTTGCGATCTTTATTGCGAAGGCACACGATATATGGTCGCGTAGCTATTTCCTAAGTACCTAACTGGAATCTCAATAAGAAGCACAGAGTAAAGGGGCAGTACACTGTCCATATCCATTCAGGCCAGTTCCATTCCAGGCTAGGTGTGCTTTGCCATCTTCGACCTCACCATCACTTAACATCAGGTGAGCTGTAGTCAAACAACTAGCCTGTCAGCCCTAAAAATAAAAAATATCTCAAGACAAGATAATACTATAATTTCACGACTTAATTTGTATGGAGTAAGTTACATCATCTTATCATATCAATGGTAAATCGGACAAAGTATAGAAATAAAGTTATCAAAATTTGATCTAAATTGTTTTTCAGATGCTAACGCGGTCTACAAGAGAGTACTTATTCAGTAAAGTCAATCTAACAAAACTAAAGTCCGCAACAAACTAGCAACACTGTCCATATACGCTCTCTTGTCGCTTGTAGCGCCGACAAAGACAGTAAATTGTAACGTGATGAAAGATAAAAAGTAGGAATATAATAAAAATGTAAAATGTGAGGTTGAGCGTTACATAATTTGGATCGACTAAAGAGTATCCGGATATTGCAGAGCCAACAGAGCAACGGACCGTGCCGTACCTGTAATAAGTTGTTCTATAAATGAAAATAATTCAAATTGGTTACATGCTATTTATTTTCAGCTTTCTTATACTAAATGTCTAAAGAGTTAGTGCCTTAGTGACCAAAGTAAGGAGTAGTCTCTACAGTCATGAAACTCCCTACTAGCTAAAATATACTTACGACTTAATAAGTTTTGACTGACTTGCAAGAAAAACTATGCAAGTGCCGTGTAAAGGCAAATAGTGCTCGCAGAGCTATATTTAACATTACAGCTATGAAGTAGCATAACACAAAGAATAGCTACTTTAATGTGTTGCCGTAGTGGCCTAGGTTATACTAGTTTTTACAGTACATGAAGCTACCTACTTATGGAAAAACTACATGAGCTTCATGTTACAACGAACCGTGTTTAGAATTTACATTATAAGATTACAACGATATTATAATGCAAGGGCAACGGCGGTACAATTTGCTGGAGGGACAATCCGTCCGTCCAGCCGTAAATTATAATTATGTTACAGAAAGGACAGTCTAGAAGTTTCTCTCTTCGAAAGTTATGACAAATTAATTTATGTTTAAGAACAAAATAAAAGAGGTAACTTGTAAGTGTCTAACTTGGTACCCAGCCGAGACGTCGATTATCCAGGTCCAACGTCAAAATGCTGCTACCAAGAATACGTGGGCGTTGCAGGAGTTTCGTCAACCCGGGAATCAGGTTGGGCGAATTCCAAAGTTCAAAACAAAAAACGTGGGCGTCGCAGGGGTTTCGTCAACCCGGGAATCAGGTTTGGTACGAATCTTCTGGCTTCAAACCAAAAAACTCGTTATAAAAAACAGATCGTTAAATCGCCGGTCGGGAGTAAAAGCGGTCCGAGAAACGGGAGAAAGAATATAGAAAGAACTCACCTTCTTTCTCACCACCTCACCTTTCGTCAGTGGAGGATTGCTTCAAAATAAAGATTCTTTTCGCCATGGCAGACAAAAGCAAAGTGCGGAGGCAGTCCGATGTGGCAAGTGCTAAATGTCGACCACAGATCAAACGTGCCTCTAAAAAAAATGTGTTACGATTCACACAGACGGTTCGAATATCGTCAATAGCCCGTTATACTCGTATACTAAAACAACTTTGAATTAATATGAATCAAAACGTGATTTCATACTTTAACAAAAAATAATTTGCTTATTTTATTATTAAACATATTCTCTAAAATATTAATAGTGGAGCGCCGTAATGCATAAAAATTGTAAAATCTCGGAATCCAGGGCAAGTCAATGAATCTTCATAAAAACTGTTCGATTGCATTGTTAGACGCTCAAATAAAAAAGTAAAAAAAAAAACCCCGATCTTGATTACAACAATTTACTGAAAAATAAGAAAGACAAGAGGAAAAAAAATGTTTACTATAAAGGTTTCAATTTTATACCTAATAAATTATATTTGCATAGTAACTTTGATGTTAATTTATTAATATTTAGAAATAAATAACGAGTTACAAAAAAAATATATTATCAACTATATACATTTCTACATTATTGTTCATTATTGTCGTCGTCATCGTCATCGATCTCATTGATGTAGATTGTAGGTGAAGGATTAGTACAGCCGTTACCATTACATTCCAAGCATGATGGTGTGGTCGAAGATGGTAAAGCACACTTAGCCTGGAATGGAACTGGCTCTCAAGTGAGGCTGCCGTAACACACCGTTAGATGCTTGGCGGCAGATTTTCAACTTGAGGGTGGTAGCTAGCCAGCCGAGTACTAGAAAGTACCCTACCACCACGCTATGGTTTCCTCACGATGTTTTCCTTCACCGGCAGCTCAAGCTCATTGTTGGGGTTTGAACCCACGCCCTTCGGCATGTGAACCTACCGCGCTAACCACTGAACCATCATCGCTACAAATATAACTTTAAAATAATGAAAATAAAAGATAACCCCGAAAAAGTAATAATTATTTACTTTAATAATTAAAAAAATTAAGATCGGGAAAAATATTTTTTTTTAAATTTTTCTATATGCTGTTAAAAGCACATTTCAAAAATGTATATAAAGATTCATTGACTGGCCCTGGATTCCGAGGTATAAATCTTACGGCGCTCCACTATAATGTAGATTTTAAACTTTTAATTGCAAAAGGATTAAAAAGATTTTATAACAATCAAGACCATAAACAATCTGTTTCGTCTCGATTGGTCAAAAACGACTATTGTAATATTGTAATTGAGATTGTCTCAGATCAAGAGATTGTAATTGAGATTGTAATCATTACAGACTGCGACATTTGTCATTGTCGACTTCAAACTTCGTGTCATCATGACATGACTGACAACTTAAAATAAACAAATTAGTTTGTTAATTGTTTGTGAAATCAACAATAAAAATATTATACTGATGTAATTGATTACTGTATGAAAAACAATGATTGAGTATCGTACCTACGCTACAAAATGTGACAATTGCATCAAGTTCAAACCTATAAACATGTTTAAAAAAAAAAAGTAATGAGACTAACGATACTCTCTCCTAATGGTAAGAAATAAAGCATGCCCATGACCATTGCAGCAATACACAGAACTTTCAGTAGCAAAACAAAGCCTGGGGCATCGCTGCTTTGGCGCTCATTACTTTGAGACTGTCAATGGTTAGTCTCAACAGTGTTGTAATTTCGCTAGCTACAGTACCCTTCAAACCGAAACATAGTACTGTTTACACACCACTGCTTGGCGGTAGAATATCTGATACTGCGGTGGTACCTCCAGCTAAAGAGATCTGCTACCAAAGTAAATTGATTAAACATTAAAGACACTAAAGAAATATTTATGAAAATAATTTTCAATCATTGTTTAAATGACATGAGAGTAACCAATAAACTTGCAGTGTAGAATTAAGAAAACAAAGATGTACGATATTTTTTGAAAATACGATTTTACTACTTATATCTAACCATTATCATAACTGTCGCAGATTTGATGACCGACGCAGTAGTTCTGTTCCAAAATAGAGAAAACGAATTGACAAACATAGCACAGAACGGACTCTATGGACCTAAGACTTTATGGAGTGATGATATAAATAAAGCAGTGGCTGAAAGTAAAAAGCCGAAGAATGATGGCGTGTTTTGGAAGACGCCTATGGCCAGCAGAGACCTTATACGCCAAATGATTTTGATGACGAAGACTGAAAATGTATAGCCAAAGAAAAACATTTTCAGAAAAAAATATTTTCGCCCGAAGTAAGTAAGGCTTAGCAATAGCCGTAAAAGAGCTGTATAATCTAGAAACAGGTAGGTATCAGGTCTCTGGCGGGCGCTGTAGTGGTAAATCATATCGATACGAGCCAGGCTTCGCAGCGAGCCGTACGACACTCCTTAGCTGGGCTAAACCACAAGTGAGAGCGGTTTTAACCCTTACACTTACAGAATATGTGTAGTAATTAACTTCTTTCCATTTTAAATAGTCTGTCAGTGTCTAGTTGTTTGACCGCTCGGAGCAATGATAGTGCACCGTGGTAGCCAAACTGCATGTCCGTAAGCTAAATATAAAGTGTAATCTAACCTCATCAGAAATTACGCTAACATTAAAACTATTAAATAAAAATATCAGTGCTGAGTACGTGCGCGAAGGTAAATACGTTCGTATGAACGTATTTATGTTCCTTTTTTGATGCACGATTTTCTTAGAATAGCCGAAATAACCACTAAATGATGCTTGTCTCTTACACTATGTCATGTAGGCAAGTGCAATGAAACATTGAAAGGGTTCTCCTTAAAATAAAAGTTATAAAATAATCATTATATTGTCCAATAAGGTCAGATCAGATTCATCTTTTTACTTATCGTTTGGAATACAGAAGACAGTTTAGTCCAGACCTTTCATCAGGTCAGATCAGATTCGACTTTTTACTTTTGGTTGGAATACACAAGACTGTTTAGTCCAGACCTCTCATCAGGTCAAATCAGATTCGACTTTTTACTTTTGGTTGGAATACACAAGACAGTTTAGTCCAGATGTTTCATCAGGTCAGATTAGATTCAACTTTTTACTTATCGGTTGGAATACACAAGACAGTTTAGTCCAGACCTTTCATCGCAGCCATGTTTTGCTCTGTATGTGACGGTATAAAGTTAAATCTTATTTACGAGTTAGGTATTCTAAATTACAATCAAACAACCCTTGTCTCACAGTCCACGCGCAAAAAGATGTCTCTTCATTTTACACCAAAAATAAAATCTTTATCCGGGGATTAGAAAGACCCAAAGTCCCGCGGAGGGGCGCCAGCCACAGACTAAAAACACGCAGATGTATTCCTAACAGCATAACAAAACGATCTACTAATCTAGGAAACCTACTATACAAAACATTTTCACTACGTCCGAACCAGTCCGAATCAGTCCTGTTACTGCCCTATTGCTGGGCGCAGTACTCTTCTCATTGTAAGAAAAGTAAGGTCGTAGTCCACCACGCTGGCCAAATGCGGGTTGGCAGACTTCACATATCTTCGAGAACCTTTTTTTAAAGAACTTTCTTACTTATACTTTTCTTCATGTTTTTTCCTCCATCGTTTGAAGTTGGCAATACGCACATAGCTGGCACCTGTCCATGACCATTGCAACAGCATCCAGAAGTTTGAGTAGCAAATTGAAGTTCAGGGCATCGCTGCTTTGACGCTCATTACTTTGTATCATTTGATGATTAGTCTCAACAGCCTTGTAATTTCGCTAATCTATTTTAACAGCGCTTATTTTGTGTTATTGTCGTCTAGAGTCCAGCTTAAAAGTAGCGCTTACACGGTAATCCAGGCTGTATCTCCGCTGGTATACCAGCGGCCCCCTCAGTTCTGACTAGCGCGGTCTCTGCGCGTGTCTTGGTCGACGGGAGGGCACGGGGGCAAAGGCCCGCTATAATTTATCTCACTAATGGTTTTAAAGCTGACATCTGCCCTTTTAGGGAACCATGAACAGGCGACGGTTTATTTTCTTGGCGGGAAAAGTGCATTTTTTCCCGGCAGCGTTATTTTGTTTATGATGTTTACCGCTTAAATTGTTTTCGGAGGGAAATGAAGCGACTTTATATCGGGGGACGTTCCCGGCTGTCTCGGAACTCCGACTCCGTAGTCAAATGGTATTAAATGATACGGATGACGCTTTATTACTTAGTTAGCTTTGTCGGACTGTATTAGACGCTGTAGGAACTTCGGAGGTTTCAAAATTCAACTTATCGGAAATATGCCCGACGGCTGCCCCATTAGTGTTACCTTATTTGGTAGAATATTTGCTTCAAGAGCTGTAGAGTGCGAGTTCAATTCCCACCAGGACAAACATTATGTGACAATAAATGATCTGTATCTGGGTGTTATGTATATCTAAATATTTATTTACAAAAAAAGTATATAAATATTCTATCAGTTATCTGGTTCCCTTAGTACAAGCTTTGCCTAGTTTGAGGCTAGATGGTGCTGAATGAAATATCCTACGATATTAATTTATTTGGAAGTGAGCTAACCAAGAAGTCACTGAGGAGATACGGATAGTTTTCGGATGCGGAACTGCGAGTTGCATTAGAAACTGAGCGCTACCATGTGTCAGATAACATGTTACTCGTATATTGTCGGTTGTATTTTTTACCTTGCATAAATGAGGTCTTATGCTTTTACGTCCCATATTATCTCTGGCATTAGAGCTTATCAATCATTTAGGCTAAGTATGCTTTACCATCTTCGACCACACCTTCACCTAACATCAGGTGAGCTGTGGTCAAACACCTAGCTTGTATACCATAAAAAAGTTATTTGAAATTAATCATGAAAATGTCCGTACAGATTATTTTCCATATAACAAATTAACTTACCTCGATTAAATTATTAATTGGGCTTTCAACTACTCGTAAATATGCTACTTATATTTATTTTATAATGAAAATTTATACAATTAGTATTGTTACTGATACAGTTGTATTAAATGGTCTTCATTACGAGAATTAACAAGCGAACTTCATTTAAAATCAAGCTGCAAACATATTCTCTGAAAACAATTTCTACTTTTCTCTACATGAAAACGTGATGTAACTACTCGTTTATTCAGAGAAAATTTAAGCCGTTTAGCGATTTAGCTCACAGCCGAAGATGTATTAACATAGATATAGTAATTATGTTTATCGCGTAAACTTAATCGCGCACAAAAAACTATACATTACTTTAGCGTGCCATTAGTGTGTCGTGGTGACAACCTCACGTTTTTGTAACACCTAAATGAGGGTAGGAGATGACAATACCCTCATTTTTCTTTAAGACAGCTCGCATTCTTTAGTCAGTCTACTGTAACATGGGCAAAACTTCAAGGAAAATTGTATTTATAACGTTATACTAATTTCTAGTATTTTGTGCGGGATTAAATCCTAAAGATAAACTTAATGATGTACCTGTATCGTCCCACTGCATGGCAAAGGCTTCCCTTATCTCCTTCGATCTATATATATGTTTTTGATGAATTTTATAACAATTTGTTGTATTTAAATACTATTTTAGAAGTTGGCTTTCACTGAGTCCATACGCGAGCCACGCAGCGGCCTGTTGTGCGATGTACTCTATTTTGACTCTATTTTGGCTAGTCATTACGCTTATGAAGAAAATTGTCTTGGCACATAATGTGATGGAATATTCTGGTTACCTCATTCCAGAACTAGGTCCCGTTTCAAGTCATCCATTCGTTTTTATTCCAAGCTACCATCTGTAATTAAATTACAACTTAACATCAGGTATTTGAATCCTGAAAGGTATTTTTTTTTATGTTATAGTAATGAGACGAACGAGACACTCTCCTGATGGTAAGAGATAACGCACGTTTATGATCAAAGCAGCGACACACGGAACTTTGAACAAGTCCAGGGCATTGCTGACGCTCGTTAATTTGAGACATTCGATGGTACAGTCTGAGGTACAGTCCCACCATCTTATCTGTTCAGTTGACAGCGTCGCTAGTTTAGAATTTAGTATAGCCAATTATGAAACTCACCAAGAAAAAAGGGAAATCAAAACATAGGCCAGTCTTTAATCTGCATTTAAGATATAATAGTATAAAACTAAAAAATAATTTTAAAATGTGCTAATTTTAAATAAAATCACCACTTCAGAAAGTAATTATTTATATTATATTCATAATACTGGGTGACTTAGTATTATTTGAGCTTGGAAGCATTTTCTCTTCTTTCATCCCACTAATATAATAAATGTGAAAGTTTGGATGGATAGATGGATGGATGGATGGATGTTTGTTACTCAATCACGCCAAAACGGCTGAACGGATCTGAATGAAATTTTGCATGTAGATACTTAGGCCTGGAATAAAACATAGGATACTTTTCATCATCATCATCATCCATCACCACGCGGGTAAAACCGCGGTGCGCAGCTAGTATAAGATAAAACTTTTAGAATAACTTGCCGCGCAATATTTTTGAGAGGTTTCCGCCTTTTATTCGTACTTTTCGCAATGAAATCGAATAATAAACGCGGAGGCAGTCACACTGGACAGAAACTAACAGCGGAATGACGTTGTCAAAATGGCGGCTAACGCGGCTGTAGTTCCAGTTTTGCCCACCTGAACAGCTAAGTTGGTGGCACTATAAGTCTCAACAGCCCTGTAATTTCGCTAGCTGCAATACCTCTCAAACTGGAACACAGTGATATGTACACACTACTGTTTGGTGGCAGAATATCTGGTACTACGGTGGTACCTACCTAGACGACTTCCTGCTACGGAGATCTACCACCAAATAAAAATACGGTTTTATTGTACAATTAGTTAGGGCGTTTTTAAACACTAACCCGATATCCATTTGTTTGTTAATCTATTTTTACAGCGCTTATTTTGTGTTATTGTCGTCTAGAATCCAGCTTAGAAGTAGCGCTTACGACGTAATCCGTCGGATGTCGTAAGCCACGGCTACGACACGCTGCGATGTGAGCGACACGCTGAGCGATGCGCAGCCAAATGTGGATTAATACCTACTTACAGAATCATATTAATTTTAGATTGACAGCATATCAAGAACACCATTAATACTGTAAGTTTTTACCCCGCAGCTTTTCACCTGTGGCTAAGTTTTTTTTACGTTATAGTATTGAAGAGCCATGAAGAAGTCCATGCTCGGCATCAAACTAAAAGAACGAGTTCGCAATACCGATATTCGGCAAAGAACGAACGTTCAAGACGTCGGTTTCGCAGTTATGGATCTTAAGTGGAGGTGGAAGAAGTGATGACAGGTGGAGTAAAGTTGCAACAGAGTGGTGGCCTAGGAAAAGTAAGCGGAGCGTCGGTCGTCCAACCGCAAGATAGGTCGACAATATTGTCACCGTCGCACGTCGAACGCGGACCAGATTGACTCAGATGGCATAACAAGAGAGACCCCTATACCCAGCGGTGGGATAAAGAAGGCTATAGACGATGATGATGATGAAAGTAATGAATCGAACGAGGCGCTCTCCTGATGGTAAGAAATAACGCCTGTCCATGATCTTTACAGTGTTACACAGAACTTTGGGTAACAAAACAAATTTCAGGGCATCGCTGCTTTGGCGCTCATTGCTTTGAGACTTTCGATGGTTAGTATCAACAGCCCTGTAATTTCGCTAGCTGCAGTGCTCTCTAAACCGAAACACAATTGTTAGAGATTATGCGAAATTATATTTATTATATATTAAATTTTATAAACCTTTTCACGACTTTGAATAAAGCTATACGAAGTTCAATCTTGCTGACAAAAATGTAACCGAAAAGTTTCACCTGAATCATCCTGAGCAAACCTTAGTTAATTACAAGAAGTCAGCAAAAACTAAGCCCAAACTAAGGGCCACCGAAATTATAATTAGCAAAAACTCCGGATTAGAAAGGAGCTGAGTCGGAATTTCGGCTAAGACGCGGGGAAATTGGCAAAGTTGGCGCAGAGGTAAAGCTTAAATAACAGTTAGTGAGACGTCCTCCGCGACATTCGCTGAGCGGGCCGCTCCGCGTCTGCTCGCAGATACAGCGAAACATTATGATTTTCTAGGAATCTTGTACTGTCAGCGTTGTATTAGCCTTCTGTTGCAATATTAAGATTTGCGTAACAAAATATCATGTGATATAATTTGAACTACGGATAAGAAAGAAAGAAAACATCAATTTTAAAAAGCACTAGACAACAAATAACAACACATACAAGCAAAGATTTAAACTACATATTCTAAGATAATTGATCGTTACTTTGCGGAATTTCATTCATCGGATAAATATTTTAAATTGTCTTCAGGTTAGATAAACATTTAAAATTAAATTAAATCTTCTTCACTGTTGTATTTAAAAAGACTTTTAAGCGAAAATACACTTATAATATATCTCTATAACGGAGCTCTTTCTCACCGGATTGCAAACAAAAGTGTGCCAAACCACGTCAATTTCCATAGTAAAATTGTGTACATTTATATTGTACATTCCGCAAAGTTAATGCGACGACTAACAAACATTTTATTTTTCCTCTTTTCCACAACCAGCACAACAGTATCATGTCGTAGACTAACAAGACGAAGGCGCGCATTTCTGCAACCTCCGGTTTTTCCCACCATTATTAAATTTCCGGCGTAGGTAGCGCACAAAGCTCGTGTAATATTAGTTTTTCTTTAAAACATGTAGCAAAAAGTGTAAAATATCCGCGGACCGTCCGCGCGTTACAAATGGCGGTAATTAGGACTCATGCCGAAGGCTTGGGGCGCACCGGGCCCGATCGGTACTTACTTACTTAAGTCTAGCGTGCAGGGAACCAGTGGGAACAGCTAACTCGAGGTCGTGGCCACGTGGATATGGGGAATGAAATATTATAGTATATATATAGTAGGACATTACACAGCCACAGCGTCATTTAGCTCTGCTTAGTTTGAAGTCAGGAGCTGTGATGGAAGTCAGATAACTGATAGAATACAAAACAAGAGAGAGAGAAAAGAGGAATAATAATATATCTATTCCTCATCATCATCAGCCATAGTATGTACACTGCTGGACATAGGCCTCCGCCTGGGGAGGGGTTTTGCCAATACTCCCAACGCTTGGCAGGCGGGTTGGCGAGCGCAGTTAGGTGTGATTGTTCAAGAAAGACGCTGCTGCCCATCTTCCGGATTACATCCCTTAGCCGACTCTTACGGCAACAACGGGTAGAGAGGGTGGGGTACTATTCTTACGCCGGCACCACCACGGCAAATATAATAGACTTTTATTCCTATGAACTACGATTTGGACGTTTTTAAGGCTAAAGTGAATAGATTTCTTCTATAACATGCTCCATACTCGGCTGCACCTTCGCTTTCCAACAAGCGAGTTGGTGGCAAACGTAGATCATGTTCTCTCGAAACAAGGCCTACATAGCACAACTGATAAAGACTGTACGACTGCAAAGCTATTCGCAGCCTCCAGGTGCGTCTCGTGCCTCGTCTCCCGCGGCGAGTCGATACTTTTTGCAGATTATCCTTTTAGCGGCGCCTATTATAACCTCTTACAATCTCTATAACAAACGTTTGGTAAAAACTGCGCACTCGGAGCGCCTTAAATTATACAACACCTCGCCTTTTGTTCTGTGAGCCCTTGCAAAAAGGAAAAAAGCGAAACGGGCTTATAAAATGTTACTGTTTATTACATTAGTCGAAAAAGGACTCAGGAAAAAAACGATGGGATACCTACTCGGATATACCCTGCAGGGGAGGGTAATAGCACTAGTGATGATAGCTCAGTGGACAGCGCGGTCGGTTCACACGCTATACGACGTGGGTTGTCCCAACAATGAGCTTGATTGAGCTATAGTACTCGGCTAGCTAGCTACCATCTCAAGTTCTGCCGCCAACCACCTAACGGTGTGTTCTAGCAGCCTCACTTGAAAGCCAGTTCCATTCCAGGCTAGGTGCGTTTATCAACCACGCTGACAGGTCAGGTGAGCTATGATCAAACATCTAGCCTGCTCACTATTATACGTATGTAGACCTCAGCGTCAATTTATTTTTTGTCTCAACATGCAGACGTCCCACTCAACAAGAAGCTATTTGCATAATTTGGCAGACTATTATGTGATCTAAATTTATGAGTGAAGATTTTCATACTTGGAGATCAAAGAATTTATGTGAAAATGAAATGGTAAAAAATGGAGATTGTCCTATTTTCGTTTTTCAATACTAATTCCAAAACATATCTCATCAAATAACTTCAACCTGTTTGTGTTAAAATAATGCTACAAAAACAAAAAAGCATATAAGAAAACATTATTTTTCTTAAAAAATGGAAAAAGGCGATAGAAAACCGCGGAGCGCAAGCAAACTCCAAGCTTATAAGATTTTAAAGCAATACGAGCCGTGCACGGGCACTATCAAAACTAGAAGATAAACATAAATGCAGATCTGCCTCGTCCCTATTATGAATATTGCATCTCCTAGCGTCCCTCCCGCGCCCCGACCATACCCCCGCTCCCTGGCCCGACCGCAACAGGACACATCCTAGCCAAAAGCCAAATGAAAATTTAATCTGAAATGATCGCGGCGCTAACACCGACGCGACGGTACCAGGGAATTTATTCATACGGGCGCTGCAGCGACGCGGTAATAAGTAAAAACTAACAAAGAGCCTGGAGAAATATGAGTGGAGTGCGCCATTAAAACAATAAATGTCCGACGAACAAAACCGACCACGGACGTCGCCCGCCCCGCCGCGGCCCGCGCCGCTTATTCTGATCTATCGCTACAGATTGCTATAAGTTTTATCGGTTTAAAAGCATTATCCTTTACGTATTCAAGAGATATATGTTTTGTGTATTTCCGCTTCAATGTCGTTTGTTGTCAACTGGTTACTGCAGCGAGAAGATGATGTAAATACTTGTGGCTATTTTAATTAGGGCGCGATAAACTTAAAAACTACTGAACGAATCATCATGCGAGTTTAACCTATATAATAGATAGAATGATTCATGAGGAAGGTTTAGGTATATAATTTATCAAGGTTTTGTTTTTTTTTTTTTTTTTTTATAGCTGACAGGCTTGGTGTTTGACCACAACTCACCTGATGTTAAGTGACGGTGTGGTCGCAGATGGTAAAACACACCTAGCCTGGAATGGAACTGGCTCTCAAGTGAGGCTGCCGGAACACACCGTTAGATGCTTGGCGGCAGATTTTCAACTTGAGGGTGGTAGCTAGCCAGCCGAGTACTAGAAAGTACTCTACCACCATGCAAAAGTAGTAGTAGTAGTAGTGTTTTGTGTAGTATTTACACTGCACCAGTGCGAAGCCGTGGCGGATCGCTAGTTTAAGTGTGTTGATTTTCGGATAAATATTTAAAAATTGTCTGCAGGTTAGATAAATATTTATATTAAATCCTCGTAACTGTTGTAACCAAACGATTTTAGGCAAAAAACATTAAAAATGAACTCTTAAATACTAAAAATGAACTTAAATAAAGTTTCGTCTCAATCATTTCATTTTACTTGTAATGTCGATTTTTTGTAGTTGAATATGTCGTTTCACGTTGTCGATAAAAGAGCTTCTATTTATTATTACGTATATTCAACAGCAGGAGTAAGTAGGTGAGCACGGGGTGGTAGAGGTTACTTATTACTGCGTCAATAGGCTTTCAGAAACTTATAAACAACATTCATCAAATCGTAATGGAATCGTAAAAAAATCTATAAAGAAAACCCATAAAAGTCGGCAAATACTGTAAAAAGAATATTCACTTATTGATGGCAACGACTTTACAATATTCGTTTTGAGTAATGGTGAAATAAAAAAGCTTATTTTGGTACATCGACCGTTTATTTTATTGATGGAGCACCTGACGCAATCGATTCCGAAATTAATAGTTTAAAGAAAATGAGAACTGTCTGCGGTGGATGCGTTTTATTTTCATCTAAAACAATATCGGTAAACTCATTGTGAATGAAATATTCTAACAATATATCTAACGAATCTATCTACCCCAACAATGAGCTTGAACTGCCGGTGAAGGAAAACATCGTGAGGAAACCAGTGGTGGTAGGGTACTTTCTAGTACTCGGCTGGCTAACTACCACCCTCAAGTTGAAAATGTGCCGCCAAGCATCTAACGGTGTGTTCCGGTAGCCTCACTTGAGAGTCAGTTCTATTCCAGGCAAGGTGTGCTTTACCATCTTCGACCACACCGTCACTTAACATCGGGTGAGTTGTGGTCAAACACCTAGCCTGTCAGCTATAAAAAAATAAATAAAAAAAATAACGAGTGCGATTCGGATTCACGCACTGATGATGTGGTACCTTCGAGATTTTTTTAATTGTAGTTCTTGATTAAATTAAGGTAATTGCAGGTACCTACTCAATGAATAGAATAGGATCATTTATTAACATATTTAAACATAATAATATACTTAAACTATATAGTCATTATACTTACACAGTTATCAATACAGTTTAAAAATATATGTTTCGTCTGCTTACAAATGTAATTATTAGCTGTAAAGGGCAATAATTATCATATAATACCAAAATTACGAATGATATAAATTTTAAAAATTATAAAATTGAAAAAATTGCAGTAATATAAGTTACCATAAATGACTAAAAAATATTATGTAACACTAACACTATTGGAGTCATAGTCGTTTTGTAGATATTCTTTTATGCTATACAATGTTCTCTCTATCAGAATAGTTTTTACTTTACTTATAAATATTGCATTACTGGTGGTGGTTTTAATAGTCTCTGGCAACTTATTGTACAATACTCGTCCCATCTGAACTGGCAGTCTCTTTGCCATACAAAGTCTATAGCCAATCTGCTCTAGGAAAATTTTCTTCTGTCCAGATTAAACTGTATAGTTGGCCATATTATTTCTAGTATACTTAAAAATTTCATAAATGTAAAAGGAGACGTCATTATTTTTAACTCTTTAAAGTGGTCTCTGCAACTTTCTTTAAAGTTAGCATTTGTCTGTCTGTCTGTTTTGCATTTTTAATATGGGTTCAAAATCACTCGAGCATCCCCAGAAGAGGATGCCATATGACATGGTTGAGTGAACATAGGAGTAATAGATATCCTTAAGATTTTCCGGAGATTATTTTTCCGACCCAAATATCGACCAATAGAATTGCACCATTCGACGTCACGTGGTACAACCTACATGGTATTATACTGATAATTTTTTGACCATGTAGGTTGTACCACGTGACGTCGAATGGTGCAATTCTATTGGTCGATATTTGGGTCGGAAAAATAATCCCCCGAATACCACACGAGCTTCAAAATTATCTGGCATTTCCCTCAAGGTTCCCTATCGGGAAATACCCGATAATTTTGAAGCTCTTGTGGTATTATAAGTGATAAAACATGTTTCAATTGTTTTAACGCATATACACCTTTAGACATTTTCTTAAAGGTTACTTCTATGTGATCTTTCCAAGTCAGGGCAGGATCTAGTTTTAGACCTAGTAATCTGACTTTATTTGAGCTAGGGATATCAATGTTACCATAGCTATTACTATGGAGTCAAATCTGGAAGACCAGCTGATTAATACTTTATGTTCAGTGCAACTTGCAATTTTATACTCGAATATTTGGCTCGACTATTTTCTTTTCTCTTTTTTTAATTTCGATCTTAGTCTTATTTAGTATTGCTTAACAGGTATTGCTGGTAAGAGTATCCAACGCAGCGCTGGTAGGTTGATAGCAAATTTGGTTAGGCAGAGATGTGAAGCCAGCAGAGGGTAGTGCATGTGAAGCAACATGAGGGCAGTGAAAGTGAGCGGTGGTACACCTGGGTGAATGTGTCCCTGCACACGCACGGTGAAACCATTGAATGCTAAGAAATTATGTCTTATTTCATAGGGACCAGTAGGACACAATTAGGTAACGGATCGCTTAAGATCTGCTACTTATAAAATTCTCAATTTATAAAATTGCAGCTGCCTTAACTATCGAATGAGCCGTTGAATGTGGATGCGGGTAGATGATATGACGGTAGGTGTAGATGCGGGACGACCCGAGCGGAGTCCGCGCCGGGACAACGAGCGCGAAGCGGGCACTCGGGTTGCCGGCGGCACATCGGGGGACATTTTTGTCGGATCAGCGACCCGCCGACCGGCTCCGACAAATGTACCGGAAAGATAAAGCTAACGTTACAGCTTCGGTAACCCCACACTATATGTTATTACTGACATTATGGCGTGACGTCATAGTGCCAGTCAGGGTGACTGAGCATACTGCCTTTTTACTCGTTCCACAGATAAAATAGAGACCATAAACGCCAAGCGTACGTACTCGTAAAATAAACCTCGAACAGATGGCTCGATTTGATAACTTCGCTGTGTTGAAGCTAATTAATTCCGAGAACGCATACATTTTACAAATTCAAATTAGTTTTCATCAATCTGTAGGCGCGGGTAAATCGGCTCGAATGAATAGTAGAATTTGCGTTAAAATATACTAAAATGCACATACGGTCGTCGGGTGCTTCTGACACGTTTCCATTGCGCGATCGTACAGTATGATCGCATATACATAAAGCGATGGTTGTTTGAACGGAGCGATATCTGCGAGGCCGTACAATACTCCATTCAGGTAATGACGCACAATCTGTTAATTAATTCCGAGTTATAGGCGGTCGCCGGGAGGGGGCGCGTTAAATTCCCGAGAACAAATGTTGATTTAGGTACCTCGACTAAACACACGGTGAAATATTGTGCGTCGGGTAATAGTGTACATTTTGGCCGTCCGTCTATTGATTTTGGAAAAAAGGATCCGCCTCTGGCGTAACACATCGCAAATGATTGAGTGCTGAAGGCTTTTTATGGCGTTATAAATCTTGGATGTTTCAGTGAGCACGGTTTCTCGATGTCATAAATAACTTTAGCATAACAAGTATTTTCGTCGCACATTCTAGTAACATCGATTTACGCGTGTGGGGCACAGTTCGCGCGGTACGGGCTCTCATATTGTTGTCGAACTAGTGCGAGCGGGTGGAAGCGTCGGGTGCCGCGTCGTACGAGCCATTTGCCGCGACCGACGCAAATTAATTAATTTAGAGTAAAGTTCCCTTTACGCTAGTTACGAGGATCAACCCTCCAGCGCTGGTGGCGCTCTTGAATATGCAAACGACGCGCGTGGGTCGCCGGGACCGACGCCCGCTGTCCGAGGACAAATTCGAAAAAATAAAAATTATCAACGCTCGCCGAGAAAAAGTTATGAAATAATTTATAAGCGTTTAATTAATTCCTTTTCGAGTTTTTGTGCCTCTAACGAAGACAATTTTTCGCTTAAGTGTCTGTTGTTTATTTATAAATGTACAAACTGTGTTAATAAAATTTTATGCAGTCACAAATTTTAATCACAAATTTTCTCTATAGAATTATAAATAAATTATTTTAATTATTAAGTTATATTTGTTAAAGTTTAGATAGAAAGATAGTAACTCTTTATTGTGCATACCAGAAATAGAAAATTGTACGAAAAACAAAAGAACCGCACGAGCTAGTGGCACAAATGGCGGCCTTATCGCTAAAACTAATCTCTTCCAGACAATCAAGGATGGAAAACACGTTACTGACTAAGAACACACGAGAGATGTCCTAACACTATTAGGTATTAAATTTTTTAACTAATAAAAATGATACATGTAATTAGTGTGTGAAATATTGATGTATTTTAATAAATTAAAACAAATCATTTATGAGATATATTAAAAGTATTGCGTTGTTTACGAACATCCAACATGCTACGAGTTTCCCCACTGGTTCAACAAACTTTTTGCAAAGAAATTGCGCATAAGAGATCGTGTATTGCCGGCATCAAGACGGAAAGCTTACACGCCGCCATATTTCACCATAAGCCCCTCTCGTCCAACTATGAGCGCAAGACAAATGCGCGGTCGCCCTGACCCCGAGTGGCCTCCCGCGGGTTAAGTAATAAATATGCAAAGTTTCAAGCATTCCTAGACAAATCCGCGTCTATAAGGATAGCTTCGACTCGCAAATTTGAAGAGCAGGTGTGCTTAATACGAATTTTAGGCAAAATAAACCATCTATACCGATTTTATGTACCCCTAACTTACCTGCCCATATTGAATATCGCCGTAGATGAAAATTTGGTATAAGTAACGCATCAAAATGTCAAAACGTTTCGATTCTTTTGGTGGTATATCTCCTTAGCAGGAGTACATCTAGGTTGGTACCACCCCAGTACCAGATAACCTTCCGCCAAGCAGTAGTGTGTAAGCATTACAGTGTTCTGGATTAAAGCTATTTTTTATTAAAAAAAATTTTTTTTAATATGCTATTGTTTTTATTAAACCTATCGAAGGATAAAGCTCAGTGGAGTCCTTGAAATTTTCAATTTAGCGATTATACAAATAAGAGATGGGACATAAACGATTCGATTTAAGGTTCCGTAGCGACAAGCACACGATGCATTTTGGAGCAGTTTAAAATGTTGGTACTAAAAAAATCTTTTATCCGTTTTATCTTTAAAGTTAGTAGGTATATAAAGTAGGACAGATGAACATAACACATGGCGTATTAATAATAATTATTATGATACCGTTTTGATCACATTTCAGGTACGGAACCCTAAAATTGCAAACCACAGTAATAACGCAGACGTTGGAAGAGAACACTTTCACTGCCTGCGAGCCATTAGGCAAGTTCGAGTAAAAACGTCAGGTACCCCGTAATAAGTATTCAGCTGCGGGGCGCCGGAAACGATTAGCTCAAGGAAGCGGGTGCAATGAGCTTCCGCTAGCTCTAACGTCGCCTTTGACGCCCATCGCTTTGGGCGGCGCGCGGCGCCTTGTCTCACTGGCGCGAGGTATTTACTCCTCCAGAGGTCTATTTCATTTGAATAAAGTGTCCCTTGAACAGGTTGGAAGCTGTGAGTATTCATTAAAATCATAGTGGTCTGTAAGGTACCTAGGTACTATACGTACCTAGTTAAGTTGATATGTATATTACTCAAAGATCTTAAAAAGAAATATATGCCTCTCCGAGATTTTATATTACCACTCGCGCACACACACACTTCCACACATACACACAGATATTTATACTTATATAGGTTAATAATTATATAAACGTATAAAAAAATTGTTTAGTTTTTAAGTCTGAGTGTTAGTCTGGGTGTTTGACCTGATGTTAAGTGACGGTGTGATCGAAGATCGCAAAGCACACCTAGCCTGGAATAGAGCCTAGATAACTTATTATCGCTACAAAATATGTATACTGATTGAAAATTAACGTCTTGTCATAGATAGGCGGAAACTAAATTGTTTGCCTATTACTTGTTTTAATTTATTTAGGAATAATAAATTTTACTCTTTAGCTTTTCTATTCTATATAAATATCTTCAGTCCATCTCATTCTTGGTCTTCCTGGTTTGCGATTGCCTTTAAGTTTGACCCATGCTGTAGCTATTTTGGTCCATTTCCGTTCGTTCATCCTGGTTATATGACCTGCTCACCTCCATTTGGATTGTAACTCAACTTTGTTTGATTGTAGTTCAACATTGTTTATTTTCTTCATTTCTAATTTTTATTTTAGTACAAAAGCATATTACATACTAAGTATAAGCTATGATTTAAAAAGAATATTATTTATGACAACACACAACTCTGCAATATCGCAAACAATCAATTTGGTTCAAGAGGTTATAAGAAACTGTGCCAAAAATAGAAAATATTCCAATTTGGTAAACAAATGGAATAGCAATGGAATAACGACCTTGTCTCGTCGGCATAGACGACAAGCAATATTCGGCAGTCCACAATGCTCTAGCTTAATTTAGACATCAGGAACGTTCAGAAGCAAAATAATTGATTTATTCACGGTAAGGACTTCCGCGTATCCATTTCAAAAGGCACTTTTCGCCGTCACAAAAAGAGCCTCTTAAAGCTGTCAACGGGCAGGCCTCTAGATATTGTTAATTAAAAATACCCCGAGAGCTGTTTGCGATAAATTTAACTAAAGGCCTGCGGTAGCCATTTCTCCGTCGCTGATTTATTGAAGCTGCTTCGACTGGCTGACCCTTTGGTTACCAAATTTTTATTTGACATGATAACTTGTAAATCAAATTTAAAAGTCAATTACAAAATATTTTATTGATAAGTCAGTTACAGGTCAAATTACGCAATAGCATTTCAATTATATCATTATGTCAGAAACACTGATTAGATGTCAATAATAATAAAAAAACAAACGTCAATATAAAAATATGTCAAAATAAGTCTGATGTGGGTATACGACAATTGATTGATTCAGGCGTTACTTTGCGGATGTTAATTTTATTTAAGTATGCTCGTCACCATTGTAATAAAAACGACTACGAGTATTAAGCGAAAATACACTAAAATTATGTATATCTCTTGAATACTTAAAGTATACGATACGACGGTAGTTTCTTAGATGGAAAAAAGAAAAATTACGTTTAGAAGCTTCAAGGCAACTTCATAACAACACCGGCTGATAAGTTGCCCATATTAACGCCTCCGATATGTAAATCTGGCATTAACCGAATTATGTTAAGCCGGCCCGCGGCGGTTTCATTATTTCAGTTTATTCCTGAGACTGCGCGCTTCTTGCATAAAATATTTTAATTTCCTCGGGATGCAGGACCGCTTGCGCTGCTAATTGATTGTTTTTACTTTTTTACTCTAATGGACTTTTAATTGGGCTTGTGATTTATGATTATATTGCAAGAAAATCTATATAATTTTAACGTGTCAGGAGAAGAAAGCCGTCGTATGTGAATGGGTATGCCCAGAATTGGAGCTTGAAGGAAAAATAAAAAAAATAAAACAATTTGTTTTTATGGTTAACAAGTTAGGTGTTTGACCAAAGATCACCTGATGTGTGGTCGAACATGGTAAAGCACACCTAGCCTGGAATAGAACTGGCTCTCAAGTGAGGCAACCAGAATACACCGTAATATGCTTGGCGGCAGATTTTCAACTTGAGGGTGGTAGTTAACCAGCGGGATACTAAAAAATACCCTACCACTATGCTTTGGCTTCCTCACAATGTTTTCCTTCGCTGGCAGCTTAAGCTTATTGTTGGGGTTTGAACCCACGCTCTTTGGCGTGTGAACCGACAGCATTAACAACGGAGCTATTATCGCTACAAAATCGTTACACGTCAAACGTATTGTAGTGCATTTAAAATACTTTTGCATGTAGATTACACTTCTCTTCTGAACTGTTAGAATACTGACTATGCAAGTTGTATGTATGTACTATGATTGTAATATATAAGTAATCAATCAACGGTAGGTAAGAGACCACATCTTGCCACTTGCAATGATCTTTTTTATATAGGTATAGTATTGAGACGAACGTGATGCTCTCCTGATGGTAAGAGATATCGCTTGTTTACACAGAACTTTGAATAACATAACAAAGTCTCATTACTTTGAGACGCCCGATGGTTAGTCTCAACAGCTAACTTCGCTAGCTGCAGTACCCTTCAAACTGGAACACAGTAATGTTTACACACTACTGCTTGGCAGAAGAATATCCAATCCTAACACTCACCTTTCCTTCAATTTCACGACCGTTTTCATACATAAGCAATACATGTATATGTGCATTAACAATTCCGGTACTTGGAATGAACAACCCCAGTGGGGTAGCAGCAGTGTGTTTAGAAGACAGCATCCCGAACCGAACGGTCTGTTTGTGGGACATAAATAATTCCGGGATGCTAGCCGGGACAGGCCGGCTACTGCGGGACATCGAGAGCCACAGCTCGGGACTCCGCAGTCCCGACGCTCTACAGATATTACAGATGTACTTAATATACGTCTATGTGTACGTAACTAAATGCTTAGTAAAATTAACAATGTTTTTTTGCCCATTGGACATACGTGATGGCCGTTTTGAAGTGATCCATAACGTTCTATCTAAGACTGACCCGTACCAAATAGTTTTTCAGAATTCACATTTTATATTATTTTGTAACCAAAATGATTTTAATTTGCGCAGAAAGTAAGGCTCGCAATTAAGCGATAACCAAAATTCAAGATCCTTCGTATTATCTATAGAAATTTGTTGCTCATAGTTAATTAAAACAATCTCCATTTAAGTTATTAGTTTTATATACCTTTAAGTTAGTTAAATTTTAGTTAAAAATACTATGATTTTACGATTCTGTTCTGATAATACTAAAATTAAAAGAACGAAACTGATATCACTAACACAATTATTTAATTTAGGTAGCGATGATAGCACGGTAGGTTCGCATGCCGAAGGGCGTGGGTTCAAACTCCAACAATGAGCTTGAGTGACGGAAAACATCGTGAGGAAACCATAGCGTGGAGGTAGGGTACTTTCTAGTACTCGGCTGGTTAGCTACCACCCTCAAGTTGAAAATCTGCCACCAAGCATCTAACGGTGTGTTCCGGCAGCCTCACTTGAGAGCCAGTATCATTCCAGGCTGGGTGTGCTTTAACATCTTCGACCACACCGTCACTGAACATCAGGTGAGCTGTGGTCAAACAACTAGCCTGTCGAGATAAAAAAAAAAGGTACCTATAATATTGCACACCTATTATTATACGTATATTGACATTATGATCTAGTTAGTTTTTTGACATTGTATATATATTATTATTTTATTCCGTTCTTTTGAATGTCATTATATCTATTGACATTTTAATTTTAATTCCATTATAATTTAAATTAATTGAGAAAAGTATCATTGGTGTAATTCGAGATATGCGGTACCTACTAATTTGAATCGTAAGTATACTTGCACATTCCCAGTGAATCTAGTGGTAAAACTAATTAATTATGAAAATCCGCCAACCTACACAGAGTTGCCGTAATGGGTCATGAAGCTATCACTCTTTTAGGGTTAGTTTGTACTTTGGAGCTGATAAAGTGGCATGTTATTACTGAAACGGAAATGATAATGTCTATACAGGGTTATAAACTTAAGGAGTACTATAAACATTAAACAGTACATTTAAAGCGCTTGGAAACAAGTTATCTGTTAATTATTTAACAGATATATCGGGATAGATCGGGTTTATATGGGAACCCAAGATACAGGTTTTATCTAGTTTGGGGCCCGCTGGAACGTCTAAAAACTGAGGTTTTTGCTTTATGTCATTGTTTTGTATATCAATACGTGATTATGTTGATTCTTTTAAGTAATAAAGATTAAAATATTAAAGATTAAAGAACAACTTCTACGGTGCAATTCTGAAATCGCCAAAAAAACTGAGTTTCCCTTGACCGAGTGTACGTAACAGCTGATATTAGTAAGTTTACAACCTGGCACAGAGGACTTTTTAATGTCAACATATATAATAATATACAACAACCAGACTCCTGGCTGTGCTGGCACTGGAAACCGAGATCATATAAATCATTCCACCAACTATTCTCCAATGGACCTGAGTTTAGAGCGAACAATAGATTCGAAGTTTTCGATAGTTTGTTATCTGGTCGATTGAGAATTCGCTGATTAGAATATTTACAAAGTAACAGCTCCTAAAGATGCAATACTGTTATGGTTACTTTATTAATGTCAGCTTCAGATGTTTGTCATAAGATGGTATGGTGTTGAGATTTTCAACTCTGCCATTGGAGCACCTACACGAACTTTCTGTACCTAAAAAAAATCTGAATTTATCAGCATATTTCTGAGCATGTATTTGTTTGTGACTAAGGCGTTGACGGATTGGTGGCCGTGAACTGGTAAAGGGAGCGTTGGTAGTCCACCAGCTCGTTGCGAAGACGACATGATCAAAATCGCGGGTCGAACTTAGACAAGATTGGCACAGGACCGGGATGAGTGGTGTACAAAAAGACCTAAGCTCAGCAGTGGCCGATTACGTGCTGATGATGATGATGATGATTTGTAGGTAGATTTTTGTACGCGATGCTAATAGGAATGGAATACAATTTATTATCCAAACAGACAATTTATTAACCAAAGCGACTATTATACCAATCGGTCTCATACAAACTATAATAAAAAAGGTAGCGCAAGGATTGTGGTAATATTTGCGCCCTAAGTAATTATTAGTAATGTAATGAAACGGACGAAGCGCTCTCCTGGTGGTTAGTGGTTATGCCTAACTATCACCATTGCAGTGATATCCAGTGCTGCGTCGCTGCTTTGGCGTTCTTTACTTGATAATATTTTAATTTGTGTAAGTTGTTAACTTTAATTGGTGATACCCGTCAAACGGGTACTATTCATTATAATATGTTAGTAAAGGCTGATTTTCTGGCCATTTTCTACTCAGCAACAAAATCGTGATCCCACTTTATGGTCTTTGACCTGATAGTCTATCTACTCTTCTCTATTAAACTTCGAAGAGTAACCGTTATGTCAAATCAAATACGATTTGTGTCAAAATTGAGAATCAATATTTGAAGTTTAATATTCAAAAAAGTTATAAAATTTAAGACAAAACTAACAGAATCATTAACCGTTTTAGAGAATTCCATTCCGTTGTCAATAAAGGTAATATACGGATTTTAAACCGATAGAATTCAGCAGAATGCGGATTTTAATTAATGGCGACTCGACTAATACCGCGCTAAATGGAACTAACAAATGTGGTGCTGGTACCTTGCAGGTGCAATCCGGCCGTATGCCCGCCTAGATTACAATTTAGAACCAAATGTGTGGCAAACAAATGGCGTCACCATCAATATTATTGGCAGATTTTGGATAGATATTTGTTCTAGTTAATTTCCAAACTGATTTCCCCAAGCTAACCTCAAACCCCAAAGCTTGGATACCAGATAACTTTTTTTTAATGTAAAATTTAATGAAACGAACGTTACGCTTTCCTGATGGTAAGATATAACGCATGTCCATTGTCCATGCGATAAACATAATTCTATATAACTGCATGCACAGAGCATTGAACTTACAAATCGCGATAAAGTGGTGTATCTTCATAATAGTGCATGTATTGAACAGCTATTTATTCATCTACGGACTGCATATCCCGAGCGTTACCAGCAACCAGCCAGACGCGAAGCCCGGCGCGCGGCGACGGGCTTAGCTTTCGGATTACCGCAGGGCTGCCTCAGTCTGCAAACAAAGAACTGACTCACAATTTATTGCATTTTTTTATGTAATATTTTACTAGACACATTCTAAGGCATTTTGAAGGGGGATTTTGTATTTGTGCTAAACTTGTTAGTATTCTATTGCTAGAAGTTTTATTGCTGCTAGTTGAGAGACCATCCAATCTGGAAGTCCTAGGTTCGAATCCCACGGCACGCACCTCTGTCTTTTCTAAGTTACATACGTGCGTTTTGCCGCTGTCCTCTAACGGTGAACGAAAACATCATGAGGTAACCTATTCCAAGATTTATGTCCAAGAGTTCATATTAAAAAAAGTTGCGTGCAAAAATATATTTTATTAATTTTATACACAAAAAATTTAATAGTATGCAAACAAAATCATAAATGTCTACATGTGTGTGATTTTCTAACCGATTTAAAACATTGGCTCGTAATTTTCGAGAAAAGGCCAATGTTCGCCGTTTATATTAAAGTTTAATATAATCTGTTAAACGATAAAGGTTAAAAAAAATACAAAACGAAAACTATTTTTCATATCAAAAAATACAGATAAATAAAATACCTTTTCAAAGAATTTTTCATTTCAAGTTTTCAAGAACAAAATTGCTTTGTATTAGCGTATTATTTATGTCAGAAACAAAACTTTATCATTCTTAAATTTGAGAATTTGTAATGTATTCGATGGAAACAAAAACCGTAATAACTATTTAGTTTTAACCGAATAAATTATTTCATTTTACGTCCTAGATCGACTGGCTCTTTTCTTTCATAAAGCGCCAAATTATAAGGGCGAGTGTGGGAAAATGATATAATATGGTGAAACATGACTTTTCGTGTTGCTTTCAAAACTCTATCGAAGCTTGTAATAAAGTCGCCACTACTTGATTAAGGCATGACTGGACTCGGCCTTGATTTACATTGTTTGACTTTGACTGTGACTTCGACTGATTTAAATTGATTTTTCATATCCGTGAAAATATCAAAATACTTGTCACTGGAATATACACGAATTGCGTCGCCAAAAACGAAGAAGAAAAAGTACCTATATAAATCTCAAATAAATAATCAGTCAAAACAAAGAGCTGATTATGCTTTCAATATTAATATCTATAATGTTTATAATGAAAAAAATATGTTTCAATGATTCTGTATATAACTTAATCCACTACAAGGTAAATAACAATCAAAGATAATCACTAAATAATAAAATAATAGTTTTAAAAAACTCGCTTTTATAGCAAACTGAACTAATATATTGGGGTTTACTAATAGTGGAATTAGATACGGTGAATAAGTAATAACAATAAATGTTGAACGTTATTTTCACTCAGCGCCATCTAGACCCAAACTAAGCAAAGTTAGTACTATTGGCACCACATAATTGATATAATACTTTTACATTTAGAACACTTAGACACAACAAACATTTTTGTTCGTCACATAAATTAATGTTCTGGTTGGAAATCGAATCAACGTCCTCCGATTGTCGAATTAACTAATAGGGGACTCGCAACGTATTGTGTACGTACTCGTGGACGAGATCTGAACATTTGCTTCGATCAGCTCAATTTTGGAGCAGTAATCACGTTGTACTCCACAAAAATATTTATTTATAAAGTGAATATGTAAATTGATTCAATCAGTATTAGTTTTTCGATCATAACGTCATGGATAGCATAGTAACACACAGATTTATTGACCGTTTTGTACATATTTTTGTTTTACTTATGCGGAATTACTCACGTTTATTTATGTCGGACACTCCGAATATAGTTTCGGCCACATCCGGTGGACTTTTTCAAGGAATTAAAGCAGAGCACGGCCTCGTCTTGTTTCGCCCTGAGCGCCGCTGTTCGTGACGACAACGTTTTGAACACACTTCTTCGTTTTGAAGTTTGCTCTGGTTACATAGAATTAGTTGTTTAAATGTGATTTTGTTTCTGTGCCTTACGGCGCAACCCTACCGAGATGCAATGCAGTCACTCCGCGTGTCTAAATGTTACCGCGAGCACCCTACTGCTTTACAGCAGTTTGTATAGCAGTGCTCTGTATTGAAACAGATCTGTTTCCGATTATTGTTTTGAATATTCTGTCTCAATAGTGGTTTCTAGTCATGTCTAAATAGACTATATCAACTATTAACAAGTATGAGTGTTTTCTTAATGAAAATGCCCACTTTCTAATTAACAAGTATCTGTAAATAATGATAGTAATGTGACGCTTCTATGTTTTAGAGATATTATAGAGTTTTAAGAAATTTCGGTAGCTTAGTTGAGAGATTATCTGACCTCAATTCGGAGGTCTTGGGTTCGAAAGAAAGAAAATATGCTATGGAAACCCACCCGTCAGATAATTTAAAAAAAAATCGATGATCTGTGAAGTCTGCCAAACCGCACTTGACCAGCCTACTACAACTTTACCCTTCCCACGCCCAGCAGTGAAACATATATTTTTTCGGTTTGGGTATTCGGTACAAACATAATAGTAAAATGAAAAATTATTAAAAGACGCTTCTAAAGAGGGGCAATATTAACCACTAGCTGTGCCCGGCGGTTTCACCCGCCATCAGCTTCCAAAGGTCGTATCGTGATGTTAAATAGTCTATAACCTTACTCAAGGAATGAGCAAATGCAAAATATTTTTTTCTATTCCGACTGGCTGTTCCAGATATTAGCGCGTTCACACACATATATATATACATATCTATTGTATCTATGGTGATATCATATATGGTCGTACATAAACAACAACAATAATCGTAGGACAAATAGACAAACCCTGCACATTAGTAGTGAGATCTCTATAAACACTCGACACGTTCGAAATACTGAATAACATATTTATAATCTGTGGGCACGAGTGGAGCTCGCGCCCCTCTGCTATGGCTATCCAATCCGCAGTTATGATTTCGCGCTATATCTTGAGAAAATAAAGCTGGCGAGTAACTGTAGATAAGCACAAGGGTTTATCTCCAATCAGTCGGCAGTAAAGTCTCGCTTATCTCTCATTAGGCGATACAGCTTAGCTATTAAACCAGTTATGGTCCAATAAAATTTGCGATAAATTCCGCTCAAAACCCCCTTCGGTTAGCTATTCCGCGCGGTACAGCAGTACTTGCGCGGCGGGATTCTGTGGAGTAGGTACTACTTACTACAGGCTACGCTTGTGAAAAATGATTTGTTACTTCAAGCGGCTGGGAGGTGTTGTTTTACAGTCGAACTTAACCATTCAAACTTTTTTTAGGTTATCCTTTTATAATAACACTTTCTGCTAATTCAATAAACGGCGATAGAACTAAAACTAAACGATGTTACGTGGAACAGTACAACCAAGCCGAAAGGAGGTCATTGTAGTCATAAATGACTTTTACTGTGGGATCAACTATACGATCACGAAAAAGAAATGGTTTCTCCATGTCATTTTTGCTATTCGCCCTTGACGGGTTTTTGACCTTTTAGCATAGTACGATCGTTTAATAGTAATAGTATTATGGTTAGGCTAGGTGTTTGACCAGAGCTCACTTGATGTTAAGTGACAGTGTGGCCTGGAATGGGACTGGCTTTCAGGTGAAATTACCGAGTGGTATGCGTGGTGGTAGAGTATTTTCTAATACTCGGCTGGCTAGCTACCACCCTCAAGTTGAAAATCTGCCGCCAAGCATCTAACGGTGTGTTCCGGCAGCCTTACTTGAGAGCCAGTTCCATTCCAGGCTAGGTGTGCTTTACCATCCTCGACCATACCGTCACTTAACATCAGGTGAGTTGTGGTCAAACACATAGCCTGTCGGCCATTAAAAAAAAAAAAAAAAAAAAAAACCGAAACACACCATTAAATGCTTGGAGGCAGATTTTCAACTTGATCTATAGGTAGCTGTCCAGCCGAGTACTAAAGAGTACCCTACCACCATGCTATGGTTTCCTCATGATGTTTTTCTTCACCGGCAGGTCAAGCTCATTGTTTGGGGTTGAACCCACGCCCTTCGGCGTGTGGACCGACCGCGTTTATTAAAAGTTATGGAACAAAATGTGTTAGATATGCTGTAAGGAGACTGACTGCATGCGACAGGCTTTATGTTAACGAATATTCGCTCTGTAAATTAGTACTTATCCAATACAATTAAACGTGCAATATTTATTTATATATATATATATATATATATATATATATATATATACTTTGTAATCTCGAAAACGGCTCTAACAATTCCGATAAAGTTTGCAATACGAGTTTTTTGGAGGCGAAAAGTCGGTCTGTATAACGTGTTACTACAATAATACTTAGTACCTGGGTGACCAAGCTTTGCTCGGAGTATGCAAAAAAATCTTGGAAGTATACATTTTCCCAGAGATAAGACCTAAGTAGATAGATTTTTCGCTTCCGTAAACTTTCATATAGCAAAGTTACTTTCACATAACTGCTACGATATTAAAAGCCAAATCTAACACCGAGAAGCGTGTGGCTCGCTAAGCCCCAATGAATAGCTCCTTCCACTTCACCACAATGTAAGTAGTTTTACATAAAGTAACAATACCTACGAATCGTCTAAACGTCATCCAAGCAGTCGTAAAGCCATAACCGCCTCATGGGGCCCATAAACTGCTATATCGACGCCAGAAAGAATTCAATTTTAGTCGAACACGCTCCGCCCCCGCTCACCCGTCCTGATGAAATTCTGCATGCTTTTGTTTGAAACTTTACCTCCAGCTACTTAGTGATCGCGACCTTCTTTGTACCGTGAGCGTGGGCTCAAAGTAGATTCGGTATAGCTTTGTACGTAAGATTCGCTACAAATTTTGTGAAGTGGAGTACATTCCTCGAAATTTTATACAATTCTCGCCGGAATATTAAAGTACTATTTCCAGTTCTAAACAAGTTATTAGGAATAATTTTCTGCTAGCTTAAAATTATATCTAATACTTTGTAACGAGCAATATTTGTTTATATTAAGATCTCGAAAACAGATTTCGATGAAATTTATTGTGCGGGGGTTTTGGGGGCATAATGAATCTTACAGCCTAACAACTAACCTATGTAAGACTCACCATTGACCCTGAACTATCGAGAATAAACCAGTACATGCCCAGGACCTCGTCATGTTACCCAAAAGTTTTGGGTACCGCTGTAACGCTCATGATCAGGCGTTATATCTTATACCTAATCAAGAAAGCGTCTCCTAAAAAACACCTTTTGTCACCCCTATCCTGGAATTGACTCTCAAGTGAGGCTGCCGGAACACACCGTTAGGTGCTTGGCGACAGATTTTCTACTTGAGGGTAGCTAGCCAGTCGAGTACTAGAAAGTACCCTACCACCACAATATTGTTTTCTCACGATGTTTTCCTTCACCGGCAACTCAAGTTCATTGTTGGGGTTTGAACCTACGCCCGTCACGTGTGAACCGACCGCGCTAACCACTAGGGTATCATCGTTATAAAAATAAGTCAAAATATAAATATGAAAATAATCAATATAGAATAGTAGATTTGTTCCTCCAATGTTGTGTCGCGGCGCTCCGGCGCTGTAACGGCAGCGTCGCTTGTATTCCCACACTCGTATATTTAAGGCTTCCGCTAGTTTTTTCATATTACGGCGGCTGCGAGCGTGCATGATCATAATAAATCCACAAACACAAAGGTCGCAGATATTCCAGCAAAAAGCAACGGGTTCTCGCCTAAAGTATTATTTCGTTGGCAAAAAACGGTCCAAAAACGGTAATTAGCCGTAGCTTTCTGCGCTACCACTTTAATACTGCTTTTTCAACGTTTTTAAGTTCTAATGGTGCTGTTCGCCGTCGCAGAAAGGATGTGTTATCGTTAAAGCGGATTTATGAGTTTATTAAATTAGCATCACAAATAGTCGTTGATGTTGCAAGTTGTTCATGGTTGGCGCTCCAGGTTATAAATCAAGATTTATTGTCACAGTATTTTTATATAGATTTCATAATGTACGAAGTTTTAAAGTCGACAATGTGAAGTGACCTCCGACCAACAGTGGGACAGATTAAACAGGACTGATCCTGACATTTTATTACCATGTCCTTGAAGCTTCAGGAAATATTTTTTTTTAGATATAACTATTATATGAAGGAAAACATCGTGAGGAAACCATAGCTTAGTGGTTGGGTATTTCCTAGTACTCGGCTGGTTAGCTACCTAGCTACCACCCCCAAAGTTGACAATCTGCCGCCAAGCATCTTACAATGTGTTTCTGCAGCCTCACCATTCCGGACTGGGTATGCTCTACCATCTTCGATCACACCGTCACTTAACATCAGGTGAGCTGTGGTCAAACAACTAGCCTGTCAACCACAAAAAAAATTATACCACTGACTTTGAATACATTCAATGGCGAGTCTCTGCAATAATGCCAGATACAGATTAAAGTATCCTGCAAACCAAATCACAGTAATGTACAACTATGTTTGTTGTTATATACAACTACTTGATTTTACATATTTAAGGCTGCAGAAATTTTTATATCTTTATCTGTAAACAACTTAAGGGTTGCAAAGTACATCTCGTATATACGTAGCCTATATATTATATATGTACCTACTCGTAATTTATCTGAGCTCCCAAACGATCCAGTTATAAATTACAGTCGATTCTCTCACATTAAAGTGCATCGTAATTAGTGCGGCCATTTTAAAATAAGCTTTAATAAGTCCTGGCGAGATGCGGCCTGGCGACAACCAGCCGGCGGGCACGCGGCCGCCCGGTCAGTGCCGCCCAGTTACTGCCGCCCGCATGCCGTACCACATTGATTTAGCTGCTAGCTTCCAATCTTGAGATCCTGGGTTCGGATCCTACGGCACGCATCTCTATCTTTTTCTGAATTATGTGCGTATTGATGCTGACTTCAAACGGTGAAAGAAAACATCGTGAGGATGGACATGTACGAGCGTTCATAAAATAAGTTTTCAAGGATGTGTGAAGTCAACCTGCACTTGGTCAGCGTAGTTGACTACGGCCTTACCCTTCTCACAATGAGAAGAAGCCCACGCCCAGCAGTGGGACAGTTTATTTAAACAGGGCTGATTCGGAGTACACAAATATATTAGTTACTAATGTTCGCGGCCACAGCTAATTTCCACACTCCTGTGATAAGTATTTGATCCTAGATGTGATACTTGAGTCTTGAAGAAAAGAAATCTGTGCGCGTATACAGGCGTTTGAGTTTGTAGACTCTGCGTAAGATGTTCAAAACTTTTTAGACCTATTTAAAAAAATACATCTAGCGCACACCGTGTTTTCTATTTGTTCCTTAAACCTTTTAATCCTAAAGTTGACTGAAAGTGATAAGGCCCTCAAATTGTTACACTCGTTTTCAAGTTTTGTATTTTTCTATACTATTGTATTAGAAATAGTCTTTGGTGCAAACAATAAAGAGTTTATCTAGCTATCTGCACTAAATCAAATTCACTTCGCTTAGTATCAAATGAGCTGTGGTCAATGCAAAAGTCACAATCTAAAATAATCTGAAATTAGGCCACGCACTTGTAAGAGTTCACTTACAAATACTTTCTTTTAAGTATTTCCATAAGATTATTACTTAAACCACGAACAAATGCAAGTAGCCATGGGGACGTATCATGCTAATTCGTGTACTCAAAAATACATTAAAAATTCAGAATCATGAGTGTGTTGTCTTAAATCTAATTTATTTACTTATCTTTCTAAACACGGTAAACCCAGAGCAGAAACTGGCAGCGAGCGCGCAGTATTCATTTAAATAAATACAGAACGAGTCGCTGTCGACGAAACCTTAGCCGAGTTTCATAATTAAATTATTCTTTCCATTATAAATAAAAGCACCAAAATATTCGTACTTCCTAACGTGGGTTCGCTTCTCCGCCGCAATTATTATGCTATGAGTAGCGTCCATTTTACGCCGAGAGGTGACATCACTTTCTTTAGGGTTCCGTACACATACGACGTCTGATTGGTTTTTTTTTTTTATTCAGCTGATCTTTGTCAACATAGCAATTTTTTTTCTAACTCTAAATTTTAAATCATTTAAAAATTAAAACTATAGGCAAAGCAAAAAGAGGTGTTTTGTTTGCATACCGCAAGCAGAGCAGCGACTCACAAGCAAGATCCGTTCAGCTATCGCCCTCCTTAACCATATCTGAGGGAAGAGAGCGCCCGACACACGACGCCGCCGCAAGAAGGAGCCTTCGATGGTGAGCATGAATGCTCGAGGCATACACACAATCCTTATTTCTACACTCTTACATAATATAGGTAATTTAATTTTCTCTCTTTCCCCTCTCTCTCTCTCTCTCTCCCCTCTATCTCTCCTCTCTCTCTCTCTCTCTCTCTCTCTCTCTCTCTCTCTCTCTCTCACACACACTTTTTTCTGTGACAATAATCGCATTCAAATTCCTTTCAACTGAGGTGGTGCGTGGCTGCGGCTCTATTAGTGATCACCTTCGCATCGTCCTTTTAGATTTCAGCCGCCTCCTCCCGGCTGCATTGATGGCCATCTGCAGGTTGTACTCCTTGATGACGCAGCCAACGCTCGACTGTTGGCATCGTCGTCGATGTGGTTAGCGTAGTAGACAAAGGTCCCGGTGTGCCGCGATATTGCAACGACCGCGAGCAACACGCTTCTCACCCAAAACAAATTTTCATGTGATGAACAATGATCTTTCTGTGCTTACAAAAAAGGTGTTTAATTATCTTATGAGTACAAGCCTTACTTACTTTGGGGCTAGGTTGCGCTGTGTAAAATATCCTACGATATTTATTAATTTTTTAAAGTATAACTAAAAAATATTAAATGGTACGGGACACTAGTGTAAAACGTAGTTAGCCATTTTTTCTGTTTAGTATTAGGTAACAGCATCTCTTTCCAGGCGATGTTAGCCTTTTAATTATGCACAAAATATTTTCAGTTTCCCGAAGTCGCACCAATTAAAAGAAACGTTAAAGCGGGAGCGCATTAAACGTCTTCAACTTTAGCCGAAGGAACGGAGCGGGACATAATTAAACTCGACGGAGAAAATGCTCAAACACAACATTCCAGGGGAAACTCGGAATATTACATTAAAATCTGCGAAGGAAGGAGCCTAAGTAATGCACTTCCGGCACTTCTTGCCACAGAGTCCCATCTGTGCGGGGCGACGCTCGCGAGTGCGCCCCTGTCGCTCTAACCGTCGCCACAATGAAGCGACCGACGGAAAAATGCAGAAAATTTCGAGAGTACAGACTGAATTAAAATAAATCGAACCGACATTGAATTGTTGCCTTTCAGACCTTGTAATGGCTCGTTTCTTTGGGTGGCCTGGAAGAGACTTTATTATGGATTCCGCGCTTTCCCCTGATTTTCTCGTGAGAATTTATAGATAAACGCTTTAGTAGAAATTGAGACCGAGACGCTTCGTATACTTACTGATACTTGGATACATTCTGCGTACTTCCGAAATTAGACCCAGATTTTTTATTATCATTTATCTTCGATTGTACATGTACAACCTACGACGTATAATTTTTCAGAGGAGGGATTTAATGACAATGCATTTTGCTATGAGTAATCTTTGCGCTCTTAGAGTATAAATAAGAATATTATTAGGATACCTTACGTTCTCTATCTTTTTTACAGTTTAATGACGGTATAGTCGAAAATAGTACGCATACTTAGTCTGGAATGCAATTGGCTCTCAAGTGAGGCTGCTGGAACACAAAAATAGGTTGTTGACAGCAGATTTTTAACTTGAGGGTGGTAGCTAGCCAGATGAGTAATAGAATAATTTCTACAATGCTGCGATGTCTTCCTTCACTATCAACTCAAGCTCATTGTAGAGATATGAACCAACCGCGCTCTAAACATCGCTCAACCACTAGGCATCGCTACAAATCGCAATCTACACTAAACCACAGAATAAAAAATTTAAATAAAAAAAAAATTAAATGTAATAAAACGTTTGAAATGATTTTACTTAGTCGTAAATCTCTTAAGGAGGTCGTCAAGGTAGATACAACCGCAGTACCAGGTATTCTACCGCTAAGCAGTAGTGTGTAAACATTACTGTGTTCCTGTTTGAAGGGTAGCATCTAGCGAACGAAATTACAGGGCTGTTGTGAATAACCATCGAAAGTAATGAGTGCCAAAGCAGCGAAGCCCTGAACTTTGCTTTACTACTTAAAGTTACGGGTATTGCTGCAATGGTCATGGACATGCGTTATCTCTTAACATCACGAGAGCGTCATGTTCATCTCATAACTTTCAACCGAGGATTAATAATGTTCAATTGTTTTTTTTTTAAGAAGTCTCATACATAAAGGTTTCCTTACGATTTTTTCCTTGATCAAGAATAATCAGCAATTAAAATAACACATATTCTATCGCGGAAGGAGCTCTCGACTCCTCGAAGAGTGAAGTTGTCCAAGACACCGCCAACCGTCATAACTCTAAACAATACGCGTCGCCTTGTCTCGCTCAGTCTCGCCTTGTCTCGTGCAGTCTCGCCGTGTCTCGAGTAAGCTGTAAACAGCTGCGATCGGACTTGCTCCTGAAGTTTTCAACATTAATATCCGCTTTATTGGTTTTGTAGACGTTTTATAGTTTTATCGCTATCGCTAAGTTGATGTCTAAGTAGAACATACTTTGGCTATCGGTTACAGTACCACCTAATTCTCCTAAATGTCCCCAACAATGAGCTTGAACTGCCGGTGAAGAAAAACATTATGAGCAAACCATAGCGTGGTTGTAGGGTACTTTCTAGTACTCGGCTGGCTAGCTACCACTCTCAAGTGCAAAATCTGCCGCCAAGCATCTAACGGTGTGTTCCGGCAGCCTTACTTGAGAGCCAGTTCCATTCCAGGCTAGGTGTGTTTACCATCATGGACCACACCGTCACTTAACATCAGGTGAGCTGTGGCAAAAATCTAGTCTGTCCGCCATAAGAAAAAAAATGAATGTGTTAAGCCCACTGTCAACAAAATTTCTCATGAGATGATTTTGAATGTGTTTCATTTAAAATTTAATTTTTTAGGGTTCAGGCATACCTGAAAGTCATACTACGAGTACTTAACCTACCCTTATTTTCCTCTATATTTTGAAACTGACCGATTAATATAATATAGTAAACTGCGTTAGCAAATGTTCAGCTTGACAATGTCCCCAATTTGTGTTACAAGAGGAACAAAAAAACTATGCGTATAAATAAAACTATGTAGTTATAGATGTCGATAGTAGTATTTATAAATTATTTTGCTAAAGCTTCGTGTTTTTTCGTATATAAGTATAGATAAGTCTGTGTGTGTGCATGTGTGCGAGTGAGTGTGTGTTCATGTGTGCGAGTGAGTGTGTGTTTGTGTTCGTTTGTATTTGTGTGTGTATATATTACAGAGAGTGTGTATAAATAATGTCCATTATTTTAAAATCAACAAAGGAATTTAATTATATTCTAAAGTGTATTAGTATTCATATTCATATTCATATTCATATTTTATTGATAACAAAGTTACACGTCAAAAATAATACTACTAAATAATAATTATCAAAATTAATTAATATTAAAATAATAATCTTAAAAAACTATACTACTTTTAAAGTCATAATGTCATCGAACTTATAGAATGCCTGCTCGACAAGCCAAGTCTTTAGTTTTCGTTTATATGATTGTCTAGAGGGAGCGCTTCGAATCTCGTGCGGTAGCCTGTTGTATATGGCCGGCGCCGCCACATGCACTAATTTAGATGTCTTGGTGAGTCTGTGTGGCACGGCACGCATTCGGATTCGGATTTATTAGAAATGCTAATTCAAATAAAAACACAAGCAGACTTTTGGAACGATTGTTATTAGTTCGAATGTTGGCATATAACTGTCAACGGTTATAAGAAGTAACGGTTGTACAACGGTTATAAGAATTCGAGTCCGCACGGAACCCTAAAAACAAACATTTCAGACAACATTTCCCGTAACAGGAAAACCATCGATCAAACTAACACATCGACGTCCGCGACACTCGAGCGCTGGCGTCACATGACGACATCTTCATCGGCGAACTTGTCCCCTCACGAGCAAAAAGTTGGTCCCACGGCGACGGTATCACCAACATAGTTGTCGGCGACACTCTGTTTGCCGACAGTTGGTCTCGATGTCAACTAATAACTAGTTGCTTTGTTTTATTGGTCTTCGTAACTTTACTACAAGTTGGTAATAGGATGAGATATGATTTGGATGACGAGTTATTGTTAATTTTTGTAAATGTTTTATTAGTAGTTAGTCGACCGTGGCAATTTGGGATCTTTTACCACCAAGTAGTAGTGTGTTTTGGTTTGAGAGGAAAGCAGCTAGTGAAATTACAGTGCTATTCTGAACAGCCATAAAACGTCTCGAAGTAATGAACGTCAAAAAAGTGACGCCTTGAATTTTGCTTTAATATGAGTATTAAAGCAAAATTCAAGTTCTGGATACCCGCTGCAATGGTCATGGACAGGTGGTATCTCATAGCCTTTGATTATGTACATACTCGTCCATAATAGGCAAAACAGTTAGTTCATTTAAACACTTTAACATAGTTTTACATTGTGCATAGCACTCTTTTTTGTTTGCATGAATATTAAAGGAAATTAATATATAATGTATCTGTTAGCTATGTCGTTTGATAAACCATTTTCTTAAAGAATAAACAATTCATAAGTTTTTTCCAACAATCCGTGCTATTTTAATACTGTGTTGCCAATACAACGAAATTCTTTTTTTATTATCATTTACTTATATCGATACACGTTTCAAAGACAATTGAAGATGATTTTAATTTATAAATATAGTTGACCTTTTTTATGACTGTGAACGTACTTATAACTGTTGCTTGATTTGTAATCTAAATTATAACTAACAATTTATTTCTTAAGTGATTTTTTAAAGTATTATTAATTATAAGTTGTTTAGACCTTGAGATACCTACATAGTTTTGGAATATGATACAGATCTGTCAAAAGCAAATTGAATGGAATATAATATTATTGCATTATGTATTGCATTTTGACCTCAATAGCACCAAATAGACAGGCATGGAAAGAGGGAAGAGAGGCCTTTGCCCAGCAGTGGGACAAAATAGGTTATAATAATAATAATAATAATATGTTTTGCGTGTTGAATAAATTAAGTGATTCGATTCAATAACAATCAGAGGGGAGATTACAAATCGATGAACGTAGTTATGTATAAAGCAGTGTCTGGAAGTGAAAAAATTAAAATTATAAAATATTATTAAAAACAAGCTTTTAGATGGGACAAGGCACTAAAAACTTAAAAATAAATTTTAGTATTTGACGTGTAGTTTACCTATATCCTTAAAAGCTTGAGGCACTACCCGTTACATATACCTCTGTGTACACTAAATTTGAGTGCAATCGGACATCGGGAAGTGGGTCAAATTCAACTTGCAAGATTTTATCCGAACAAACATACATACATTAAAAGTTAAATAAAAACTTGTAAATAAAACAAAGATCCAGCCGTGGCCTGCATTAAAAGAGGCTTACTGTATTCAACCGAGGTTTAGAATGTGCTGATGATTACGTATCGTAATTTTTTTTAAAATGATTGCCACGTTATCTGTTTGACTACAGCTCGCCTGGTTTTAAGTGACGGTGTGGTCGAAGATGGCAAAGCACACCTAGCCTGGAATGGAACTGGCTCTTAAGTGAGGCTACCGGAATACACGGTTAGGTGCTTGGCGGCAGATTTTCAACTTGAGGGTGGTAGCAAGCCAGCCAAGTATTAGAAAATACTCTACCAACATGCTATGGTTTCCTCACGATGTATTTATTCACTTCACCGGCAGCTCAAGCTCATTGTTGCTCGTTGAATGCTCCCTAAATTTATCTTATACCTGTTCTATATGTATATCTATTATATCTCTGTTCTTTAGACAGTAATTATAAATCAAACAAATTAAGTACTCATGTTTGAGTGATCAATTATAATATCTCCTCTGAGCGTTTGTCTGTGAGCGTTTCGCACAAGAAATTCTATGAAGATATTAATAAATGCAAAGCGCTGTTAAATTTCTCTATAGATTAAGTATTGCTTTTGGTAATTCGCCTGAAAATAGATGAACTGAATACGGTAAAAATAATAAATACTTATTCATATAAGAAAAATTAACTAAAGTTTAACCCTTCAGAAAACACAATTGCAAAAATAAAACGCGTACGACATGAAAGAAACAAAGCGGCTGCGTTATTGCAAAACGCAGGCGGGATTAAAGCATGCATAGTTAAAGGGTTAACTGCTGGAGATGCCGCCCGCGCCTCACACGACGCAATAAGGACCGATGTACACCGAGAGCGACATGATAAACTTATGTCAAACATAAACAACAACGCACTAACAATGTGTGTATAAATGTATCTAGCGTTCATCACTTGCCATCAGATAGATTGTAACTTTTTTTCACTTAAAAATAAAATGTATACGTCAACTAAGAAAAAAGAAAAGGCTCCTAAGGCAAATGCTACGGTAATGCGAAAAGGTCGTGTTATATTATTTTCCAACATTTCTGTCTTTTTTGAGTATTTAAGTATAATAGTGGTGTTTTATTCATAAAGTGCTTCATGTTGCTTCCAAAACTTCTTTGAAGCTTGTACTAAAGTTGCCACTACTTTACTAGAGCATGACCAGACTTCAACTTGACTTTGTTTGTGTAACTTTGACTGTGACTTAGGCTTACTTTACAAGATTTATCTTAAATACTGGCTTATGCACAAAGTGCGATGTCAATAACAAAGAAGAAAAAACAGCGTCATTGTTTCATATTTCATATTCTAAACACCACAACGAAACTGTTTGATTGTACTTCTGCGAACAGTGGAATGTTTGCCTACACAATCTAGGCATGTTCAAGTCGCGAGTGAATCGGGTCCTAGAAGAAACATCGGCAAGTACAAGGCAAGCGCGGTCCACCGTAGAACGTAAAAAAGCCTTTAACATAACGATGAACATTTTCAGATTGTGGATTAACTTTTGCTGTATAAACGAGTTGTGTTGTCAAACTTCCTCTATAATCAAATTATTTCCACAGATATATCTTTTGTTTATTTTCGCTTATAAATCGTTTTGGTTACAACAATGACATGGATTAAATTAAATTTGAAATATTTATCTGAAATAAACTTAATATGTAAAACTAAAATTAATTAAAGATATCTAATTAAAATAACTATCATTATTTAGCTGCAGTAACCAGTTTCCGACACGTGCGTCGCCTCTAAACGTGTTTCCTCTTCGAGCGCTCGGCTGAGAATGAGTAATACTCATGAAATACTCATTCTCGACCAAACGCTCGAAGAGACAACACGTCCTGACGATGTCTTGTGTATAGGCGACACACGTGTCGGCGACTGGATACTGCTTGTATAGAGGCAAAACTTTAAATTAAACTTGTGCTTAGTAATGCCTGAATCAACCAATTATTTCTTAAGCTCAATTTACGCTCCAAGTTACAACAAAGGTTTAAGAAAGAGAGAGTTTCTCTCAGTGTGCCAGCTAACGTGTGCATTCGACACATACATAATTCATGTTTCACACGGAGTGCGCCCTGACTCCCGCCCGTCCCATCGGCGGCTACCTTCATACTGAATTACCACTTTTGTACGATTGTTATGGACCTTGTGAAAATTTATACCTACGTGTAATCTGTACCTTTATTTGATTTCATGCAAAATATAAACACCTGCGTATAAAAAAATAACAATATATATATATTATAGAATAACACTTTTTTCATGTAATAGAAATGAGACGAACGAGATGATGACCTCCAGAACTCCCGATGGTTAGAGATAACGCCTGTCCATGACCATTGCAGTGCATCGCTGCTTAGGCGCTCCTTACTTTGAGACTTTCTATGGTTGGTCTCAACAGCCCTGTAATTTCGCTAGCTGCGAAATAACCCTTTAAATCGGAACACAGTAATGTTTACACACTACTGCTTGGCGGCAGAATATCTGGTACTGCGGTGGTACCTGCCTAGACGACCTCCTGCTAAGGAAATCTACCAACGAATAAAAAAAAATTGAGGTAAGGACATGCTCCTTCGCGCATTTGCGTCCCGTTTTACTAGAGAAAACGCAATCTGTCAACATATCTTTTAACTACGACGCATCGTACTACCTTTGATCACACAAGCAAGTTGAGTGAATTACTTTACGTAACTTTGACTTATTTCACAAGTTTTTTTCATCACATACAAACTTACACATTTATATTATTATAGAAGGATTTGAGCAATTTTTTAAATAAGACTGACTCCGTGAAATTAGCTACGAAAAATCTTGTAAAAGTCATGACATATATAAGTCGTTACTTATAAATGTCAGTACTTTGTCAGCTTTTTACCAAAGTTCAAATGTCACGTGAGAAAACCGAACAGTCTATTTTAAGCATATATTGACTTTAAGCAGCGTTTATAAGACGGTTTCTTTATTGACTGTCAAGTTACTGAATATGGATAAGCAATATATTAAATAATTGGATTCGAAAAAAATAATGGAGTAGGTATAGATAATAAATAATATTTGTGCACCGACGCTCATTTCTATTTCCCTCACGGCAAACTTTCGAGAAATTCCTGTGAAGAACGCGCGATATGCAGTTTATTCCAGGAATCTCCGACTTTCGGGCATGCTGCTGCAATATTTAGGTATGCTTATTAGAATACGAGCGACTGAATTTTAAACGACAAATAATGATTTACATCTACTACGTACTGCATCCAAACACTCACTTCGTTCAACTCAACTGCAGAGCAGTGTATACACCTTGTTTAATACTTCTCGAAAATATAATTATTTAATTTTCTAAAAAGATACAATACGAAAGCTTTGATTGGTTAGCCGTTCTGTAATATTTCTTTGGTTTAAAGTTTTGTAGCGATGATAGATCAGTAGTTACCGGAGGGCGTAGGTTCAAATCCCAACAATGAACTTGAGCTGCCGGTGAAGGAAAACATTGTAAGGAAACCATAGCATGGTAGTAGGGAATTTTTAGTACGGATGGCTAACTACCACTCTCAAGTTGAAAATCTGCCGCTAAGCACCAAGCAGTGTTCCGGCAGCCTCACTGTAGAGCAAGTTCCTTTCCAAGCTAGGTTTGTTTATCATCTTGAACTTACACTACTACTACTACACCATTACTTAACATCAAGTGAGCTGTGGTAAAACAACTGAACTATCAAGCATATAAAAATCTTCAAGCAAAACTTATAAGCTACACATTCAAACTAAGTTTAACCAAGTAAAAATTATGTTTAATCGCGCAGCCTCCTCAATGTGCTGAGCATCTGCGCCTATCTCTAGCGCCCGAACAGTCCGCGGAAAGCCACAGCTTTATGAGCATGTCATCGGCAGGGCGGTGCATTCGCAGAGTTATGGCGATCGACGAATAAAAAACATATATATTTAATGGCATGCGCGTCTGCGCTTGATAGACATGCGACAAATAAATTATGAAAGTTTAGATGACAGTTTTATGACTCTGTCGCATAAAAATTCAGTAGCCGTAAAACGTGTTTTAAACCAGTGAGAGGAAAGATGATCGAAGATTTGCTCGCGTGCACATCTGGGCAAGGCGGAGCTCGGGTTTATTTATTTTCGAGGAACACATTTTAAAAGAAGGAATGGCGCGGTGTTTGCTCATTACGAGATACCACCGCAGTACGAGATATTCTGTTAATTAAAATAATTACAAGGCTATTGAGACTGTCGTTATATCGACGAAAAAATCCCGAATTTTAGAATATAACAACGAATTTTACTATCCCACCCAGTTTGAATCGATCTTAAACAAAACACTTCGAGCTTAAGTCCAACACCATTTTTTTGTAACTGCATTGTTTGGTAGTAGACACGCTGACTATTGCAGCGATATACAGCACTTTGAGATACAAAACATCGCTGCTTTGATGCTCATTATTATTTTTTATCCGTCCAAATCTGTTCTGTCCCCGTACTCTGGGCGTCTTATTGCGATTCCCAATTTCACAAAAAAGCTACGCGACCACATGATACACTGAAAACATTACACTACCTTTTTGGACAGCTGTGCAAAAATTATCTGAAACGGGAAATGTTGAATAAAATTTATTGGACATACATTACAATACGAATCCACTGGCTCCGACATATTATAAACAGTAATACGGAAGCCTCTCCCAACATCTTATTTAAGAATAAAATGAGATTTTTACAAAAATAGCACAACAAAAAAAACTGGTGTGTTTTGGCCTCACGTGAGAGCCAGTTCCATGGCTAAGTGTGTTTTACCATATTTGACCACACCGTCACTTTACTGGTGAGCTGTGGTCAAACACCTAGCTTGTCAAACATAAAAAAAAACAATAATTGATTGAATGAATTTTGAATTTTTTAACATAATCATACGGCGTGGCTAACACCTTGGGAAGACTGCACCAAACTCGTCTTTCACTACTTCCACAAGTATTTTTTCCTCTACTGTTACGTAGTCCGCAGCAACAGAATAAATAGCAGCGTTAACGGTTACGCGGTGAGCCAATTCATCCGACGTGATGGATAGGTGTGCCGCCGTCATCTATTTCGGTCCATTTGGTTGCGGCGGTGGTTCGTTTTGTTGCGGCGCTCCCCGGGTAAAACCTAGCTCGGCATTTGATTGCCAACGAGACTGGAATGTCAGTTTCGCTAGAAAACTGGTTTACTTACCGGACTTTACATAGATTTATGTGTGTTGGCAAAACGTTCTTTCTAATTCTTCTTTGGCAGCGAAATTGCGCATCCGGTTTTTATAGCTTTTTTGATATTTTGAAGTGAAAACTTCTTGAGCGCTTTTATTGGTAGGGGCAAAGCTTTTGGGTTCGCATCACCAACATGCTACTATGATCGCGTGACCAACATGCTGCTATCAGAGACTTCACTTCGGTCGACAGTCCCCATCCCTGAAATAACGTTTTTAGTAGAATTCTACAGGTTTTTTTTTTTTTTATTACAACATTTTTTACAACAATAGTATACAATAGTTTTGTACCGAAAATTAATTTTGGTCTGTCTCGGTACAAAACCACACTGCGCTAACAAAAAATATAATTCAGTAAATACATACAATGTAAACTAAATTTTAAAACTACCTACTTGCAACACTCTACATCAAATCCAAAGGGAAAAAGTGAGAAAATAACATATATGTATATTGCTGTATAACTTAGGTTGTTTAGTGTGTATTTTTTTATACTTGACAGGCTAGTTGTTTGACTACACTCACTTGATGTTAAGTGACAGTGTGCTCGAAGATGGTAAACACACTTAGCGTGGAATTGATTTGGTTCTGAAGTGAGGCTGCCGGAACACACCGTTAGGTGCTTTTTTAACTTAAGGGTGGCAGCTAGCCGCCGAGTCCTAAAAAGTACCCTACCACCATGCAATGGTTTCCTCAATATGTTTTCCTTCACCGGCAGCTGGGATATGAACCCAGGCATGCATGCAGTACTACATGTGATCTGAACGCGATCTAACCTCTGAGCTATTTCTAGAAAAAAGTAAAAGAAATGAGACGAATGAAACCCTCTCCTGATGGTCCTGATGGTGGAAAAATAACGTCTGTCCATGATCATTGCAGAGGCACTTTGATGGACAAAACAAAGTCCAAAAATTGCTGATTTGGGCTCATTACTATTTTTAAAGTGATCTAGTTGTTGGGCCTTACTATACCATAAAGGATGTCCAAAGCTTTACTTGGTGGTCTTTAGCAGGAAGTCGTCTAGTACCACCGCAGTATCAAATATTCTGCCACCAAGCAGTAGTATGTCAACTTTACTGTGTCCCGGTTTGAAGGGCACTGCAGCTAGCGAAATTACAGGGCTGTTGAGACTAACCATCGAATGTCTCAAAGTACTGAGCGCCAAAGCAGCGATGCTCTGGACTTTGTTGTGCTACTTCTGTGTATCGCTGCAATAGTCATAGACAAGCGTTATCTCTTACCATCATGAGAGCGTCTCGTTCATCTTTTAAGTAAAATATAAAAAAACTATCTTAACTTGTTTTGTCAACTTTTAATTGAAGTGAAATGGTACGCGCGAAAACGACACAAACCACTATAAGCATAATTTAGTTTAAAGCAACGTTTATAAGTAGCGCCAATAGTGTCGTATCCTGGGCCGGAGCGTGCGCCCGGCCGGCGCGCGCTGCGGTTTCCCTGCGAGTGAGCGCGGGTTGTTTACGGCGGTCGGTATTGTCCCGTCTACCCACCGCTGTAATTTTCATTTAACGAAGCCAACAATTAAATTGACTTGAAAACTCGTTATTTATCTGTTTAAAAACTTTTGTTCCAACTTAAACAGGACATAAGCAAGAATACACCAAGCACTATACATACATAGTTGTTATTTTTATCCTTATTTTTGGCACTGCACTTTGTGCATGTTGTCAATGAAAAGTATTTTGATATATTAAAGCAAAGTTAAGATTGAAAGAGCTTTTATTCGATTATTAATAAGTTTTTTAATTAATATGTTTCTTAATTAAGTTACAAAAGTCATACATTTGTACAAAGTTGTTGTTGTTTTAAGTATTGTATTGTATCATTGCTAATTAATTATTATTTATTGCGTCAATAATACTCCGATTTCAACGGCAAGTTACGATGTCAATGTATAATAATATTAATGTGTAGTATATTTATTGAATAAAGATATCGTTTTGTATATTACCAATTTTTTTATATTGACATACTTTATATTGGCATTCTTATAAATTGGATTTTTATATATATATTTTTTTTTTTTTTTATAGCTGACAGGCTAGGTGTTTGACCACAACTCACCTGATGTTAAGTGATGGTGTGGTCGAAGATGGTAAAGCACTCCTAGCCTGGAATAGAACTGGCTCTCAAGTGAGGCTGCCGGAACACATCGTTAGATGCTTAGCGGCAGATTTTCAACTTGAGGGCGGTAGCTAGCCAGCCGAGTACTAGAAAGTACTCTACCACCACGCTATGGTTTCCTCACGATGCTTTCCTTCACCGGCAGCTCAAGCTCATTGTTGGGGTTTGAACCCACGCCCTTCGGTATGCGAACCTACCGCGCTAACCACTGAGCTATCATCGCTACAAAATATTGACATACTTTACATTAACATTTTTGTTTCGTTTTTTCATTTACTTGTAATCAGTGCTGTTGACATATTTAATGATATATTTGAAATGATATTACTTAATTTGACTTGTAATTTGGTGTTATCAATAAAATATCTGTATTCGTCGCTTCCTTGCCTTAGGCCTCCCCTAATTTAGACCATAATTTCTAATCCCTTGCGACGATATAATTTTTCCGTGTTCCCGCAAAAACTCAATTGTTATTATTAAACAAGATATACTACATTGTAGGCGCCGTTTATACAAGGTAATATTTAACATGACATTCTCCCACACCGCTCACGTCAAACCAAACAAATTTTATATTGTATGTCTTATTAGTCAAGTTATTGTTAATGTAAGAGTACTACTACTGTACTATTCTACTACGAGAATTGTTTATCTTTAATTTCCATACATAAGCGGCAGTTATTTCGACTCGGTGGCACTACATCACCCTTTCTAAAGAGTTTGCTTATTTAGGATGACGACCTCAATCCAACCCTGTCTTAATCACGACCGAAGGTTTTTTTTTGGTAGCGATAGCTGAGATTTCATTCTCGTATAGTCACAAAATAAATCACACTAATATTATCAAGACGAAAGTTTGTGAGTGTGTTTGTATGTTTGCTACTTCTTCGCGCTCAAACGGCTAAACCAATTTTCATGAAATTTGGTATGGAGGTAGTTGACATCATAGATTAACAAATAGGCTATATATTTTTATCCCAAAAAAATTTTGCTGGTAACACCGCGGGGTGCAGAAGTGCTTTATAATATCATTATCTATCTTAAATTAATTTAAAAAATTTGAATACAAGATTTTTAGATCGTCATACATTAAAATTTACCTAAACCAAAAAAAATATGAATTATGTACTTGCATAAAACTCCTTTGTTAATTTTTTATAATCAAATAGAAAAATTAAAAATGTGTTGAAGTACCTACTGGCAGCTTCTGATGATTCAAACATCAAATGTATGTTTTAAATTCATAAATTCTATTTTTTGTATTTGGTTTTTTTTAGTGTTTATGGTCTGCCTATGAACCATATCTTTATTTGGAATTACAGCACTTCATTTTTATAATTTTGTCAGTGTATTTGAACTGTCTTTTGAAATCAAGCACTTCACTTTATAATTTTTCCACAGAATTTTTAATGGTTTTTTTTTCTTGTCTTCTGTTTTTGCAATATACATCTTTAGTTACAGTCAAAGTCTAGTCTTGGTCAAGTCCAGTCGGTACCAGTTAAATCAAGTCAAGCCTGAGTAAAGTAGTGGATGGAGTTTTGGAAGCAACACGAAAAGCTATGTTTTACCACATTATATCACTTTCCCACACTCGTGCTTGTAATTCAGCACTTTGTGAATAAAACACCACTATTATTATGCATAATAACTCGAAAAAAGACTAATTTGGAAAAAAATACAATGGGACAACACGAGTCTTACTGCGTTCCCGCCAAAACTCCTTATTGAGATATAGATTGTCGGACACCATAGACTAAACGTAAAGTGTAGAACATGTTATGTACTTGCATGAAACCTTCTTTTTATTCACTCATCATAGAAAATGTATCAAAGTACCGGCAGCTTGTAATTATTCAAACTTGGAATGTTTGTTCCATGTTCAAGCTGTCCCAAGCAAACTAGTTCCAAAAACGCAGAGTGCGGTCGAACGCACACGTAACTTTTCTAGAAACTAGTCAAACACAATATTATTGACTATTCGACAGTTATACGCCATGGTCGGTCCGCACTGTGTGCTTAGGACACCGGAACTTGCGTTCTTACACAAACATCGATACTTTGTTAATTTCCACTAAACGGAGGGGTTAACTAAGAAATAGCGCGGCTAAATTCACAACACAAATTTCGTAAAAGTCAAAGTAAAAGTTTCCAAATTAAAATAAGATTAGCACGCCAAATTAGTTTAGCCCATCACAACGGCTGACGTATAGACGTTTTGATGAAGACGAAACGAGCCTTTCTAATTAAACTTTAAAGCTAAATAGCGGAGAAACTAGGTTCGTAGGTTGCCAACTTTTGGACCCGACTTGTTACTAACTTTAGGTTCTAATTTCAACTTGTAAAGAAGTCTCCCTAAATCCCTAAATGGGTGATAGCTCTATCCTTCTTTGTCCTGGAGTGTAGGTTCCATTCACATAATATTTACATCCAAGGATGAGCGACGGCAATTAGATGTCGGTAGAATTATATTACCAAACTACACTGAGAAAAGTTCATCTTAGGCTGGTCGGCGAGTCGATAGCCTAATCTTGCGTAGACGCTTAGGGTTGTCACTTTTACTTTTAGTGAAATATTATTTGTGTATTATGAGCAGCACTATAAAACTGCGCTAAATAAAATAGCCGGTAAAGTGTAAATAATAAAGTGGCCGATGAGAGCAGGCGAATGCGAGCGGGCTACAGTAATGGAACGCGCGCGACCAAATTCACGGCAAGGCTCACAGACTGCCGGCGCCCGAGTCTCCCGAGATTATGCTAATGTGTGCGTGGCAGTGTGTACGTACATGGCGTCCGATACGCACTAATGCACAATATCAGGTTTACTACTACTTGGCAACAGAATACCTAATAACGCAGTGGTGGCCTGATATCTTCTTAGCAGATCTCATACTAAGAAAATTTTACCATCTAGTAAATATAATAAAAATAGAAAAACTAAACATATAAGAATATAAATAAAAGCTCTATAAGACGACAACGAAGCCTCTACTTAACAATAACACTGGCAGAGGTGGTTAGTTTAGAATGGTCCAATAAAAATCTATTAGAGCAGAATGCGGCGGCAAATGATATTTGCGGAGTGTGGCCTAACCAAACACAGCGCCCGATGGAGACATAGCTTCGAATAGCTGTGACTCGGGTTCTACTCCGCTGATAAAGAGGACTGTACATTGTTATTTTAAGCAGTGACGTCCTTCAATCTCAGGGTGTCACTAGCGAAAAAGGTAGATAATATCCTCTCAAAATATCCATGGAAAACTATCATTTCAAAAGTATGAGTGACAATTAATTTAATTGTCCCTCATTTTTTTATTTTATTTTTTATTATTGTATGTTCCCCGATAAATACAATCTGGGTAACTGTATGTCGTCGGTTTCTTCTAGGCAAACGTTTTTCATCGTAAACCGCAACTTCGATGAACATTAGGCAGGATGGCGGTCAAACGCAAGCCTTATACGTTATTTTAAAATAAAAAAAAGAAAACTGGTTACAGAAGTATAAATAGTTAAACTTCGATCTTAGCTACATACCTAAATACGTGTAAACAACATGATTAAAAAGATTTACATATTTTAAGGTAAACTAAACCAACTAACTGACTGCCGCACTCGTAGACATATACACAGCACTTTTACTTTGTGGCAGATCTCCTTAGCAAGAGGTCGTCTACGTAGGTGCCACCGCAGTACAAAATATTCTGCTGCCAAGCAGTAGTATGTAAATATTACTGTGTTCCGGTTTGAAGGGTACTGCAGCTAGTGAAATTACAGAGCTGTCGAGACTAACCATCTAATGTCTCTCAAAGTAATGAGCGCCAAAGCAGCGATGTCCTGAACTTTGTTTTGTTATTCAAAAAACTGCCGTGGTGGTGCCAGCGTAAAAATTGTACCCCACCTTCTCTACCCGTGGTTGCCGTAAGAATCGGCTAAGAGATGAAATCCGGAAGATGGGCAGCAGCGTCTTCCTTGAACAATCACACCTAACTGCGCTCGCCAACCCGCCTGCCAAGCGTGGCGAGTATTGGCAAAACCCCTCCCCAGGAGAAGGCCTATGTCCAGCAGTGGACGTCCTATGGCTGATGATGACAATGATTCAAAATTCTATCTATCATTACAATGGTTATGGACACACGTTATCTCTTACCATCAGGAGATCGTCTCGTTCGTCTTATTATTTTTACATAAAAAAGACAATGTATTTTTAACAATATCTCCAGTTTATGATATTCAATTATTGCTTGTTATTACTAAAAACAGTACACTCTTTTATTTAGGCTATCATGTAAATGTAGGTATGTAAGCATTCTATCAGCTATCTGGTTTCCATATAGTACAAGCTTTGTTTCATGCTGTAACTAATTATAAACCCGGTGTACGAGTGCAGGAACCTACTCATACACACAAAAAATTACCTCAAAATCAATCCAGCCATTTCTGCGAAACTAACGCAAGGCAATTGATTAATTTTCAGATTCAACGCTTGTTTAGTTTAAATAAATACAGTTCATTAATAATAGTAATTGTTCTCGAATTTTATAACTAACATAGACAAGGTACACGTAGCAGTTTTAACAACAATTTATTCATCTAAATTCGTCCAGCAGTTTCATTGTGAAGAAATTAAAAACATGCACACAAACTTTCACATTTATAATATTGTGATTGAGTGTTCTAGGTATATATTTAGTTTATTTCCGCTTAACATTCATTTCACTTACAACAGTGATGAGGATTTAAATTTAAATAACTTGACAACAATTTAAAAAACTTATCCGAAACTTCACTTAATATCTTTTTCTCGCTGCAGAATATTGTGATGTCAAAACCACCATTACGATTGCGAACTACCTATATCTGTTGTTTCGATACAATCACGGCGCAGATGATGAAACAAGCTTTATATCGAGTTGTACTGCCGGGGTCTACGTGAGCGTGCGGTGTCGCACTAACGTCGCAAGTTGCTCTCCCGGGACTACAGTTCCAGTAATACCAGCATTTTGTACCGCCCGGGCGCCCGTTCAAACATAGCCCTATGTAATGTGTCGCGTAGCACCGCTACGAGGTTACGTAGTGGCGCTACAAGATTCGTAGTTTCGTATTTTTAACAATTTATTATCAAATGGTGTAACTTTTCAGTCTGTTAGTCAGTTACCAGAAGAAGTACTTTTCGGTCAAGTGCTAATCGGATTGAAGCGCCGAGAGTTCTGCGCTTCCACACGAAATATAAAAAGTCTTACTTTGTAGCGCTGATAGCTCAGTGGATAAAGCGTGTTGATCACACGCTGAATAGCTCAAATTACAACAAAGATCTTGAATTGCCGGTTAATCATCGTAAGGAAGCCATAGCATGGTGGTATGGTACTTTCTAGTACTTTTTTTGTTTGTTTCAGATTCAAAGCTTGTTTAGTTTAGATAAATACAGGTCATTAATAATAATAGTAATTGTTCACGAATTTTGCCGCCTCACAATGCATCCGTCGGCCTGTCATCAATTTCCTGTCATCTGTCAAAGACGCGTTACCCTCTATTGATCTGGGTGATAGATACAGTCTTCAAAAACCAACGAACAAGATTGTTACTCCGTGTCCATCTTACAATATCTTCAGTGTAAGGAAGTTTCAGCTCCATTTTGATTTTTAATTGTCTAAAAATCAGTTTGCGTATGTTTGTGGAAATCGAGAGAAGTGGCGTAGAGGGGACATGAAAGCATAAGAGAGCGTCACACCGTTTACCGTCACGGCATACGAGTCTGTTTTACTGCTAGAGCGCGCCAATACATGTTAAACATTTTAAAAAAGTATCAGCTACCCATTTAAAATAAGAAATAATCAAGGAAGAATTCTGCATCCTGCGACAGCAAAAGACCAATTTTTTTAATGCATTGAATTAATTGATCGAACACTCGCATCAATTATGCCGCCATAATTACATTTGGCGCGCGGTAACGACCGCGGCCGCCTCGGTGCAACGACTTGCCGCCTTTTATTCTCTTTTACGAATTTAAAGCGACCCGTTCATACTGCGCACTAGACAGGTCCAGATGTATACGTTTGAAAAAAACCGGGTAGTCTGACCTTGAGTTTTATTGCATCTCGCATTGACCCAATAAGCGTTGTTCTATCCAATAAATAATATAAATACGTTCGTTAAGTGCACATATTAAAAAATCAATTTTTTATGGTTGATAGGTTAGGAATGTCACCGCAGCTCAGCTGGTGTTAAATGACGGCGTGGTCGAAGATGGTAAACAAACCTAGCCTAAATGGAACAATCTCTTAAGTTAGGAACACACTATTAGGTGCTTGGGATTTTTTGCAACTTGCTTGTTGGTAAGAAACAATATACTCAGAGATGGAGCACGTAGACTTAGAAGATTAATATATCTCAAGAAATAAGGAAACCATACATACAAAAAAAAACTTTGAAAATATACTTGGTCCAGCTGAAAGTCTGTAATGTAAGTTTGACTCACACTTGATGAATGAATGAATGAATAACTCTTTATCTTCTTTTTTCTTGATCAGTTTTTTTATCACGCCCATTTGAGTTTCTACTTGTATTATAGTCGATGAGATGAATCTGCAAGTTTTTTGGTCCTTTTAAAACTTTTAAATATTCAGTTCGATGCCGCGAATAAAATATGAAAGGTTGAATAAATGATTCTCATCATTCCTTTTGTTGTATTCCGCCGCTTGTAAATGAATTTCAGAAGTTTATGTTGATATATCTCGTTGGTACATATTTTCTACCACTCAAAAATTCTTCTGATGAAGACAAAAAGAGAAAAAAGAAATGTTGTGCTTGTAGATCTTCTTAGTAGGTCGTCTATGTACCACTGTAGTATCACAAATGCTGTCGCCAAGCAGTAGTGTGTAGGATCCTACTGCGGCCAAATTACAACGTTACTAAGACTAACAGTCAAATGTCTCAAAGTAATGAGGCCTAAAACAGCGACACCCTGGACATTGTATTGTTACTCAAATTTCTGGGTACTGCTGCAATGTTTATTGACAGGTGTTATCTCATACCATCAGCAGAGCATTTTGTTCGTCTTTTTACAAAAACTTCTATTTCACCTCCATCGTTCGAACCTCTAAATAATGGATTCTGAAGCCGACGTGAGTATTCCCAGAAAGATACAACCTTGGTGCATTCGAGTCGCGAGTATATCGGTGTCTTCTAGGCGAGCGTGCTCCACCGTAGACCGCATCTTCACTTAACATCAGGTAAAGGCTGTCAAACGCAAGCTTATGTGTAATAAAAAAGCGAAATAAAAAAATTATAGCGAGGTTTTTGAAGACATTAAGAAATCAAATAACCCTTCGAGGAGGGCTAGTTAAGATGTGAAAAGCCGAGTAAATTATTAATTAGGTACCTACTATAGACAGGTGGTAATCATAAACTATAAAAAATATATCAGACTAGAGAGAAGAATATATCTTAGTTACCTTGGACTAAATAGTAGTACCCTTATCTCTTAACAACGCAGTACAATACTTCAGTACCTAGACAAAGAAAACATATCGAATAAAATAACAAAGACTTCAAGACGTAGAATATCATAGAAAACACTAAAGTTATACCACGACTTCACCGTCACTAAGAAAGTTACACAAAAATCTCAGTTGAAATCACACTATGATTTATAAGATATAAAACTACATAACCAGCCCTGGAAAACTTGGTTTTAGTGTTTACTCAATGTTATGAGTACCGTATCAATGGTCATGGACAGGTTTTGTATCTTATCTTCAGGTTCATCTTGTTAATTTATCATCCATATATTATATATCAGTTTATTAACATCACCGTCATACCACCACGTATAAATACTACTGCGTCTTCAAACTCCAGTTTGAAAGGTACTGCAGCTAGCAAAATTACAGGCCTGTCAAGACTAACCATCCAAGTCTCAAAGTAATGAGCGCCAAAGCAGCGATGCCCTGGATTTTATTTTGTTACTCAAAATATCCGTATCGCTGCAATGGTCATGGACAGGCTTTATGTCTTACCATCAGGAGAGCGTCTCGTTTATCTCATTACTTATATAGAAATATATACATATATAATTGTATCACTTATACACTAGATGCGTTTATAAAAAACTTGTTCAAATCAAATATTTAACTTTTCTATGTCAATCACATGCCTCGATGTCTTTATATTCCGACAGTCAGACAATGTTATATATAGAGGAAGAAAACAGACACGTGGAGTGGGTAGAGACAGAGTAGAGACGCAGGTGCCCACCGGAGAGGCGATTCGTTTAATAGATTGCTACTTTTAAACTAAATAGGTCCGGGCCCGTTTGCACGGCGGCAGTTAAGCTTTCTCGACAATTTATTTTTTGTTCCATCTACATTATACAAAAATGTATATTTTGTATTAAAGCCGAGAAATTACAGTATTTTTGTAAAGGCTTCGATCAAATATATTATTAAATATACGCATAATTGAAAGGAAAATCTAAAAAAATTGCTCATTTGATTACTAGTTCCATTTATTAGAAGCCTATGGGAAATAAATATCGTAAATCATGCCAATATCGCATAAATACATCGCTTAAGCGCAAAGATCTCAAATAAAAAGATATGCCTCTTCGAATATTTAAAGCTGTATATAATGTTTTTTACTTGAAAACTTGGTATTATTAATATCAATATTTTCACAACCAACCCCGCAACGTAGTTTCCATCACGTTCTCTATTAACTACGTGTCGTAGCTCTAAAGTACGAGGACCACTCTCCAACAGATGTATTTACACTGGAGAAAAAAATATTTAAGAATTTTACTAACTTTGTTTGTTTAATACTTTAAACACACAATAGGAATATTTATCGCTAATCCATTTTCTAGCACCCCTGTCCTTTTGTAGTGACATAATTTACCTACTGATATTATTTGAAGGTCAACTTCATTCGTACCTAACATTGTTTTTCCTTTTGTTTAACTGTTGAATTATTTTTGTATCTTGGAACGGGCGAAAGCCATTTAATTAGTTAAAATTTACCTAGATGGCGTTGACAACCCTTAAAACTCGTTACCGTTTTTTTATTGTCAATCAATTTATTGATGACACATAATTTCTTAAATGTTACACTTTTACTTACACTGGGTAGAAGAGGTCGTCTAGGAAGGTGTAGTACCAGATTTTGATACATGATTGCAGTATCAGATATTCTGCCGTCAAACAGCAAGTGCTTTTAGTAATGAATCGAACGATGGTAAGAAATAACATCTGTCCATAAACATTGCAGCGCTACCCAGATCTTTGAGTACCAAAGCAAAGTTCAGGGCAAGGCTACTTTAGCACTCATTACTTTGAGATATTTGACAGTTTCAATTTCACTACCCTTCAAACCTGAATACAGTATAGTTTACACACTACTGCTTGACGGCAGAATATAAAAGTGTGTAAATGTAATGATATTACAGAGCTGTGGAGAATAACTATCGAATGTCTTAAAGTAATGAGTGCCACAGCATAGATGCCCTTGAATTTGTTTTGTTACCTAAAGTTCTGGGTGCCACTGCAATGATCATGGGCAAGCGTTGTCTCTTGCCATCGTATCGTCCACCTTTCTTAGTATATTGTATTATGTGTGATTAATGATAATTAATTGAATTGAATGAATGTGATAATTTGTAGCGATGATAGCTCAGTGGTTAGCGCGGTCGGTTCGCATGCCGAAGGGCGTGGGTTCAAGCCCCAACAATGAGCTTGAGCTGCCAGTGAAGGAAAACATCGTGAGGAAACCATAGCGTGGTGGTAGAGTACTTTTTAGTACTCGGCTGGCTAGCTACCGCCCTCAAGTTGAAAATCTGCCGCTAAGCATCTAACGGTGTGTTCCGGCAGCCTCACTTGAGAGCCAATTCCATTCCAGGCTAGTTGTGCTTTACCATCTTCGACCACACCGTCACTTAACATCAGGTGAGTTGTGGTCAAAACACACATGTCAGCCATAAAAAAAAAATGTTCATTTCAGTTTTCTACTTCACTACTTGAATGTATTTCGACCCTATGCAGTAACGGTCGACCTTGCTTCTTTATAAACCTCATTCGAAGTATTATAAACGTTAAAAAAGAATCAGCTAATTTAGTTCAGCCGTTCTCACATGATACGCTTACCAACTCACTTTATTTAATTTTTATTGGAAACAAAACACATGAATCTAAATGGTTCGAACAGAAACACTATTTGAAAATAGTGCACACGTTATTTTATATAAAACTTAATTATTTTAGTTCCGGCGATACATTAGTATTACTTGATTCTGGAACGCATTTATTAGCCCATATGTTACTATTAGAGTTACATACTATATACAGGGTGTAGTGGTCGGTAGAGCCTATTATTTAGTGAAGTAGTTTGCGGTATAATGGCGCTCGTTCCAGCTATAACGGGCGGCCGAGACAACATCCTGTATACACGTTCTCCGTACTTCACTCATAATAAAAACATTATGAAGATACGGCCGGTCAGTGGAGCACGCTGTATAATGTGATCACTCGCCTTACGAGTTATTGGCTGGGCAGCATACAAATTGTGTCGTTTGTGGGAATAATTGCTATTACTCACAGAAATTGGAATTTATTTCATGGGAGGTCGTAGGGCGACTCGAGAGCGGTGCTTACATCGATGATAAAATAAAAAAGTAAAATCTCAGACTGTAGGTTGGCCGTGTCTTCGTCTATGTTTCACAATATACTAGCGGTGTATATAATTATGTATGTATGTACGCTAGTGGTTTTTATGGTTCCGTACCTCAAAAGGAAAAAACGGAACCCTTAAAGGAACACTTTATTGTCCGTCTGTCTGTCTGTCAAGACCCTTTTTCTCAGAAACTCAGCTGAAATCCATATCAAATACTCAGGTCTACTGTCCTTTAGAGCTGTGAAAAATCAAACTTCTAAGCCAACGCAATCAAAAGATACAGCCGTTTATGCTGCAAATTTTCGACACTCGCAAGGGTATCAAAAACTACAGGGTACTTTCCGTGAACTCAGAATCATGAAATTTGGTACGAAGCAACGTCTTATAGCACAGATAAAGGAAAAATTGCGAAAAGCATAAATTACCATTAAAAAAAATACCATAACTTTTACTTATATACCTACAGGTTTGTACGGAACCCTCGGTGCGCGATTCCGACTCGCACTTGGCCGTTTTTTTTTTTTCTTTTTTGTTTGACAAGCTAATTGTTTGACCACAGAAGGTGAGCTATGTTAGATGTTATGGTAAACACATTTAGCCTACAATGGAACTGGCTCTCAAGTGAGGCTGCCGGAACATACTGTTAGGTATATGGCGACAGATTTTCAATTTGAAGGTAGTACTAGCCAAAGCAAGTACTTTAAATTACCCTACCACCATGCTATTTCCACACGATGTTTTCCTTCACCGTTTGAAGTCAACAACAATACGCACATAACTTTGATTATACCACATACCACAATAAACAGATACGCGTGCCATGGGATTTGATCCCAAGACATCCAGATTGGACACCAAACGATCTCGCACTAGACCAACGAAACTTCACTTATGTATATTAGATACTTCTCACATAAGATATCAATCTAGCTATACCTACAATTGTAAGTCATCAGCATTGCGTTTTTTATCGCGCTATTAATATATCTGGCTATCGACAAACTATCGATAGTGACCTGACAGTCGCCAACACTATGCCCGACGCAGAGAATCCTACGAGCCTTATTATTTTTCTTATTACGTATTGTGGGCTGAAAGTAATCAAATTAGGCGCACCTTCAGTTCTCTCCGCGCAGCGTGATTGTCACCCATTCATTAATCTTGCTAAGACGAGGCGTCTCCGACGGATCAATCAGCGCGATTAGAAACGAACAGATTACTGCGGAAACGTGACGAAACACGATGAAAACAAATCTCACGCGTGTTGATGTTACCACAAGTCTTTATATGCTCGCTGAGCATGTGGTTTGTGCAGCGAGAGGGGAATATAAAGACTTGTGGTTATTTTTAATTTATTTAAATTTTAAGTTTATGTCGGATTTTAGTTTTACTTATTAATCCGGAACTAATCCGGAATACCTATTTCGGATAAATATTAAAAAATTGACAAGTTAGATAAATTTTAAATTAAATCCTCATTAATTTTGTAACCAAAATGAACGCCTGAATCAATCAAGTTATATAAGTATTCTACCAGTTTTCGGGATCCCAAAGTCCAAGCTTTGCCTAGTTTGGGGCTAAATTGGGCTGTGTAAAAAATAAATAAATATCCTAGGGCTTACCTAGGATATTTATTTATTTTATTCATATCCCACGAGATAGACGCTCTCCTAATGATAAGGTTAATGCCTGTACACCACCATTACAGCGATACACAGAACTTTGAGTAGCAAAATAAAATCCAGGGCATCGCTGCTTTGGATCTCACTACTTTGAGACTTTCGATGATTAGTCTCAACAGTATAGTAATATAACTATAACATTAGTGTTATTGTAGAATGCAGTTGGGTCTCTGCGCCTTTATTATTCCGTACAGCGGTGTCAGTATGCGGACTCGCGCTCTGGTATTTAATTGGCCGCCATTTTACCTGCTTCTGTCAAATTTTGATTGATGACGGAGCTTGCGCGGAGGCCGAGAGCGAATTGTTTCTGTGGGAGTGTAATGATGACGCGACCCAATCAGTGATTGGACTAAATTTTTAACCGACTTCAAAAAAGGAGGAGGTTCTATGTTCGACTGTATGTATTTTTTAGATATGTATTGTCTTTCAGGTATTTTTTTAAGTAATACTGAAAACCTCGTCTCCAAATTGAAGCTCAATATTTTGATTGAAAACCACACGGGATTTTAAACTGTCAAATATCAAAACTATGAGTGGCAATAATCTCAAAGATGCTATGAGCTATGCTATGTGCAATGTGACACTTTCCTTAACGCAAGACAGCTCCGCTGGCTTGTCACTTATTTACAAATTACTAACTAATGGTCAGAGATAACACATGTCCATGACAAATGCAGCGCTACACAGAACTTTGAATAACAAAAGTGATTTGGCACTCACTTTATAGTTTAGACTTTTTTTACTATAATCATGTAAAGTAATCGTGTAACTGCTAGCTTATTTACTAGTGCATCTGCTTCAAGAGATGTAGCGCGTGGGTTTGATTCCCACCGGGACAAACATTTGTGTGACAAGCATAAATGTATTATAAGTATTACAAAAAAAGTATTCTATCAGTTATTTACTTCTATCCTATGGTACAAGCTTTGCTTAGTTTGGAACTAGATAGCGCTGTGTGAAATGCCTTAGATTATTCATTTATGTATGTAAAGTCGTTAAAAAAAGTGGTTAAAAACTTATATATTTATTTAAATAACTTAAAATGTAAAATAGTTAATTTCTTAAGATAATTATCAAAAGGAAACCCAGTCGAGTCCCAACATTTCCGGTCGCGAGCTTTAATAACCAGCTCGCATATATTGAAATCCGCTGTCAAACTAAAGTTCCTCCGCGCACAAAGGGAAGCTCCGAAACAATTTGCTCGCTCGTTATTAAACAAAAGCAACATTAGCTGAATAATCTCGCGAAGGGCGCGCATTGCGGGCCCCGAGCCCCACGCATCGCGCCGCTAATGCGCGGACTGCCCTCGTTACCCGCGGGCCCGGAGCTCGGGGCCCTGCAGGGCTGCGACCACCTGAATACCCCACTAATGAGACTATCATCCCCGCAGAGCACCTTCCTGTTTTTGCTTGTTAGTTTATTGGACTCACAAACTCGACTCTCACGCGGTTAATTCGCAATACCACGCTCCGATAAACTTGTACAAGAGTTTTGCCGCGATAGTATCCGTGATACTCCCACGAAACAAACGAGCTCCGTTTTTGTGAGGAATATCGACGTGAATAATTTGAGACGAAATTTCGCAAAAAGGTGCGGTGTGTCGTTAAAGGAGAATCGTATCCATCTCGCGTTTCATTGTTAGCAACCCTATTAAATGTACTCTGGGGGTTCATAATGAGCATATTACATAAAAGGGCTCACTCTATTCATAGAAATAAATTAGATTCCTGGGCACAATGCGCGCGGAGCTGGCAGCGCCACCGACCTAATTATTACATTGTGGCAACACAATACCGTCCAAATAATTATTGACCACTACACGACTCCTCACCTCACCAGCACTGAGCCACCTGAAGAGGGCCACTCTTTTACTTCAAATACATATTTTTGATTATATTTACTTTTTTTTACATGTTTTACGGTAATCAAACGTTAACGTCAAATTAACGTAATTTTTTTTTTTTATAATGAGTTGGCTTGCGTTTAACTTTCATCTCTCCTGGTGAATTTGGTATAGAACAATCCAAAGTCAACCTCCTCGCTACCCATGGTTTCACGATGTAAGTATGAACAGAAAAGAAGTACTGGTGATGAGACTTCAGCCCGGACATATTCCATCAAACAAGGTTAGATACCTGATGGGAGTGACCGACTCGCCGAACTGTACCACATGTGAGATCGTGGAAGACGCGTATCATGTGCTGATGGAATGTGTCCGGAACGAAGCGCAATGGCGAGATTTGTTTAGTTTTTGTAACAATAGAGTAAATTACTAGATAATATATTATAAAAGTAGTATAAATATGTAAAACTATTGTTGTAGTTTCGTGTGTTACGTGGATGGTGTTACCTTTAAACTAAATAAAGATTTCAAAAAAATCTCTCCTGATGTTAAGTGATGATGCGGTCTACGGTGGAGCGTGCTTGTCTAGAAGATGTCAATTCACTCACGACTTGAAGACACCTGGAATATCCGGGATAAACAAATAATGATCGGGAGCGTTAATGAAATGCGTTCTTAGTAAGTATCAACTGATTTATTATTTGTCGGCGGTAGGCTAGTCAACTCGCCCGACCTACCGCCTTTATCGAGACCTATACCTTAATACATTACAATCCCTTACACTTAATCTATAGTATGGTACACTAATTAACACAATAACAATATTAGTAATTTACTACACTTACAACTAATACAATAAGTCAACATATTAAGTGACGCTTAACTATGATAACAATGTTGTAACTTATATTAATCGTAACACAAACAAAACGTTAAGTTGGTTCCATGCCATAGCGAATCACAGGCTTTCTAATACGTTTAGGTCTAATTATATTAGGTGTAGGCGTTACATCTAGATTCTGTCCAGTCGTGCCTGGTACGGTACCGGGAGATGCCTCTGTGGACATGGTACTGGAAGTATTTGGCGCTAGCGGTATTGAATCACGGCCTTCCGCCCCCACGGAAATCGGCGATACATCCGGGGCGGCGCCGCTTGCCGCGGGCTGGGGCTCGAGCGACGAGCGCCCCGACGCGGTCACGCCATCAGTGTCAGTACTCTCTGAAGGGAATACGCAGGTGCTCCTCCGTTTAAGCTGGTCGATATGCCTATGCGCTGCCGAGCCGTTGCCAGTTTTGACAGTGTAATCGCTCCTACCGTGACGATCAGTGATTTGACCCTCGGACCATTTGGCGTGTGAACCGAAATTTCTATACCAAACGGGATCGCCCGGCGTGAGTTGCCGCGCTCCCTGCGCTTTCTCTATCGTGGAGAGCTCTTTGTTTCGCGCCCTAGTTCCGTGCTGAGGCCTAACTACGTCCAACCGCGTCCTCAGCCGCCTGCCCTGTAACATTTGTGCCGGACTCTCGCCCGTCGTGCTGTGCGGAGTATTATGATATACTAACAGAAATCTTTGTATCGCCAGTTCGGGGTCTACGTTGTCACAGCGAGCTTTCTTTATTACGTTTTTAATGAGCTTTACCGCATTCTCTGCGGCGCCGTTGGAGGACGGATGGTGCGGCGCGGAGAACGCGTGATACACGCCGTTGCGTTTTAAAAATTCTGCGAACTGTTTACTCGTATAAGGCGGGCCGTTATCAGTTACAAGTTGCTTCGGAATTCCCCACCGCGACCATGATTCTCGTAACTTTGCAATCGTAGCCTCTGCTGTGGTACGTGCCATTTTAAACGCTTCGACCCACTTAGACCTAGCATCTACCGAGATTAGATAGGTGTGACCGTCGACCGGCCCGAGAAAATCAAGATGAACCCTTTCGTAGGGTGAATTTGGCCAACGCCACGGCGCAGCCGGCGCAGCGGGCGGCGCCGCCGCCACCGCGGCACACGTGCCGCACGTTCGACACTGCGCCTCCACGTCCTCATCTAGCCCTGGCCACCACACATATGAGCGGGCATACGCTTTAGTCTTGACAATTCCCATGTGGGCCCCATGCAACTCCCGTAGGACCCATTGTCTGCAAGTTGTAGGAACTACTACTCGGTGCCCCCACATAACACATCCTAGCTCTATGTACAGCTCTGTTTTCCTAGCCAGATACGGTTCGAGCTGCTTCATGTCGACGTTCGCGGGCCAGCCGTTTTCGACGTATCCGTATACCCGGCTGAGTACTGGGTCTCGCGCCGTTTCCTTTATGATTTTATCGTTATCTAACAACATCGCATCGGTCGCGAAATGTAAGTACGTCTGCTCGGGGGGCTCGTGAGCGGTCGTCTCTACTACGGGCAGGCGCGATAAAACATCGGCGCCATTACTACTCGTGCCTATGTACTCTATATCGAAGCTGTACGCGGAAAGGATGAGAGCCCACCTCTGCATTCTACTCGCGGCCATGGTCGGAATACCCTTCTGTGGGCCGAATATACTTACCAGCGGTTTATGATCGGTTTTCAGTCGAAATTTCCGGCCATAAAGGTACTGATGAAATTTTTGTACGCAGTAAACTATAGCGAGAGCTTCCCTATGTATCTGCGCGTACGCTTGCTCAGGCTTTGTGAGTTTCCTTGAAACGTACGCGATCGCGCGCTCTTCCCCCGCGGCGTCGCGCTGTGACAGCACGCCCCCGATGCCTACCGAACTAGCATCGCACGTTAACACCAGGTCGCGCCGCGGGTCGTAGTGCGCTAGTACATCGCTGCTTACCAACAGTCGTTTAACGCGGCTGAAAGCGCGCGCGTGTTTTGCCGTCCACCCCCAACGCACGTCACTCCTTAACAATTCATGCAAAGGGGCGAACATATCGCTTAGATTCCTAACAAATCTTGCATAGAAATTCACCATTCCCAGAAACGACTTTAACTCTGTCACGTTTCCCGGTTCCGGCATACTATTTATGGCATTCAGCTTTTCCGGATCGGGTCGGATACCATTTTTGTCGACGATGAAACCTAAGTATTTAACTTCTTTCTTTAAGAACGAACATTTGCTTCGTTTCACCTTAAGACCGGCGGCTTCTAATCTCTGGAATAATAATTCTAGCGATCGCAAGTGCGCAGCCCGGGTGGTCGCTGTTAATATAATATCATCAGCGAAACACTGTACGCCTGGCACACCCTCGACGACGCCGCTTATGATTCTTTGAAATATTCCGCTACTAGAAGCGAGTCCGTAAACCAGGCGGTTGTATTTAAATAATCCGCGATGCGTGTTGATTACTGTAAATATTTTAGACTCCTCAGAAATTAATATTTGATTATAGGCCTGGGATAAATCTATTTTTGTAAATTCCTCCCCCCCGGTTAAGTTCGCGAGCAACTCGTCAACTCTCGGCAGCGGATATCTATCGACCATGAGTACGGGGTTGAGCGTTACCTTAAAATCGGCGCATATACGCAGCGCGCCATCACCCTTAGGTACCAACACTAGTGGCGTGGCCCAGTCGGAGCATTCGACGGGCTCGATGACGCCGTCCCGCAGCATGGCGTCGAGCTCGGCATCCACGCGCTCGCGCACCGCGAACGGCACGGCGCGCGCGCGGTGGAACACCGGCGCCGCGCCCTCGCGCACGCGCAGCCGCGCCGCGCCGCCCGTGTACCGGCCCAGGCCGCCGCTCAACACTTCCTTATGTCTGTCGAGAATTACACGGATCTCGTCATTAATCGATTCAATTTTAAAATTGCTACTAACGTCGCCAGGCGGATATCGTAATACCGGGAGCTTTATCTGCAATTCGGCCAACCATTGTCTGCCGATTAATGACGTCACACCGTTTTCTATTACAAACAGATCTAGCCGCTTTGTATTATTACCATATCGTACATTGACCTTTATGATTCCGAGGGGTCTCATTTCAGATTTTCCATCGTAAAAACGGAAAATATAGCTAGATTTTTGTAATTTGAGATGGCTGAACAATTTTCTATATTTAGCCGCACTTATACATGAACACGGGGACCCTGTGTCGACCTCCATTTTTACTCTGGTTCCGTCAATAGTAACGTCAAGACTCACCGGTGTATAGTCGCCTAACACCATTTGGGAAAAGGGTTGAATTTCTTCCTCCGAATCTGAAGTTCCTTGCTCGTCCGCGGAGGGCGCCGCGGCCGCCGCCGCTGGCTGCACGTAGTGTGCGCCGCTAGGGCGCCCGCTACCTCCGTGTCTGACTTTATCCGAGCCCTTGTAAGGGCACGCCCTCTTCAGATGACCTCGGTTTCTGCAGCTGTTACATACAAAATTGGCGTATTTGCACCCGTCAGTCATATGCTGACCGCCACACGCCTCACACTTTCCAGCAAGTTGTCTTCCCGCCGCCCCGCCGAGCGCGCGTTGCGCGCGATTCCGTGACGTCACGCGCAGCGCATGCACCGCGCTCGCGACAGCCGCCACCCCGCTGCCTGACGCGGCCGATATGTCCACGGCCGCCGCGTCCCTTTCCGCAGCCTCCAGGGTAGTCGCTAACGTCATCGCCTTCGTATACGTCAAGTCGGGCTCGGAAAATAACCTCTGTCGTATCAGGTCACTGCTCACCCCGCAAACGAACTGATCGCGCAAGTTTTCGTTGAGCACGTTCCCGAAATCGCAATCCTTCGCCATTTTTTTTAACGCTGCCATGTACTGCATCATGTTCTCGTCGCTACTCTGCCGTCTTTGACGAAACTTATAACTTTCCGCCATGACTGACGGCTTTGGTTGTAAATGTCCACGAACCAACTCGACAACGGCTTCGTAAGGTAGGTCTGTCGGTTTTTTAGGGCTTGACAGGTTTACCATTAGCTCGTACACTTCATCGCCTACTAGCGTGATTAGCGTCGGAAGCCAAAGATCGTCTTTTATTGCATTGGCGCGGAAATACATCTCGACACGTTCACAGTACAAAGTCCAATTCCCCGCACTCACATTAAATTCTTTAATTTTGCCGAGCGTCATGATTATTCACTTGTCAAATCACTTGTAGAATGATGTAAATTATTTAGTCACGCGATTCTATAATTTACACCTCGTCGCCATTGGAATATCCGGGATAAACAGATAATGATCGGGAGCGTTAATGAAATGCGTTCTTAGTAAGTATCAACTGATTTATTATTTGTCGGCGGTAGGCTAGTCAACTCGCCCGACCTACCGCCTTTATCGAGACCTATACCTTAATACATTACAACACCCAGATTGTATCTCCTCGTGTAGCATATTCCACACATGAGCCGTTTGCAATGTATGTTAAGTAAAATTACAAGCATGTATTATCTCAATGCAGGATAAAGGCCTCCCTTCCCATCTTCCAAGCTTTTAGGTTTTTGGACTACTTAAACTATGAGCCATATTTAAATAAACATATTATATCTACGCTAGCGAAGCAGCAGGCGACCGCTAGTAAAACATAATAAATCTAAAGTTAATTGAAAAAAATAGTCGGTAACACCAGCGTAAGACCGACGTGGCTGCTGTGTACACAGCGGAATCGCAAACTTTTATAGCAAATGTTTGTGGCAACTGTCTCGCATTGCAGGTACGAGAGGGTTGATATATATACTCAGCTTTTAATGGCAAATGAATATGAACTGTATTCCGGTCCACGACACGGAGCTGTACGCAATAATTGCAGTTTCGAGTTGAGTCTTCAGGTACAGCGGCACGCGCCGTCTCTTGCTAGGTGCTAAATCCCAGTGTTATTGTGTATTAACATGATAATCGTGAGGCTGATTTCAAAGTCACCGCAGGAATGTAAGATGTAACTGTTTAAGATTAGGGAATTCGGTGCACAAAAATAATAACAAAAACCTCTAGGCGGCTATCCTACTCTTTCCGTTACATACATCATATCTTGACAGTCATGTTGGCACATTGGTAGTATATCTGCCTTAATAGCTGTAGGGCGTGGGTTCGATTCCCACTTAGGACAAAATGTTTGTTCTGTGTCTGGGTGTTCTGTATGTATTATAAATATGTAGTACCTGGTTGACCGAGCATTGCTCGGCTGAAAACACGGATAGAACGACGTTTTCTGAAAATGAAACCTAGCTAGATCGATTTTTCGCCCCCGAAACCCCCTGGATACAAAATTTCATGAAAATCGTTGGAGCCGTTTCCGAGATTCAGAATATATATATATATATATATATACAAGAATTGCTCGTTTAAAAATATAGATAGATTTACAAGAAAAAAGTATATATTTTATGTATTCTATCAGTTATTTGACTGCCATAGTACCTATAAGCTTTGCTTAGTTTGGGGTCAGATGGCGCTGTGTCTAATGTCCTAAGATATATATAAACACAATATTAGTATGTATATTTATATGTAAAATTATATTACACTAAAATTAGATACTTAACACTACACTATTGGTTTAACTAACTTATTTGGCTTGTTCTCTAATACACTAATATTGGTGTATATTTGTCTATAAGTATTAATTCAGAATAACATGTCAATTTCGTTTAATAATAATAATTAATAAAGAAAAAAAAATGAATTAAAAAAATACCATTATATAACAATAATTAATACATATTTAACTACATTGTTTATTTTATCTACACAATATATTCTCATTATAAACACTACGTTATGACATTCTAAAAGTAAACGATTTTATTATCTAAATATATTTAAATATTTGACTGATTTATATATCAACGTGTACGTGACCAAACTTAATTATTATAATATTTTGTATTAATAACGTATAGTAATAAAACTTAAAGCATATTTTTAACTAGTATACAGTTTAATAAGTGCCTATAATTCCTCCTCGTGTTTAAAAAAATAAAGAGCTATAACAAAAAATAGGCAGTCATAAGGACTGCGGACGAAAGCGAAAACTTAAAACAGGTCGGTGAAGCGAAACCATAAGTTTTCCTCTTAACAAAAATCGCTTAGCGCGGCCAAAATTAATGAATATATTATTATACTAACATCCTAGATTGGGTAATTGAGTTAGCACACGGGTTTATCCACCCATGGTCATCCTAATGGCAGTAGGTATACAAGGCAATAATCGTCGGATCGCAGAGATCAAATAGACGCTAAGGCGTCGACCTTCGCAAGTGTATTCGGAATCCAATCGATTCGGATCGAGGAGCGATCGCATGCCTCGGCCGCATTGTCTCGCATTCCGGAGGCCTGGGGTTTGAAGCGAGCCTTGCCCAAACTGTTGGGGTTAACTTTTACCATTGTGTGTGGGCTTAGATGGGAACGGGGACCTTCGGTAGGAAGGTTGACGTAAATGTGGCTTTGACCGGCTTGTTCTGTGAGACTTTTCACGGTCGACATGCTAGTTGTTCGATTACAGCTGATCTGAGATGAAAACGTGGTAAACACAGGCTAGAAAAAAAAAGCATTTATTTATGATACTATAACGAACAAAACTTCAAACGCCAAACACAAGAGAATACAACAATCAGAGAGCAAAAACAATAGTTGCTTGCTTTTTTTATATTTTGTAGCGATGATGGCTCAGTGGTTAGCGCGGTAGGTTCGCATGCCGAAGGGCGTGTGTTCAAACCCCAACAATGAGCTTGAGCTGCCGGTGAAGAAAACATCGTGAGAAAACCATAGCGTGGTGGTAGGGTACTTTCTAGTACTCGGCTGGCTAGCTACCACCCTCAAGTTAAAAATCTGCCGCCAAGCATCTAACGGTGTATTCCGGCAGCCTCACTTGAGAGCCAGTTCCATTCCAGGCTAGGTGTGCTTTACCATCTTCGACCACACCGTCACTTAACATCAGGTGAGCTGTGGTCAAACACCTAGCCCGTCAGCCATAAAAAAATATATATAAATGTAATGAGACGAACGAGACGCTCTAGTGATGGTAAGAGATAACGCCTGTTCATGATCATTATAGCGATACGCAGAACTTTGAATAACAAAACAAAGTCTAGCACGACCTACCTACACCTACCGCCAAATTACAAGTTAAACTAATAAAAGCTTATAAAAAATGCGTAATGGCATGTCCAGATCGTAGAGCACAATCTTGATATATTTAACAATATCCCGACTGTGCGGGATAGCTAGCTGTATTAACTCACCTACGTGGTAACGAGCGTTCATTACCGCTCATAAGCCGGTCGGAGTGGCTAGTTATATTATAAACTAGCTAGTTATTTCACTTACCGAGCGGCGCGCACCACCGCGCACCGGCGCCGCTGAGTTGTGGCCACTTGGATACGTGTAATGGAGTGGGCGATGTTAGTGCAAAGGATGATCCGTCTATTTTATTTATAAAACTATTTTCATAAAATGTGCTTTTGTGCTACAAAAGTGCTCCAGATAAATTAGCCAATTCGGATACATTTCGGAGAGTATGCCTTACAACTGCATAATTTGGTTCCACCTGCCTCTTTTTATTACCGGCTATGCAGACGCGGCCGAGGCGCCTTCCGTACATGGTGAATATTCCCCACATACGGACTAAACACTTCGATTCCACATGCTTCATACGTACAGCGAGGATGTGGAACTCTCTGTCGGCGTCTGTTTTTCCTGTACTTGGGTGTCTTCAAATCCAGAGTAATTAGGTTTTTTCTAGGTAAGCGTGCTTCATCTTAGACTACATCCTGCTCAACATCAGGCAGGGCGTGGTCAAACGCAATCCTATACAGTATAAAAAAAAAACAATGATCTCAAATTTGACGGGACCTAAAATTAGTTTTCAGTGTACTCAAAACGTTCATAAACATTGATATCGTAATGAGCGCCAGAGCAGCAATGCTCTGGATTTTGTTTTGTAACTAAAAATGTGTGTACTAATACAATGATCATGGACATTAGTTATCTCTTACCATTAGGAGAGCGTACTGCGTATCGTTCGTCTCATTACTTTTACATAAAAAACATATCATAACAAAGAACATCAAATACAGCTATTTTAATAATATTCCGATAACATCCTAAGCTAATTATCACACTTACATATTATTGGCATACCCCGTTTTCTATCTGTTCTTGAATCCTTTCCATCCTAATGTTGCCTGGAAGAGATCCTTTTTCAGCGATAAGGCCGCCAACTGTTACACTAGTTTTATCTTTATATTTTTCTATTGTGTTAGATAAAGTGTGAACAATAAGGAGTTTATCTATCTGTCTATGTATGTAAGTATTTTAAACTTTTTAGAAGATTCAGTACAAAGTTTTTACAAGATTTATATCTATATGAAAATGTTGTTCACTTTGTTTACCTATCGGGTTTAATCAGAAACCAATTAGATTTCTGGTGTCTTCTCAAAGATTTTGTTGTGATAGCATAATTTAGTCGGCCAAGTGCATCGCTCTGATAGCTGAATGTGTAATCCTGCCCGGTTACCGATATCCGGATTATCGCAGTAAACCAAAACTAACCTCGTTAACTATACCCTGAATCATAACCACAACGCCTCAACGTGCTACACTGTGAGGTCACACGTCTTTATCGAGGTGACTTTTATGGATAGCTAAAAGCTTGTCTGAATTTTCACCGATTCGTAACACACTTAAAAAACCACACGGTAAAACTAAATAGATATAATTACTTTACAAATGGATTAATCTTAAACGGCTTTGTGGTTAATTTATATTCAGTGCAAAATTTATTTATAATCTATTAAAAGATAAGCCTGGCAAGAACAACGATAAATTCGATAGCACAAAGAGTATTTAAATCAGCGTTCGTAGGATCATATCCAATTTGGTTCGCTAGTGATGGGAAGACTGTCTATTTGAAACGCCAATTGTCGATCAATACGTCCGCACTAGCAGTGTGAGTCAGCTAACATTTCAACACTCATCTAGCAGACTGCTTTAGCAGTCGTCACCAGTCGAGTCTGCTGTCATTAATTACGCCACGTACGTGCTGTGGTAGGTGTTAGAGTCCGCGACAAACTTAATGACTCACATCACGTTCATTCATTGCAAAAGTAATGGGAAAAATGATACGCTCTTCTGCCAGATAACACCCAAGGGTTTTCTAGAAAGAATCGCTCTTAGCTTTATGGTTCATTTAGATGTCGTGCAAGCGCCTTATGAGTATATTTTAATGTACTTATAACTTTGTCATTTGGTAGTAGTTCAGCTTCGAGAGCTGAAGGATGTGGGTTCGATTCTCACTAATATCAGTGTGACGGACATACTCGTAGATGTTTGTTTAGCAATCTACATATTCTGTGTGTATTATAAGTATGTACAAACAAAAAGTAAATATATTTTCAGCTATCTGGAAACATAGTACTTTGCTTAGTTTGGGGCTAGATGGCGCTATTTAAAGCATCCTCCAATATTTAATGATTTATTTCAATAACGAGTTTTTGTATTGTTTTGTATACGTCCAAGTCTCTTGCAGCGATACCCAGATATTTGAGTAATAAAAATATCCAGAGCGTCACTGCTTTGGCGCTCATTACTTTGCGACATTCAATATACGATTGGATTGGTTATTTCTAGCAAATTTTAAATACTTCTAAAGACGAATATTAGCGGGTCACCCAATGTAAATACACTAATCGCTGGTTACTCCATCACATTGCGGCATCAGTAAGCGAAACTAGATCATTTATATACTATCATTTGATACAATTCACTAATAACATCACGCCTCACGAAGCTAATATATTCATAATCAAAATGCCAATCAAACTCGAGTTGCATGGTGCACTTTCCCCTGGCAGTAACTACCCAAGCCATCCACGAAAACACCTGGTACCGCTGACACTAGCTCCGTTAGTGTGCACTAGCTGTACCAGCAACTTCGTTAAGTGTATGTAGAAAGTTATCCATAGAAGTATATGAGCGTGGGCTGCTATTACGCTGGCCTTAAAGTTTGGCAAGGACTATATCTGTGTGAGTAGATATCGACGGTGTCTTGATCCGTTGTCAACAGCTACCAATTACCTGTAAACCTCGTGCCGATGTGAATGCATATGTATATTGCATAAATCGAATTGACTTCAACGTGGTTACTTCGGAGAAGCTATCTTAACAAAATACAAACAAAAACAGCGTGGTAGTAGGGTACTTTCTAGTACGCGACTGGCTATAACACTCTCAAGTTGAAAGGCAGTCGCCAAGCATATAACCGTGTGTTCCGGCAGCCTCACTTGAGATCCAGTTCCATGCCTTTCTAAGTGTGCTTCACCATTCGACCACACCATCACTTAACATCAGGTGAGCTGTGGTCAAACAAATAGCTTGGCAAGAATAAAAAAACACATCTTTGACAAATTGTTAATTTTGTTTACGGTACCACCTCTTGTTGGTATGTAAAGGACTTTGGCGGACGATATTTGGTAAGGATCAAGACACCGTCGATATCTACTCAAACACGTATAGTCCTTGCCAAGCTTTAAAACGAATGTGACAGCAACCCGTACTCTATACACACTTCTATGGATAACTTTCTATATACACCTTAACGTAGTTGCAGATAAAATAACAACTCTGTATCGTTGTCACCAGAAATAGTAATAAACAATATTATTTACGTTCTTTTCCTTTTATATATATATTTTATATTAAATTATATATTTTATATTATATATTTTTGCTAATGAAATTATAATTTTAAGGTGCCTAGTGTAACATATGTAGTTATAAGGCCAATAAAAAGTAAAACCGCAGTACTCGATATTCCGCCGCCAAGCAGTAGTATGCAAACACTACTGTGTTCCTTTTGAAGGGTACTGCAACTAGCGACATTACAGGGACAGCGAGACTAATCATCGAAGTAGCAAAATAATGAGCGTTATAGCAGCAATGCTCTGGACTGTGTTGTAAAAGTTCTGCGTATTATGGTGGTGGTATAGTGGTCATGGACATGCGTTATCTCTTACCATCAGGAGAGCGTCTACATCGTTACATTACACTTACATAAAAAAAAAATTAAGTCGATTATGTCTTTTTTTTTATTTTTTATTTCTCAAATACGACAAATACGTTTTTATGGGTGATGTTAAGTGACGGTGCGGTCGATGATAAAGCACACCTGTAATGGAACTGGCTCTATGACTACATGCATACAATACAGTGTGTATCCTGCTGCTGTATAACGCGCGGCATGTGCGCACAATGACGCAGTCAAGTCGTAACATCCTTAGCAGTACGCAGTGTACAGACTAACTTGTCGAAGTAATCGCTCGTAAAAACTTACCCTGGATGGGTGCGTGACGGAAACTTACTTTAATTATCCCGGACGGAACTGGCAGGAACTGCCGATATCACGAAATACGCAATGAAACTAGCGATATTAATACACGTAAAGTATTTTTAGGGTTCTATGTTTAATGGATGTCTCAGTTCCGGATCTAAGCGGGGCAAAGCGGAGTATCTGTCCCGGACGACAATGTCACAGGATACCTATATTCATATGTTTGAAATGATAAAATACCACTTTTTATGTCACCAACTCGCAGATACAACAGGCTGTCTGAGCCCTGTTCTGATGCAGCCAGGAAGCTGTTTATTTATGTGTGTCGCCTTAAGTAACCCACCTTTATTATAATTAGTGTGTATGCGGGGGAATGTGTATAAGCATGTGTTGTGCGTAGGTACAAATTAATTTTATTTTAGTTTTAGAAAATACGATGAGACTGCCACAAAAGTCCCTTGATTAAATTGAAATTTAAAAAAATTCACCAACTCGTGCAATGGTAAGCGAAGATGTGGTTGAAGGTGAAGGCGCAGACTTCAAAGATACCTATTTACTAACCTTGAAAAGACTTAGTAGATAAATGGTTTAAAAAACAATGAATATTAAAATATTGTATTTCAAAAACAAAAAAAAATTAAACCGTTTCTTAATTTATATCATTTCTTCAGTCTGATATTAGAAAGCAATGTTTTTCTCTTTTCTATGGCAAAACAATGATGATAATGATGAATGAGGGATGGGATCATCAGTGTAGCCAACTCTACAGTTTTATCTGTAGATCTACCTTTTTGCCGTCCCAGAATTAGAAAGTTTAAGCTTATTCGTTTAAGCGAAAACTGGTAGCTTTCACAGATTTTTTAGTGCAAATTTCATATTCTTATCTAATTATGATTAGACAATACTGGGTCACATGAAAAAAAAAACCTGAACTATATAAGACAATTTTTAATAAATTACACAAAACACCTTTTCCTCGATTTTCAGACTACAGAACCTCGGCTTGTATTAGATCCATTTTATTAGAATTGTCAGGAATTAGTTATCTACATTAGTTATTATATACTTTATGAAAACAAAACTAAATAAAACCTAATCTAATAATAATTATTATTATTATTATGGTCATTGTCTATATAGTATAGCCATTTAAATGTCCAACACCAATTAGTCTTAACAACGTCTTTTTCCAACAATACTAGAGGCTAAAACAAGCTTAGTTAAGAAAATTAAAAAAACACGAATGACCTCTAACAAATAGCATGTTTTCAAAAAATAATATATCTAGTGCCGGGATGATGTAAGGATTCTAACGATACCCCATACAGCCAAATCTGTGCAGGCATTTAAAAGTTACGGTGGAATAACGAAACTCACATATACAACGAATCCTGAAAACTTTACACTCCTTTTTTGGGCAGTCGTGTAATGGAATAAGGATTGTCCAAATTAGTGTTACGTAAGTCCGGTTTTACTAAAACTCGAAATCTGTAGCGAATGATGAGGTACGCGGAGCATTGTCCCGCAGCCTCGTAACACGGCCGAGGCCGACCCTTTCAACTGGATATTTCCCAAACAAAGGAAGCCCGCCCTTGTGAAACCCCAAAAAAACCCAAACAATATTTCGAAAAACACATCGCCCTGCAACATTATCTGCTTCACGTAATTTTCATAAAAAGCAAAATAATTCCTGACCTTTTCAAAGAAATCATTTTCCTAAGGAGCCAAATTCCGGCATGTTCACGGAACCCTTGGCTCGCGAAACGCTCTCAAGCTTAAAATCGGTTTGTAAGAAACGTTATATTCCAGCTGTACTCCCTTCGAGATCCACAGGAACGTACCCACTCTTTGTTTTCCAAGGAAAACTCATCAATTTAAAGATCGGCGCGGGAAACGAGTTGTGAGCGCTCATAGAAATAACTTCGTCTCGCTCCGTACATGAGCACGTGTACACATGTACTCGGACTAATTGCAACCAAACAAATAAAGCTGTAGAACAAACGTAGCGGAACGGCGACAGTGCGCGACATATAAATTATTTTTATGCTTCCTCCGAGCGCTTGCATGCCTCGCGTGGCCGCACGTCTTACGGAATGAACAATACCACCCCCGGGCTGGGGCCATGACCGGCCGCATGCCGCGCGGCTGCTTGCAATGCACCGCTGCGCTGCGCCTCGCTGCTGCTGGCGCCGTCTCCGCACTTTGTTTAAAATATTATCAGCTAAATGTTTACAAAGCTCCGGGAAAGTTATAACACGAGAATTTTAAATCCGTCCCCGTGATGCATCGCGGCGTTCCTGGCGGCACGTCCGCGCGCGGGCGCGTCGGTGATGGCGCCGGACTCCGGTAGCTTGTACAAACGTTATTGTACGTTATCGTAACGAGCGCATTCCTAGGCGACGTTTCAATAACGCGTCCACATAAAATATTTTATATCTACATAAAAATGATCCCCGAACATCTCAAATTGCTTGCATAATCGAACGACAACCCTCTCGCACAATTTCAAAACCCCTAACTACATTAAACTCGAAGACGTAGATGATATAACAACGCCCGGGGACCGACGGCTCGATACAATTTACATATTTCCCTCCTATCTTCCGAACATTTTAATACTATCCGCATTTCATACAGTTCATATTTTGCGAGCGCTCGAAACTCCGAGTTCGAATATTCTAGACGTGTTTCCGTCATACATGGGAAGTGAAGAGAAATATATTAAATTCAATACGTGGCAGGACGCGGTCAGTAAGCGCGTCAGCAGAACGCGATCAGCGGGCGCGTCAGCAGGACGCGGTCAGCGGGCGCGTCAGCAGGACGCGGTCAGTGGGCAACGGCAACTCGCGTCCTGCATGTTGCACACGATCCTAATAAAACTTGAGCGACTCAAGAGTTTCCTACGAATGCAATTTTAAAGGGCTGAAACATGACTGCTTCTTACTTGTTACATATTCCTTCAGGCGGTCGGCAGTCGTTTCTCTCCGACGTAAAACATTACTGTTTATGATTGTCGCGCTCACTTGAAGTATGATCGCAGTATATTTTTACGGGTATAGCTTAGACTTTACAGCATTTTATATCGACGTCACCTGGTGCTTCAAGAAAAGTACTGATGCAAGTTGTCAAAAGGATCTAAAAAATTAAACGCATAAAAATCCTATCCGATTACTTTTTTTTTACATTATGGATTCTATTTTCCAGAGATTATCAGTTCATTTATCGTATTAGCTTTTTATGCGAGAAAGCAATTCCACCAACGGATATTTCGATTTTGACAAATATTTCTGTTCCAATTACGGGGCTGAAGATTAGAAGCGTCTGACCGTAAAGGTCCGTTGAGCAGTGTAATCAAAATGCTTACTCCTCTCAATAAGTACATCACATATCAATCGCAGAGGACCAGAGAGGGCGCGCGGGGAAGGAGAGGGCCAGAGGCGGCGACCCAAGAATTTGCGAAGGCCCTGATGTGTGAAATCAGGGACCCATTCCAAAGCGTCGGACGGAGCGTAAGTCAAACTCTATGCCCTCATATAGATATAGGTCGGATTAACACGAATGGAAAATAAAAGGATTATGTGTTTGCGTTCTAATTCGAGCATTGCAAGATTGTTTTGAATGAACATCCGACGAAAAGCGAAATCTTAGCTATCCCTAGCAAAAGTCATTGCAACTTTTATCTACAAAAGATTTTTAAGGGTGCACCGATTAGATACTCCTACAAATCAATTTATTTTTAATAGGTTTGCGTTTGTCCGCCATCTTGCCAGATGTTAAGTGAAGATGCGGTCTACGATGAAGCACGTTTGCCTAGAAAAAATCTCATTCTTTTATGCATTTTAACAAGTAAGATTACAGTAGCGCCGCATATGTTCCGAAGTGAATTTCGAGTGAACTTACCGGCACTCCCGACCTAAATGTAACACAGTTCTACAATAAAACACCATCTGAACCTATATATGTACATTATAATTAGTTATGTACATTATACACGTAGTTAATAGGTATGTACTACAGGATAAGGTACGATATTGTTTATACACATACACAGGTAGGTAGCAATTAGTGCCTAATAACTGAAGTTCCCCACTAGAATTTCCTGATTCTTTTATTATGTCGAGGAGTTAAGAAACGAAGATATAGACAATTCTTCAGAGCTGAGAATGCATCATTAAAGATCCTTGATCAGAGATTAATTTCGATGCTAATTCTTACTTTGAACTAATTTACAAGGAAAACAAACTATTAATCGTTTAAGCTATAAAAAAGTCAGAGTCAGAAAAGTTTAGAGTCAGAAGTTTTATTTGCGTGATGACAGGTGTACAAAGTCAGCTTAGGTACATGTCCTATCTCTACATTCAGTGTTAACTGTTTTGTGAACCTTAAACTAAAATCTAGAAGGAAAGAATACCCTCTGTACCGTATTTTAGCCATTTCCACTAACGTTTCCACTTTACCTGCTTAGCCTAACTTTGGACTAACTCGCCTTTCACGTACTACCTCGATCATCACAGTCATAGAGCTTATTTCCGAGTAACAAAATTCAATAACGACAGCCTCGTTCAGACTTCCACAAGGAAAAGTTCGCCAGAGGAATGTAGGCCTTACGACACAAAGATAAAGGTTTTAGTGGGGATAAACTTGGTTATTTATTAAGAAACGTTAAAGCGAGCTCGTCGCGAATTTTACAAGAGGGTTGGAAGGGCAAGTTAGATTAAAATTGTTGCGCCTCGTCGGGTTCCGTATGACACGACGGACATGTTTATTAGCCTTCTGGAAACTTGTGGAGCATTCAGCTCGACGAGCGCTTCGCGCGGCGTGTGTGTCAACTGAACGTAAACGAATGACGGGAACACTCTCATGTTTTGCATGTAGTGAAAAAAGCATCACAAATACGCTGCCTGAGTGGGTGTTCCCGATCGGTTCAATCTGGATGTCTTCAAGTCGAGAGCGAATCTGTCTTCTAGGCAAACGTTCTCGATCTTACACTGCATCATCACTTAACATCGAGTGAGATGGCGGTCAAACGCAAGCCTATTTAATATACCTATTTAATGTACATATACTACAGCGGCGTACCTGCTTCCATCCGTGATGCACTTTCCACCGCGTATTTCAGAACCAAACTTAGGTCTTGACTACTAGACACCCTGACGAATATTTTAAACTAAAAGATTATTTAATTACTTATAAATATTGTAGCCAAATCAGTAAAAATTAAGGAGTACAGAGGTAACAAACATTTTAAAAAATGCAAAAATTTCTTAGTTAACAAACGTGAAAATACTTTTTTAATTTTAGAATAGAATAGACTTATAACTACATACATAAACTTAAAAAGAGAGATAAAAAAAAATAAGGTTAATGATTATTTTTTTATGTATACGGATGAAAACTACTTAAAAAATTGTGGTACACTTTAATCTAAAACTACGAAGATTATTAACAAAATAATCTCGCTCCATTACTGAAAGGAAAGAAACCGCTTACTTGCATTACTCGCTAATTTCTATATATAATTATTGATCACGCTCGCTTTCGAGCTGTGTTGTGTGTATTTTGATTTAATTATCTCAGCCGTACACGGCGCGGCGGGCGGTACGTCAATAATCTGGCTGTATTGCCAAGCAAGCCCGTGGGAGGGGCCCGACATTGCCGGATTAAGATATGTAAATGAAATCGACACACGGCCATCCTCGGTAGGTCGCAGAACGTGCCGACATCAACCTGGGACTACGTTGTACTGAACGTAATACACCATAGATAACATGGGACTCTCTCGTGTACACATATCCTACGTGTAAATATACAATTTTTTAGAAGAAATCAAAGTCATTATTCCCTAATGACATAATTATTAAGTGCCATATCCTAGAGATGTTAATTCTATCTTTATTAGTTCATTCAACTTCAAAAACAAACTTAGAAACATGATTCTTTAAATTTTATGTAATTTTAAATAGCATTGATGTATTATTGATGTGTGTAGTGTTTGAGTTAGCAAATTTATAATATATTCTTTGTTATTACTATATTTCAATTACGAATCTAGATTTGCTAATTGCTACTGTACCAAACTTAAATTAAATTAAAATACTATTTAGTTAGGCAATATCGTCAGTCAACCACTAGACGATAGCTGTATGTCACGCATTGTTTTGTATTGTGTATCCATTTGTAGCGATGATAGCTCAGTGATAAGCTCTGATTAAACCCTAACAATAAGCTTGTAAAGAAAAACATCATGAGGAAGCCTTAGCTACCACTCTCAAGTTGAAAATCTGCCGCCAAGAACCTAACGATGTGGTCCAGCAGCGTCACTTGAAAGTAAGTGCAATTCCAGGATAAGTATGTTACCATCTTTGACCACACCGTCACTTTACATCACGTTAATTGTGAGCAAATACATAGCAGGTCAACTTTAAAAAAAAGACATATAATTGTATATAAAGTGTATGTTACAATACATTCCGGTATACTTTACCGGAGATTATTATTGTTTTACGAGTATAATATCAAGCTTGCAAGTGACTAAGAGAAGAGGCAATATCGTTACAACCAAGTAAGGCGTATACTTGTACAGGATTTTTTCTCTAGTACGCAGCAAAAAATATCTCAGCGTTGTTTTGCTCATGAAATTATGAAAAAATGTGGAAGTATGCAGACAAAAAAAGGATCTTTCTTCAACACGAAACTTAAATTTTTGTGACAATAACAGCTGATGTGGAATTATTATAGCCCCTCGTGTCTTGTGAAAGGTAACAAAATGTTTTACATGAAGTCAGGTAAAAATAAATCGATCTAGCTAGGTTTCATTTCTAGAAAACCTCGTTTTATCCGTGTTTTCAGTCGAGCAAAGCTTGATCATCCAGGTACTGAGTATTTTTAGTTATGGTCCAGTTTTTTTTTGTTATGGCTGACAGGCTAGGTATTTGAACCACAGCTCACCTGATGTTAAATAACGGTGTGGTCGAAGATGGTAAAGCCTAGCCTGGAATGGAACTGGCTCTCAAGTGAGAATAAACAAATAATTTATTTAACGTGCTTCCTTTTACAAATCAAATCATTTATTGGCAAGAATACACGTAGACTTCATACATATAACAGGTTTTATGAAAAAAATGTATTTAATGTCTGTTTAAAAAAAGTATTGAATGTCTCAAATATTATCACCACGCCATGGTTTCCTCACGATGTTTTCCTTCACCGGCAGCTCAAGCTCATTGTTGGGGTTTGAACCCACGCTCTTCGGCATGCGAACTGACCGCGCTATTCACTGAGCTATCATCATGGCCATGATATGCAGTTAACGCATCTTCTATGAACACTAAAGTATCTTTGAAACGTTGTTTCTGTTTAGAATTCCAAGTTTCAGTTTTAAATATTTATCTGCACTTAATGTAAGTAATTATCTTAATGTAAGTAGACAAGTACTTAAACCCTGGCGAAAAGTTGAGTTACTAAATAGCCAAATGCTTGACAACTTGCCGCTTAAATAACCGAGACTTGGCGACAGCAGATCGCAATCACTACAACTTGGCAATGAAACTATGTGCACGTAGATAAACACAGGTGTCACGGCCTTAAGTAGTGCTTAAGTAGTTTAATCTAAAATCTCAGGGTTGGATTGCATTTTGTGTAGTTACGATAATTTTTGTAAACATGCTAGTCCAGTGGTTAGCGCAGACGGTTCACACGCCGAAGGGCGTGGGTTCAAACTCCAATAATAAGCTTAAGTTGTCGATGAAGAAAACATCGTGAGGAAACCATAGCGTGGTGGTAGGGTACACTCTAGTAGTCGACTGGTTAGCTACCACCCTTAAATTGAAAATCTATCGCCAAGCACCTAACGATGTGTTCCGGCAGCCTCACTTGAGAGCCTGATCCATTCCAGGCTAAGTATGTCTACCATATTCGACGACACCGTTACTTAACATCACAAACATTAAAAAATATTTTCGTACAATTTTCACAAGTTTCCAATCATAATGGTTCTACGATAATAATTGGTGTCACAGGCAATTTGTTGACACCTAGCGACAGCACGGCCCGCGGTGTTGATAACGGGCCCCAGGGGCGGCAGCTCCACATTGCTCATGTTTATAACTTCCCTGCCAAGCCGAATGTTTGCACAGTGTTTGCACGTAATAAGCACCTCCGGCAAATGTTTGCACGGAACACGGAACTGATTAGTTTTGCTAAATGCGCTGCCTATAGGATTAGCAGCTATTGTAGGGATCGTGCGGCAACCAGATCAAACATAATGTTGTATTAACTGATGTATTTTATTTAGTTACAGGGTGTTATAAATGGTCAATTTTCTAACATAAGTGTATAACATTGTTAGTCAAACTGGTTTATTTATATTTAAAGAACTACAAGAACTTAGGGCACTACTTGAAATTTAAAATGAAAAAATATTGTCCGATTTTATTTTGCGTTTTTACAAAACTAATATATTAGTAGAAAAAAAATTACACAATATTTATTTTTTATTTTTTATACGAAATCAATTCGAGTATTGATTTTGTAAATAAATGAGTGAACTATATTGAATGCCTCGTAAGAGTCATATGCATTATGTAGAGAGTTACAGATCAACTAATAATTCTTTAAAAAAAATACAAGATTAGAAATAAGGCGTGCCCCTCACAAGAAGCATCCTAGCTTGAAAAATTTACGCCATCTATGAAAATCATACCTAACTACACACGGTGGCGTCGCATCATACTTCTGTTAACCACGACTAAAATACTAGAGCACTCTAAAGGTAAAGAGCAATATATATATTTGTGCACGTCATTGATTCAAGACCACTAAAATTGTTCCATTTGCCCTATCCTTACAAAATAAATGAGTCAATGGAAGACGAACCTTTGAGAAAGGCGCTTCTCTCTTATTCATAAGCTACCGCTAGCTTTCATCTTTATCCATCAAGACTACGAGCAGTTTACTCAGAAACCTTCACAGCAGTCCCCGGCAGGGCTGACCAAAGGGCCCGGGCGATCAGCGGATTTGCATAACTTAGATCTGATTGGGCCGCTCTTTGATGCCGGCCCGGGCCTGGAGAAATTAGATTGTAGGCAGCCCTACTGAGTACAATGCTTACTTATCTAGTCACAAGGTTGCCCCAAAACGAGGTTATTTTTCTGAAGCGTTTTCGTTTTGTCGCGAAATGGAACGAATTTCGGATACATAATTGAGATTCGCAATACGAGCTCGCTTACTCCGATTTCCAATGTATATTTATAGACATAGTTTCAATTATGCTGTTCCATTTTTGTCGAGATTATTTGTCTCTACTTTTTCTTATTTAGGTTGGTCTGGTTAGGTGTTTGTATCATGGAAAACAGATTACCCTCGCCGCACCCGATATTGAGTGGCAGTATAGTCCAAAATGGGAACAGTTTTATGATATAAAAGAATTTTTAAAATTAAAAGATTATTAAATTAATTATTAATTAATGAATTTAGATTGTATAGATGAATTAATTAATTGCATATTTTAGTTGTTAAGAATAATAATGTAAAGATTGAATGACTAAATAATAATTGACTTGTAACTAGGGTGTTATTAATAAATTATTTGTATTTGTATTTGTATTTGAAACATAAACCTCGATTAACTAAAATACAAGTGAGGCCACCATTAGGTACTGTTGACTTTACGAGCTGGTAGCTATCCGGTCACTAAAAGTATCGTAATGCTTTTAGATTTGTTTGTGTAGTACATAGAAAGAGTAATTTTAATATTAAACAAATAAACTACCAAAAAAAACTGTCGCATTTAAATATAGAGCTATTCAGCCGACATGAAATAGTTTTTTTTTTTTTAAATAGCCTGTTTTACCCGGGATGATGTAAGGATGTACCCTATACATCCAAATCAGGCATTTAAAACTTTTGGTGGAATAAAGAAATTTACATACATACATGACCCCGAAAACATACTCCTTTTTTAAGCAGTCGTGTGACCGGACGAACAGACGGACACATAGAAAAAACTTAACTAATAGAGCTCAGTTTAGTACCATTCTGTGTCTTCCTCAACTAATATTATCGTTAGCAGCTATCTATGTTCCCTTGCTATAATTCTCGCTGTCAACATCAACACAGCACATGAGGACATGAAGACTGTCACAGAATGAGCAGTTAGTAGTCATTTAAGCCAAAAAAAGGGTCAACGTCGCAATGAGATATAGTAACCTGGAAACATGTAGTGTAAACCATTATTTTGGCATTCTAAAAGTTGTCTCATAAAATCTCGTGTCTGAACCTTAAGATAGTCAAAATCAAAGGTCACTAAAATTAGTTAAATATCTCGATTCTTATGGTTCCAATGACTGAGATTTATTACAAAATTTTAGTGCATACAATTTGCAACAAATTTTGATCGAAACGTTTTTTTATGTGGTAAACCGTACTTTTTTTTTTCAAATATAGTGCGAAGATATCCCTCTTCGCTTAGCCATACTTATACTCTAATGCAAGATCAATCGTGTGTCGCGGTGAATAATAATAAATACTTCGTTCAAAGGCAGTTTCGTTTTTGACCGTTTCGTTCAAGATCCGTTCAGCCGTTTAGTCGTGAAAAAGGTAACAAGCGAACAGAAATAAACGGAGTTACTTTAGTTTCTAAAATTATTGTAAGGATAGGTTTCTCACGAAGTTTTTTGATCATTGGTGCGATTGATTGATGGCTTAATTCCACCCTGCCCATTCTATCGCACAGCTAGGAGCTGTTAAAAGTGACACCGCTTCATGGTATTCGAATTAATCGGTTCGATTCTACCTTCATTATACGAACCGCTAAACAATGGAATTTGCTGCCCGAAGGGATGTTCTCTGATAGATATAATCTGGATGCCTTCAAGTCGCGAGTGAATCGGTTTCTTCTAGGCGAACATGCTCTACCGTAGACCACATTTTCGTTTAACATCAGACGAATTGGCGGTCAAACGCAAACCTATTAGTAATAAAAAAAGATGACAACGCCACAATGTTACATTCAATTCCATTCACAAGCAAAAAAAACAATCAAAACAATTTCATTCAAGCAACATGACACAATACAGGAATGCGCTGGAAGCATGCATGGGGTCAATCGCACTGTACGTAGCAGATAAGTTATATTACGGAAGTTAAACGCAAACACCTGAGCTTACTCAAATTAAGCTAAGATACTGCTCCCAGTGTTCGCCAAGATTAGCTACACACCTACGAGCTAGGACGCCCTCGGCCGTTCACTGTTAGGTTAGATGGGCACGTCTACACAACTATTACTCGTATGCCAAAGATATCATAAGTAAGGACACGATAAATATTTGCTTCTCAACACACCGTGTACAACGTAGCAAAAAAAAACAATCCAACCTAATCGCACGCGGACGGAAATATATTAAAAACTTTAATTTAAGCACTTGAAAAATTAGCACCATCTACTAAATCCCCACTAAACTATATTGCTTAATTTTGTATATTGCTTAGTTTAGTACTAGAATAGTAGTTTCATTGAGAATACGGAAACATTTAAATACCCTAACTTGTCTTTTTTATGTATAAAAATAGTAATAATAGTAGTAATTCATACGGGTGTGAATGTGGGCAAGTGGTATAATGTTGTAAAACATGCCTTTTCGTGTCGCTTCCAAAAGTCCATTGAAGCTTGTAATAAGTCACCGCTACTTTATTAGGGCATGACCCTACTCCACCAAGATTTATTGTGTGCGACTTAGACATAATATTTAACATAATTATTCATAAAATACTTGAAACACTGGACAGTGGCAGAAGCACAAAGTGCGACGCCAAAAACAAAAAAGAAGAAAATAATACGACGTCCACTCACCAAATATTGGCTCGTGGGGCTGACGCATGCTGGAAAATAATATTCCTTACACCGTCATTGAGTCACAGATCACCACTGGTATCACTGAGAATGTTCCATTTGCCCTGTCCTCACGAAATAATACATAAGTTGATACTGCAGTCAGATTATTCGTCTTATGTAGGTTATACACAAATAGCATTATGCTTGTACGTTACGCTTGTAGAAGACAACCTTAGAGCTTTTAGTGCATTCGTTATTATTATGTTGATTTTGCGAGATTTTTATGACTATTGCGAACACAGAGAGATAGGAACGAGAATCCGTTTCGGTTATGATCACTATTTCTACATATCTTATTTATACGTGCTACGATAGAAGTAGTACAGATTTGACTACTATTTTCCCTAAAATAATAACACATGAAAAATAAAAATTATAAAGTGTGTACTACTTTTTATTTTTTAAGATTATACAATTTGTTTTATCTTTGTTTGTGTCCTATTATATCCAGACAAGAAAATTTAACGGGAAGAAATTTGTTGTTTTCATGATAGTAAAAAGCAGCACGTGCTGAACACAGAACTTTGATTTGCAATTTGCAGTCTAGTGTATCGCTGCTTTGGTGTTTTTTTTTTTTTTAATACGGATAACTCCGCGTTTGACCACCAACTCGCCAGATTTATTTATTTATTTCAATTAGTACCGTATACATAGCGAATTACACTAATGATAATATTAATATTAAACCCACTAATATTATAAATGTGAAAGATTGGATGGATGGATGGATGTTTGTTACTCAATCACGCCAGAACGGCTTAACGGATCTGGATTAAATTTGGCATGTAGATACTTTAGGTCCTGGAATAAAACATAGGATACTTTTCATCATCACCATCATCCATCACCACGCGGAGAAAACCGCGGGGCGCAGCTAGTAACTAATATAATAATAATTCCTATTGTCTATTAATATCCTATTGGTTCAATTGTCCTTTTATCCTGATGGTAAGCGATGATGTGGTCGAAGATGAAGCACGAAGATATTATTACTTTGAGACTTTGGATGGTCAATCTCAACAGCTCTGTAATTTTGCAAGCAGCAGTACCCTTCAAACTGGAACAGAGTAAATAATGTTTCCACAATACTGCTTGGCGGCAGAATATCTGGTATAGCGGTAAAACAAAAAGTCCAAGGCGTTACTTTATTGCCGCTCATTACTTTTTTCTTTTTTTATATGGTTGACAGGCTAGGTGTATTGACTACAGCTCATCTGATGATAAGCGACGGTGTGGTCGAAGATGGCAAAGCACACCTAGCCTGGAATGGTACTGGCTCCCAAGTGAAGCTGCCGTAACACACTGTTAGATGCTTGGCGGCAGATTTTCAACTTGAGGGTGGTAGATAGCCAGCCGAGTACTAGAAAGTACCCTACCACCATGCTATGGTTTCCTTCACCGGCAACTCAAGCTCATTGTTGGGGTTTGAACCCACGCCCTTCGGCATGCAAACCGATCGCGCTAACCACTGAGCTATCATCGATACAAGCTATCATTACTTTAAGACATTTGAAGCGGTATTGCACCGCAAAGACAATGTTCACAGCTTGTCTCCAGAGGGTCGCTGGCAAGAGCGCTAGTTGCATGTTAATTAGCGTGCGATGTTATCTCGCCAGCACACGTTCGCCAAATTGGAGACGTAATTGGGCGATCTGGGGGTCAGTACTACAGGCACCAAGTAAACAGCACACCAGTATAGTACCTGGGCCAGGGGCGTAGCTACCGCCGTATCAGCCCCCGTGCTACAGGGGCCCCAACAAAAAAGTGGAGCTATGAAATGAAATTCGGGTAGAAGGGCCCCGCGACAAATTTTGATACAGGGCCCGTCTATGGCAAGCTACTTCACTGACCTAGACTATCATTGAAAGCCTCATTTGGTATTAGATTTGTGTCTTGAGTCGTAGGGCGTGGGTTCAATTTTCACCTAGGATAACCCTTTATATGACAAACTTTAAGTTACTTATCACTACATGGTATGAAACAAAGTCGCTTCCCGCCGTCTGTAACCTTAAATCTTTTAAACGACGCAACGGATTTTAATGCACCCGTGCGAAGCCTTTGTACTAAAAAATAGTATAAAAGTATTCTATCAGTTATCTGGTTCCTATAGTATATTTGCTTAGGTTGGGGCTAGATGGCACTTTATGAAAAGTCATCCAATTTAATTTATTTTTTCGCTTTCAATTTATTTGAGCACTAAAAAAATTTTCTACAGATTATGTAGAATAATACAGAATGTTGATTATCAACCGTGTCATATTGACGGAGCAACTAAAAAAAACTAAAATAATAAAATGCACGCTTAGTGGCCGGCCCTAGTGTGTCTTGAGCATGTCTTAGTCATCTTAACGTGTCATCTGATTTCCGGTAGCGTTCAGTTGTAATCGCCTCAATTCATCCCCATGAAAACTCGGACTAATGTTTATACCCTGAGAAATAGCCTAAAAGTACTTTTAGAAGTATATTATACCAGCCCCTATCCTGTGATTTAGTAGTATAGTAACACTTTTTATTACTCATACTAAAATATGTTAAGCATACCTAAATTATTATTTAATCATCACTTATTATTTTATCAATATTGTTACATTTTTGCCGCCGTAAAGCGCCTAATGGTGTGTTCCGGCAGCCTCACTTGAGAGCCATTTCTATTCCAGGCTAGGTGTTCCTTAGCATCTTCGACCACACCATCACCTAACATCGGGTGAACTATGGTCAAAAACCCAAGTTGCCAACCATAAAAAAATCCGATGTCAATTTATAATAACGTCTTCATTGTGATTTAATTATTAATTAATTGTCATTTTGTATAGTTGTCGCCTCCTTGGCGTAGGCCGCCCCAAGTTTTACCTTTTCACAATTTTATCTGAATATGTGGTTTTCCAATTTTCGTATTCTTTCCTCTAGGAATCAATTCTACAATTTTCTTAGCCCATCTGTCATTTTCACTTTCACATAGATAAACGTTTTACCCAATTCCGTGCTCACTAGTTGTAAAGAATATAATTTTGCCGAGTGTGAGGAACTAATTAGACGTAGTTACGAAAAGAACATTTCTGATTTCGGAAGTCACCGAACACCGAGACGTTGCCGTAAGAAGTTAGCAGGTAAGTAGGCCGCTCCCAGCACGTTAATGACAGCATTATCTCCAATGATCTCCGATACAACGGCTTATAAACGGGAAAACATCGTATCGCAGCGTCAGTTAAAAGATAATACAGACTCTAATAACATTTGCATATCTTAATGCAGAGCGCTCCGCGTTGTATACGACTAACCGAACTTCCGATACCTACTCAAACTGGCAGAATAAACAACGCGCTCTGGCGTCGGAGCTGCGTTGTTAGGCTCAGAACAGATTACCTATATTGAGCATGTATTCCTGGTAATGTTTGACGTAAGGTCAACAGCCACAGTGTACTTTGAGTTAACTAATATATAAAATAACATAACTACCCAAAAAAGAAGCGTAATGTTTTCAAGGTTCATATAATTATGTATGTATGTAAGTTTCTTTATTCCACCATAACTTTTACATGCCTGTACAGATTTTGATGTATGGGTTATCGTTATAATCTTTACATCATGCCGAGTGACAAAACGAGCTATCATTTTAAAAAAATACTCGTGCTGCTTAAGATTTTTTTAAAGAAATTTACGAATGTCAGTGTAAGTAACGTAGGTACATAAACTATTGGTAGTTAGTACCTGTTGGTAATATATCTGTTTCAAGAGTTGTAGGGCGTGGGTTCGATGTTTGCTCTGTATTTATCAAAGGTATGTAATCGTATTTACAAAAAAAAAGTTCAAGAGTATTCTATCAGTTATCTAGTTCCCATAGTACAAGCTTTGCGTTTGGGGCTAGATGGCGCTGTATTTAATGTCCTACAATATTTATTTTTTAAGAATTGCCTATGTCTATACCTATAACTGTGCGCTGATGACGAAGAATTAAATATCAAAATTCTTCGAATTATTCCAGATATTCTGCATGAATAGGTAAATATATACCTAACTAGATACTAATTTAGTGGCTGGATCAACTATTTAATTACATTGAATCGTAATAATCTATGTATTTCTTTATTTTTTGAATTTACATTTGGATTTTGAAACAAGTGTATCACTGACTTTTTGCCTGTTTACTGTTGTTACTGCAACAAAAGATCGTAAACTTATAGATAGAAAAATTTAATGACGTATGCATCGAGCTCACTACTTTGTGTTATTATGTTATACCTCTCATGATGAATAAATAATTTGAATTTGAATTTATTGCCCGCCATCTCGCCTGACGATAAGCGAAGGTGTGGTTTAAGATGGAGCACGCTTGCCAAGAAGAAACTGACTTATTCGCGACTTGACAGCACACAGATTGTATCTTTTTTGTTAGATAAAGTAACGAGTCGAAGCAGACGCTTTCCTGATGGTAAGAGATAACGCATATCCATGATTATCGCAGCGCAGAAATTTGAGTAATAAAACAAAGTCCTGGGCGTCGCTGCTTTGGCGCTTATTACATTGAGACATTCGATGATATTTATAGTGGCCACTCGGGCAGGAAGTCCTAAACTTTACTAGTTCATACGTAGAAGATGGAATGGAACCGTTTAGTTAGAGTTTTTGGAATATCAAATATGAAGCGGGGTCGGTTTTTAGAGCTGAATATCATTGATAGTCTATATAAATTTGATTTTCCGCGACTGACTGCGGAGTGGAATCATCTATCTACCCAAGCCATTAGTCGTAATAGAACAGCATTTAAATAACATACTTTTAAGAGCAGTTTTTAAAGCTTTAGTTAACAGATCACAAATATTTATCAAAAATGCTGTTATCTTCGTCAAATGAACTATAATAAAAAGATGACATTTTTAGAAATTTTAAATGTGTTCTGTCAATGTAAGTCTCCAAAATTATTTTTGTATTAGCGTGGCATTTAAATATCAACATTCATTTATTTTCATTTTTGCATAAAGTTTTATTAAAAATCATGCAAGAATTATGGTTTTAATTTCGTGGCAAGAATAGAGATGAAACAACGGAAAGCTATTTAGCACGTCACCTGAACCACGATAGCGCTCGCCTGGCAGGAGGCGTGCCTGTAATCTGGCCGCCGCTTTACCCAAACAAGCCGGGATAAGGTCGCGAATCGCAATTACAGATTAATTATAATGGATCCGGAGCTGTGTAATTGTTGAAATATGTAAATGGAGCGCCTCTTAGCGGGATGTTAGTGTTTACTGCGAGGATTTGGGCCTTGATCCGGGATGAATGCGTGGCGATGTGTCGGCAAGACACGGCCGACTATAACGTTGGTCAAAGACAGTCGAAGTACACGTTATGAAGAATATTATGTAAGAAAAATGTCAGAACATGTGCCTTTATTTTCTTAAGAAACTAATAATCAAAGCGTAGTTACGTTGATTACTAGTTTACTTTGAAAAATACTGTTGGATTACTTATGCACTGATGAAAGGTCACATAGCCCACCTCACTTCAGCATCGTAGCTTACATTAGGACACCAAAATCAAAAGAGAGGAAAACATATATTATTATCTCTTTCGTATGAGATAATATATTTTGTGGATGATATTTGTGGATTGGCGGATTTGGCGGTCCGCCGCGATAAATAAATATTATAAACTGGCCCACTGCTGGGCGTGGGTCTCTTCTCATTGTGAGAAGAACAAGGCCGTAGTCCACCACGCTGGCCAAGTGCGGATTGACAGACTTCACACATTTTCGAGAACTTTTTGTAAACTCTTAGACATGTAGGTTTTCTCACGATGTTTTGCTTCACCGTTTGAAGTTATCGGCAATACGCACATAACCTATGAAAGAAAGTCATGGGATTCGAACCCAGAACCTCCAGATTGGAAGTCAGAAGTCTACCAACTAGACTGCCAAAACTTTAAAAAATTTAATTCTGTAGAATAAAATTAGTTATCATAATTTATATTAATTAAGTTAAATGTTATCATTAGTGTAATTCGTAACATGAGGTGTATGATCTAAACATATTTAAATAAATACATTTTGTAATATATTTACGAATGTATCTATCTATGACCCCAATTATAAGAAAGTTTTGTTATCTCCCCCATTACCTCTACCTACTTCGTAATAAAATTCACAACAAAAACTGTACATCGGGAAATTCAAGGGAATACATCAAAAGAGTCCCCCCCATTCACAGCGCACACAATGCTCCCAGCAGAATGCAGCGAACAGGAGCAGCCGAGTGAATGGCACGTCGAGTAGCGCCCATACTGCGAATTTCTATTTTAAGAACATAAGGCACAGCACACACGATACTTTAAGCGTTAGTAATTAGTGATTTAAACTATTTTCAAAGTCGCGATCAAAGCCTTGTTATGTTTATTCAGTTTCACGGAGGGTTGCGCGGCCACTTTCTAACAAATCACCTACACTTATTTACCACTAAGATCTTCGTAGCTACGAGTATATTGCACCAGAAAGTTTTGACAGCATACATTCGTACAATACGCCTTATAATCTTCCATTTTAAGTGCATAGTCTGATCTTGATCTATATGTACTAAGACATAGAATTCGCTAGGTTGAAACCTTGAGGGTCTAGTTGTTTCTACATTTTTTATTCTACACATAAGCACGGAAAGGAGTTTCACAATTTAGAAAAAGAAATTGTTCGTCACTGCTTAGCTCTGAAGAAAAACTGAAGCACTATTGACTATTTGAAAATGACAAATACATTTATAGCGCAAAGCCAAAAAGGAAAAAAAAGGTATAGATTTGCACAAATGAATAAAGTCAAGTACGCGTCCGTTCATTATATAGTTACCTTCTAAAAGTTTGTTTATGGTTTGTATACTGTTTGTTTGATCAGAACGCTAAACTTGTACTTGCACTCTGAGTGAAGGCTCTGAACGCAACCCCTGTATTAACACAGCTGCAAATTTCAATCGCAGCCGCGTGTGTTATAGCTCTATACAGAAGCGCAGGTTTTTGTATTCTAGAATGTTCTGGAAGGTTCCCGTGTATAGGAATTTGTTCTGCTTTATTAAAATGGAGCATACGACCCGGAGTCTTTTGTGCATGTTTTATTATATTAATCTAAGAGGACGACAACGATATTGGATACAAAAGACGTACAGAATTCTTCCCATTACATAGAGCCTTTGAAAAGACGTTAGGTACACATGCTTTTTATATATCACGAAAGGTTACTAATTTTGGTAAAATTTCGCCATTTTTATAGCTGAACCAAATGCAACGTCTATATTGCGTGGGCTCTAATATTTCAATTGTACGTACTCAAGTTGTTCTTATACATAGGTACACAAGATCCCCGAAAATTCGCGCAAATGACACAGATTAGGCGCTGGTGGCCATCGTGAGAAAGAAAGCATTTTTTTCTCTTTCACTCTTATCAAACGTGTGATTCAAACCTTGGTAGACACCTAATTTAAATCCACAATTCTACACGTTTTTATTATCTATATAAAATCGATTGAAAAAAAAAGAGAGAAAAAAATAAAATCTGTGCATTTCACTTATTTATTTAGTACCTTAGTATGCTTACATAATTATACATATAGTAATGGGAGCCGCATTACCTTCATTGGACATTTCACTTTTTTCTTTACTGCGTCCAAGGTCCCTTACTCATCGCGTAAACACACGAGTACACAAAGGGTAGTTAGATAGGTTCTACGAATACGATACGAGTGCCATTCTGATCCATATAACTGAACTCGAAGCGAGCCTTCAAATTAATCGGATTCCTAATTCTGAGAGCGAACGCGCATTTTATTACATTCTGTCCGACGTTCCAGCTCGATAAATACCGGATAGGTGGAGTGCATGCCAAATTATATGCTCGCTCTGCAGTGTACAGATGAGAACTTAGGTACATGAAACCCACAGTTGACATAAACATTGACATTAAGATTGCCTGGAAGATATCGGTCTTAACGGTAAGGTGTAATAGTGTTTCTAGGCTTGTGAATAGTGTGTAAGGTATGACGCCTCTAGTGGAATATTATTAAACTAAATAGGTATTGTGACCTACCTTATTAATTGATTATAAATCGTTTGTCATTAATTTATACGCGGTAGAAGCTAGATCTCGAGACTTGAGAAGAGGACTTAAGTGCCAAGAGCATCTGCTAAATTAAATGCTGGAAAGAGTATCCAAAGCTACATTGAGATTATATCAAATTAGGCGTGATTGGTGTTTTCATCCCGGGCAGTGGATGTGACCGTTGATTCGTATTAACAGTGCTCCTCTAATCTCACACCTGCCTCGCAAGTCCAAGTTATTTGACCTTCTACGCCGTGCCTTCAACGCAAAGCATCTAATAGCATAAATACAATGGCATAACCGTGTGGGTACGGCGATGCCATTGTATCCTTACTTGTAATAACAAAAGAGTTGAACACTGAACTTGTCTGTCTTTTGATTCAGTGTTGTAGTAATGTATATTTTATGTAATAGTCGGTAACTAGATAAACTAGACGCTCTCCTGATGGTAGGAGATAACGCATGTCTATGACCATTGCACCGGTACACAGAACTTTGAGTAACAAAACAAAGTACAGAGTATCGGCACTTTGGCGCTCATTGTTTTGAGACTTTCGATGGTTAGTCTCAATAGCTTTGTAATCTCGTTAGCTGCAGTAAACCAAAGTAACTTTTGGGATCCATACATAAGAATTTGCAAGAAATACGTAGTAGACATGTACATAAAAGTTTACGTTTACGTTTAACCGTCATCTCTTGTGATGATAAGTGATGATGCGGTCTAAGATGGAGCACGCTTACCTAGAAGATACTGATTCACTCTCGACTTGAAGAAACCAAGATTATATCCAACGGAGAACACCCACTCAGGCAGCGCTTTCCACTGTTTAGCAATCCGCACAATGAACGTGGAATCAAATCGTTTCGTTCGAGTTTTTGGAACGTTGACCATGAAACAATGTCGTTCTTCGAACTTCTGCCTGTCCGATATAAAAATGGGCATGGGGGAATTAGACCATATAGATCTGAAGCACACTCTCCAAAATGATTACGATAAAAAACCGACAAACTAGCAACTTTGCGTGATGTTCTAGGCTTTATAATATAGCTTGAACAATGGAATCGTCGCAGATAAGCCTTCTGGCACGCTTCTCAATAAATTCCATAGCCTCTAGCTGGTATTTGGCGGACCCATCCCAATGCGAGCAGTACTCCATGCGCGAACGAACTTGTGCTTGGTACAATGTGAGCAACTGTTCTGACGTGAAGTACCGACGCACCTTTGAGAGGATATCGAGCTTTTTGCAGCTAATTGAGCCTTGGACTCAATAAAAGAGCCAAAGTTGAGAGTTGAAGTCAAAGTAACGCCCAAAAGCTCAAGAGTGTCACTTATCAGCACGTACATCTCGGAAAGTGGGAGGCAGTTCAAGTATGTAACAGCGCCTTTATTGCATGTAAATGGGAACTACTATATAAGATTATATTAACACGGCACAACCGACATTATCTACTGACATGGAGTCTCCGGAGTCTCTTGTGTGTGCCTTGGAAAATAAATTTGATACTGTTGTAATTCTGTAGTGACTCAATTGTGATTATGTTTAGAGTGGGTGTACAATCTGTGTGAGTTTACGAGAGTGAATCGGTATCTTTTAGGCAAAAGTGCTCCATCTTAGTCTACATCACAACATAACATCGGGCGAGATGGTAGTCAAAAGCAAGCCAATTTATTATATAAAAAAAATCGTTTGTGCCTTCAGTAATATTTGGTAGTTACTGTAAAGTTTGTCTCGCACTGTACCACTCCCGACGTGTGTCGGGTCTATCGGACTGTTTAGATACCGATTACGGTGCTATAAAGAAGGACCTACATTAATTTATCTAAATTGAGGCTGAGCCGTGCGATTAAGGCGTTCTCTTGTGGGTGGGGCGCTCTCATTAACTCTATACCGACATCTTCAATCAAGCCTAACCTACCTAATACACATACATACATATAGGTAGCTATAGACAAAATTAAATAATTAAGGAACCTCTTTATCTGTTAGCTTTTTACGTTTAAACGAAAAAGTGGGAAGTATAGCAGGTTGTAGTATTTGATCTGAGGGCAGGTTCTTGAATGACATGGGACTACTGTCAGTGCTGTCACTGTCAATTAGTCATTGTTTGTCATAAAACTATTATTTCGACTTTTCGTACAACAAAGACTCATGTCCATGTCAGCGTGATATCGTTATGATGTTATCGTTAAAACGTTATATCTGTGGTACTGTGTACATACCATGTACTTGTACATAAACGTATTGTTTAACATTTGAGACCCGACCTTTAAACAAGAAAGTATGTCTGGTTATCCTTACCTGCGTTTATCTTTCCAAACAAGAATAGCGTGGCCTGTTAAAAAAGGTGAACTTCCTAGGTAAATGTGCTACATCTTCGATCACATGATCGTCTGGTTAAGTGACTGATCATGGTAAAACGCTTAGTTCGTAGTAGAAAGTTACGATGGTGTCTGCATAATTTTTGTGAGCATGAAGATCTTTGAAACAGTTTTCCTCGTGATGTTTTCCTTCGCCGATTGAAGTTAGCGGCAATTGACAATACGCATATAACTTCAAATTATTAAATATCGTAGGACATATTACACAGTGCCATCTATCCCCAAACTAAGAAAAGTTTGTACTATAGGAACCAAATAACTGATAGAATACTTATAGATAAACCTTTTTTTTTTAAAAACATACAGAACACCCAAAAAGAGAACAATATTTATCATCACATATATTTTTATTCGGGTGGAAATCGAACCCAAGCCCTACACCAACTGCACTTGAAGAAGATATTGTACCAGTTCCATTTCAGGCTATGTGTGATTACCATCTTCGACGACACCGTTACTTAAAATCAGACCTGTCAACCATAAAATATATTTCACTAAATGAGCTAACAGGGCTATACAAATCCTTTAATTTTTTCAATTTAAGACAGATTTGAACCCAGATATACCTACATTAAAAGTCAGGGGGTATCAAACTAGGTTGCCTTAACTATTGCCACCTTCGACCACATAGCTGCTTAACTTCAGGTGAGCTGTGGTCACCCACCTAGCTTGCAAACCATTAAAAAAAAGAAACTTCTAGTTCATAATTATTTTTAAGGAAATACGTGTTTAGAAATACAGATCAATGAAAAGCCACTGACTTTAGACACTTTATTCGTGGTTTAAGATAACTTAGAAACAAGTAGAAAACTGAAATTTACAATTCGTACAGTAAGCACGCATACCAATGTAATAATCAATCAATGCAGGAAAACTAACCAAAACGAAAATTTCTGTTACAAATAAACTGTTATTTTCCTTAACAAACTGGAAAGTGAACTAAGCAGCTAATATTTTTATTCTTTCTAACTTGTCCACTATTGTAAACAATTATAGCAACCAATCACAACTGTGCTTTGTTCTTACTTTTATATAATCCGTAACTGTGATAATTCGGTATGTAAAGAAAAAAATACTTTAGTGATTCCAAAACCATTTCGAAATATCACACATGCGATAGGGTTTATTTTAATAAAATACAGAAAATAAACTTAACTTTCAATTGACCTTTAAAGACATCACATAGTAGGCTGCATATAAAAAGCAATGGCAAACCAAAACAAAATCTGTCAATGTCAGTTTAACGGTAGCCATAATAACCTCTTCCATACATGTACCTACGTCGAGTTCTTTTCGCTTTATTGATACTTACAAATGTCTGAATTATTTTACTTCAAACGTTACTCGGACTCTGATATCGCTTTCATATGATATAAGATTTGTTTACTTCATGTCAATCAAATGTGTCAAAATAGCTATGTATACTTTCTTTTTTGTTTTACATGGCAAGGGCATACAAGCATACATATTCATTGGTTGTCATGTTTGTTCATAACTTTTGGACAAGTTAAAAAAATAATTCTAGAAAAAAACCTATTACAATTAGATTTCCTAATAAATTTACCTTAGTTATTATTTGTGTAGCTAATTTATAACACTGGATTTGAAACACTTCGATTATTAATTTAATTTGATTCTTATTATACTTAGTGTGTAGTGCAATAGTGTGGCACATAATTGATTACATCAAGTGATAACATTGAACTTTGATTAACAATAATGTAAATGCTTGATAATGGCACTCAAACTTAACACTAATACACAAACAAATATAACTTAAGAGATTATTGGAAATATCAATACGTATCTTTGGTAAAGAGATGCACCTAAGAAACTTTTGTACCCAACTGTACCATATTAAAAATAAGTTTCGTGTTTTTCTAAGACAAACAAACATAATATCATTGCAACGTAAATACTACATGAATAATGAATGAATTTTGATTATGTTGTTAACAAATTGTTCGAAAAATAAATTTTAATTCCACGAAAATTTGGGATAAATCTTGTCTGTTAATGCAATCTTACATACCAAGCTGTAATTAATCAATACAGGCCACTAAATGGCATTAAAAGACAAATTGACCAATTGTCTACCTTCTAACCACCTTCCTCTTTCCATAAATAAAAATTTGTGGTGTACTTATCTAGTGAGTAGGTATGAAGATCAGTATGTATTTAATTATAAAGTGCTTAACATCTATAAATCTGGACTATATTTAACATTTACACATATAGTTGAATAAACCTATCCTCTGACGGGGAGCCTTCTCATCTGCCAGACAATTCTAAATGTATTGGTAACATTTTCACAGAACCAACGTCCGCCATCCACAGAAATACATTTTCATGTTTTTAGAAATGAGAACATTGGAGTTTCTTTAATTGTTCAAACGTGTGAACAAATATGGCGGATTGACAACTCGTCGTAGGTACTCGAGTGTAATTCTTCATCTGTTTTTCAGATGTATGCATATCTTTGGCCAACATTCCAGCTGTTTCACCATCGTCTTACTTTCTTATACTCGGGCTCCCCCTCCCAGCTGGCCCCTCCCCGTGGAAGCCTACTCTCCCCGGGCCGCCTGCTCGTGCTGCAGCAGATCGGCCAGGTTGGAGATCTGGATCTCCTGCACGTGTCTCCCTGCGAACTGGATGTAGTCGTGTGGGGGCGCGTCCACGCCGCGCTTACGGACTGAAAACAACAAGTTACAACGGTATAATATGTGTTTGTTGCCGTGGTGGTGCCGGCATAAGAATTGTACCCCACCCTCTCTACCCGTGGTTGCCGTAAGAGTCGGCTAAGGGATGTAATCCGGAAGATGGGCAGCAGCGTCTTCCTTGAATAATCACACTTAACTGCGCTCTTCAACCCGCCTACCAAGCGTGGCGAGTATTGGCAAAACCCCCCCAGAAGGAGGTCTATGTCCAGCAGTGGACGTCCTATGGCTGATGATGCGATGTATTTGTTGCGGAGGCCTACCTCAGAGTTTGCTCAGCTACGCTCTGAAGGGGTCATTTAGGCATTACAGTTCACAGTGACATTATGACTGCAATTTTTGTTTGTTTTTTTTTTGTTCTAGTTATCGAAGGTAAAGTAACATTCGATTAGTGATAATAATTCTAATAGAAAAGTAAAAAAAATACGTAATTGACATAAGCTGTCAATATATCACGTGGGCAGCTTGTGAATCCTGCACATTTTTGGACTTTTCTATTATAGTTATGTTAGATATTTTATTTTGTCAACATTCTCTAGTTATAAGTAGTTGCTTAGTTTACAGCTAGATGGCGCTGTGTGAAATGTCCTACTATATTTATTTTAATTATGAAACAGCTCAACAGATTCGGTTGAAATTAGGAATATCCAGGCTACTTTTTATCGCGAAAAACACGTGTGTAATCATGGGGTGTTGCTATTAGATCATATAAATTTGAAGCAAGGTGCTAAAACAACTTACTAAAATGTATGAAAACCATGCGGGATGATGGTAAATATAGTTACGCGCAAAGTGAACGTCGAGTCGCGCCTTAACACTCACACTGCCATGTGAATTTACTTATAGTTTTCCTTCCTCAAATGAACTACTTTTCTGTATACAGTCTGTTTATTATCATCCAAGTACTTTTTATCCAACCGCTGAATACAGTAGGTGCAGTCTGTTAAACTAATTCATGTATTTGTTTTCTTTGATATTTTTATTTACGTAAAAGTAATGAACCGAACGATACGCTATGGTACGAGATAACGCATGACCATGACAATTGCAGCGATACTCTGTGTATAGCTGCTGTTTATTGCTTTGAGTACAAAAAATAAAAATTGAAAATCTGCCGCCAAGCATCTAACGGCGTGTTCCGGCAGCCTCACTTAAGAGCCAGTTCTATTCCAGGCTAGATATGCTTTACCACCTTCGACCACACCGTCACTTAACATCAGGTGAGTTGTAGTCAACCAGCTAGCCATTCAGCCATAAAATAAAAAATAAAAAAGTCCAGGGCTCCGCTGCTTTGGCGCTTTTTATTTTGAGACTTCCGATGGTTAGTCTCGACAGCCCTGTAATTTCGCTTGCTTCAGTAGCCTTCAAACCAGAAACAGTAATGTCTACACACTACTGCTTGGCGGCAGAAATAAAAAAAAAATCTACCACCAAGGTGTAAATCTACCACCAAGTGAAACATGATATGTTTATGTAGGTTACAAGCTGTGCCCCGCGATGTTACCCACTGTTCCCACGTGAACACTATTTTTTTCGTGATTTCAGATACCTCCATACTAAATTTCATCAAAATTAGTCCAGCCGTTTGAGCATGAAGAAGTAACAAAGATACAAACACTTACGCACTCACAAACTTTCGCCTTTATAATATACTAAGTTTGATTACTTACCGCGATCATTTTAATATCGAGAGATTGTTTATCAACATAATCACGGTAAATAACCGGTTATTAAAAATAAAGCTGTAGTGAACAGCCGTCATTGTTTAAAACAGTGCTAAGTATCGGACGGTTTTACATAACAAGTACTTACGAGGCCAGTATCCAGAACCTGTGATATTTATAACTGACGTCACTCTCATATCAATCTAGGAAAAACGAGGACAGAAATAAAATTGCATGCTTTAGAACAGGGCTGTCCAAAACACGGCCCGCGGGCAGTATGCAGCCCGCGGTTTACATTTATGCGGTCCGCCAAGAGAAAATAAAGAAGATTTTTGTTTTACAAAATGTATTTGATAATAATCGATTGATTCAGGCGTTACTTTTCAGAAGTTCATTTTGAGTGTTCAATGTATATATTTAGTTTATTTCCGCTTTCTTTATTTGTTTCGGCAAACGCAGTGTATGACGCCCTAATACTCAGTGGCGTGACGATATACATAAGGCAACCGGCAGTGACTGGAAGCAAAAAGCCGAAGATCAAGCTAGATGGCGTGCATTAGGACAGGCCTATATACAGCAATGGACTAAAGTGGACTGATGATGATGATGATTTGATACCACGGCCCTCCCATTTATTTAGAAATTTACATTGGTCTCGTTTGGACAACCCTACTCTAGAATACGCACACAACTGCCAGGCCACAATGATACGTTAGTACCTACACTATAATGCACGATAGCCACAATACAAACAGTCATACAATACGCATTGGTATTAAAATTATTATCCATTACTTTCGTTAATTGAACAATGATGACTCCAGGGTTATCTACTTTAACACAAAAACCGTTACCGAGCTATTATTATCAAATGCTTGATTTCAAATTCTTGAGAAACATAAACATTATACTTTCAATAAAAACTTACATTTCGAGACTTATCATTGGTCACCTTTTCATCCGAGATCTCATAGGAACTGTTTTGTACTTTGGTATGCCGCTGTACTTAAATCTACGCAGTTATAGTTAGTATACTTACCTTCTTAGCCGAAAAAACCCCAAATAGCGAGTGCAAATGACACTTTTGTATACCTAAAACCGCTACGTGTTACAAAATTCTCTAGATCAGCTTATAACACACTTTCAAAGATAACACCAGCCATGATAAACTGAAGGAATTTTGTGATCCAATGCGCTTCTTACCAGCTCCCAAATGACGTCGGCGAAATGCTGATACATATACATGTCCGTCAATCTGAGCGTTGAGAGCTTGTTAATCGACTGGCAGTTACGATTCTTCACTACACGTATAGCCTCATCGAACACTTACTGATTACTCCCTCCTCCTTGATCAGTTTGTAGGTGGGTCTGTCAGCGCATTTCTCGGCCAGCTCGCGGGCAGCGAAGGCGAACTGCTGCAAGGCGGGCAAGGCTGCCCTGAGAGTGGAGCGCACGTGGGAGACGTCGAACTCGCTGCCACCCTCGATACTCAGCACGAACACTTCGGGAGCCAGCACCGTCTCGGGGTCCAGGTCCATGAAGAAACAGCGGTCGGGGTCCACAATGCCTGGAAATTGTTCACGAAACCAGTTCATCAAACTTATATTGAAACTAAGATCAATTGTTATAAGTAGGTATTCCACGTTGTTATCGTTGGGGATTATCGAAAGATCGTTGACATGTTCATCATATACGATCGAGCTCTTGTGAGTGCTATTTTGTATACAATTTTTCTCTCAGTGCACTTGCAGATCAATCATGCAGCTTGTAAGTCTCTCACCGGTAAGATTAGCCTCGAAATCATGTATGAAGTTAATGTGACGTCCGTTGTCGACGACGGAGATCTTCTCGACGGTGTCTTCGATGTCGAGTTCCTCCTGCAGCGCACGTGTCAAGTCGTCAGAGTCTTCAGCGGCGCTGAACACCTGCACCTCGGGCTCCGAAGACCAGCGGAGCGGCATCACGCGGTAGTTCGGCTCGTACAGTGCGGGGTCCTGAAACGATTACCATTGGATACCACAACTTCACGGATTCACGTGAACATAGTAAAATAATGGTTGCTCAAGTAAGCAGCGACGAGCGGACGTGGTCGGTAATCCGACAATATAAATAGGTAATACAAGTAAGTGAGAACTATTTAATTGTTCAGCAATCAGCAAGCCTACGTGAAGTTGATACAGCGACATTGGTATCTCGTTGTGGAAAATATGAGCCAATAGTTTAGTCATAGCTGGCTGTCAAACTTACTATCTATGCCCGGTGTCCGGTGCCTAGGTACACGTTTCATATTATACATCAATCTATACTTAGTACGGCAAACCAATGAATATTGAAGTAGCAGAGCCACGTCAGCCTTTGTTCAGATCTGTCTAACGTCTAACTATAGTTGCTAGCTTGCTAGGAACACCGAACTATGGACACTGTTATTTATTCTGTGCTATAGGCACTGCATCGACCGGCCCCTCGGCCCGAGGACGGAAGAACTTATAATTGGAACAAGGGGCTCGAGAGGTCGCGCGCCTCACGGGTCAAACGGTGCGGCCATCTCATCAGTTACCATTCTCTTTGCATCATATTTAGCTAATATGCTCCTTGATCGGATGCATTTTAAGATAAATCGATGTTCGCGTATTAATATTTAATAAAGCTTTTTTATCACTAAATGCGTTCTTTTCAAGAAAATCCTCGTTCAAATACGAGTTAGTATAGTCATTTTGAGCAATTCATGAACAGCGGTGATGAACAGTAAGTTAAAAGAGTTTGATAGTAAAACAACACTACGTAGATGACCTCCTACTGAGGCAATTTATCAGAGACCACGTGAATAAGTAACACAACTACGTTTTGTGCCAAATCAGTCCTGTTTTTGTACACTGTCCCACTGCTGGGGCAAGCCTCTTCTCAGAAAGTGAAAAGAGAAAGACCGTGGCCAAGAACTTTTTTAAGAATTCGGACATGTAGATTTCTTCACTATGTTTTCCTTAACCGTTTCAAGTCATCAGCAATATGCACATTACCTACTTAGAAAAAAGAGAGGTGCATGCCGTGGGAACCAAACCCTGGACCCCCAGATTGGAAGGACACTCACCTAATCTCCCAACTAGGCTGCCGGAACTTCTCGTTTTGTTAACTGATTGAAATCCCCATCAAACATGTGGCGTGATGAGTTTTCGTCGAGGAATTTCTAAATGGGTCAGTGAATAAAGATCCAGGTAGTAAATAATGAACGCAGTACCTTGATAGGAATTGTACAGAAACCCTGGTAGCGGTGAGCGGTGGCGGCGCGGATGCACTGCCGGTAGAGCATGAAGCCAGTCACGATGCCGGCCAGCGTCACGAAGAACGCCGCCAGCGTCATGCACAGCAGCGAGGCAAGGGAGAGTCGTGACTCGTTGGACCACCCGCCCTCGCCGCTACCCCCGTGCACCTCGATCACCTCCTGTAACACAACACTCTTGTATGCTAAATAGCATGGCAGACGTGACGAAACTCCACAGCATCGCCGTGCGGATGCCGGATTAATCGCGTCGACACATACAGTGCCAAGGATTGGCGATCCAGGTGTAAGAAGCATTTTTCATGCGCATCAACACTCATCTTCACTGCCCGTGACAATCTATTTTCTTTATCTTAATTGGTGCTTAAGGCTGCACAGGAAATACAATAGAATTTCACTACAAATCTTGGAGAAAATAATATAAAAAATAAAAATGAAAGTAAGTATTGAAAGGAAAGTATACGAACCAACTATACTACCATACGTACCTGACTTGCGCATATCAAACATGGTCACTGAGAAAAGAGGTGAAGAAAGAGTTGCTTTATTCCAGCGGAAAATGGAAAGAGACATGCTAGGCATAATACTTTACAAAGTAAATAACTAAACCATAAAAGCTGAAACTAAAATACCGGATGTAAAAAGGAAAAACACAGTGATCTAAACTGGAACTGGGCGGAACGTACCTACATATTTGTATAGATTCTGGATAATTCTAGATGTACAAAAGGGGTCACCGAATGGTCTCCACACGATGGAAAACGAAAACAAACAACACCAAGAAAGATATGGAGAAATATTTTTGCTAAGAGAGTCAAAATTTACTGGATGGCCACAGCAAAAGAGAGACAGGAGTGGAGAAGCCTAGGCTAAGGGAGGCCTAAGCCGAAGAGCCATCTTCTACAGATTCTCAATCGTAAACAATGTATTTCCTTTAAAAAAATGCTATAGGTAAATTTATTTTATATTATCTTTATAGAAGAAAAAATATTTTTTTATTTATTTATTTCTGCTGATACTCTTGTTTGTTAATAAAAAAAAACTACAGAGGTTCCGGCACTCCGGTTCCTCACTGGCAAGAAACGCATTTCATATTACCTTAATTATTTCGCAGCACACAATGGTTTGTTGTTCAAAATGTTGAACAACAAAGATCTGCCATTATCAAATCCAGTTCGCAATAAATATTCCTCAATAAATTAATGAGAATTCCTATTATATAGATAAATAGATACCCAGACGAAATTATTTAAACTTCTATCAATATTATATGAGGAAGCATTACGCGAAGATTTTTTTTGGCTAAGACATAAGATGATTTTCCACAAATCCAAACTAATAGTGTAACCTCCGGACCGGATATGGACTCGATCTTATAATGTAAATTAAATTAATAATACGTAATACTTACCTACCTACTTATCATCTTTTCTAAAAAAAAAAAAAAAAAAATTAGATGCCGGGTCACACAGCGCCATCTAGTTCCGAACTAAGCAAAATTTACATTATGGGAACCAGATATCTGATACAAAAGTTGTTTGTATTTTTTTTTTGTTTCATACTTACCTACATTTTATTCAACCAGGCACAGAAAAACATCTATGTTCATCATATAAATATCACCTAATAAGTAACTACCTAAATTATAAAATTTTAATATCGATAGCTAGTGTGCTGCGACTTCCTTATACCCCCTATAAGTATAGTTACGGCCTCGTTACGGCAAAGACCCACTGCTATACCGCGTAATGATCTTTATCACATTAGAATGGATAATGGTACAAACTAATATTAGCGAACTATAGTTTAAATTAAGTGTAAATAATCTAAAATAAAATCAATTATTATAGCAAAAATTCGCATACCTCGTCGCATTTCGCTTCAATTAGCGGTGTTTTCTTCACGATGAGACTAGGTTTCGTCAAGAATGTCATGGTTAATATTTATACACTTTCGCACTATATCTCAGTATTGGTAAATTGTTTATTTTCAACAATTTGAAAACTGCAGAAATTCTGCGACGAATGCGGACTAGTGGAGAGAAGGTAGGAAAAGCTCATCAATAAATTCCAGAGTTGTCAGACTTCAAAAAATAATCTCATTATTTTAGCTGGCAATGAGCGCAGCACACTTTAATCGAATAAACTAAATAGTCGATATTATTATTGCATCCCTAGTGCTTAAACCACAATTGTCTATGAATCGGTATACATCAAACTTCACTTCAATTCAACCGAAAAGAAAAAAACAGAATAGAAAGAAAATTCGGGGAGGAAACGGACGATTTTCGTATTAAATTCTGTGAAAAACGAGGTTAATGAATCAGCAACGTTTGCAGTGCCGTTAAATCATGTTCGATTAGTTCGCGTGAGCATTATTTTATGTTAATCCTTTGTTTCGTAACGTAATTACTACGTCTAAACTTCCACGGACAGAACGAAAATAAAATGGCGACTGATCAAGCGAAAAACCGCATGCATGTCTTCAAGAACACAGGCAAAGATGTCGACGTAAGTATTAAAAACACCACAGCCCACGATCTGATCCTCGGGTCGATTCGCTCATTGCCAGAAATGGCCCGCTCACCGGTCACGTCCGCTGTTTTTAGGAAATGCGCAGACGGAGGAACGAAGTGACAGTGGAACTAAGAAAAAATAAAAGGGATGAGACTCTTCAAAAACGGCGTAATGTGCCAGCCGCGTACTCAACAGACGAAGAGGAGACGGAGCGAACGCTGGCGACCACGGACCTGAAGCAGCTGGTGGCTTCGGCGGCCAACGCGTCCGACCCCGCTGGACAGCTGCTGGCCGTGCAGCAGTGCCGCAAGCTCCTCTCCTCCGACAAGAACCCGCCCATTGACGAACTTATCGCCACCGGTATCCTGCCCATTCTGGTGGGCTGTCTGGCACGCGCAGACAACCCCACGCTGCAAGTGAGTTCAGTGTCACTAACTTTCCTAATAGTTTACCTCAATATCTTGTCAATTCTCAATTAATTATAGTAAAGCCACAGTACTTATGCAGTATGCTTACAAATCTTTAGAAGTGGGTAGATCAAAACCACATAATATTAAAGGCCTTACTTTAATGAACAATTGATATAGTCAAAATATAATGGTTTTTAAAAGTTAAAGTTAAGAGATTTTTTTGATTTTGAAGTCATGAGAATTTAGGTACTTCTAAAACGAGAGAAAATATTATTAATTTCACATTAGTCCAGATATTTAAGACATTCATAACAACAAACTTTCATGTGTAAATATAGATGTATGTGGTAGACAACAAAAAAATTAATTTCAGATGTGCATCTAAATTTTTGACCAGTAAAATAATGTACTTATCTGTTTACACAGTTTGAGACGGCGTGGGCTCTCACAAACATTGCATCAGGCACATCTGCACAGACCAACAAGGTTGTACATGCAGGAGCTGTGCCAGTGTTCCTGCAACTCCTAATGTCACCACACGAAAATGTTTGTGAACAAGCAGTTTGGGCGCTCGGAAACATTATTGGAGATGGACCAGTACTCAGAGACCTCGTCATTGAGTTGGGAGTTGTAAAGCCACTGTTGAGCTTTATCAAGCCAGATATCCCCATTTCCTTTCTACGCAATGTTACATGGGTTATTGTAAATCTGTGTAGGAGTAAGGACCCACCTCCACCTGTCAAGACTATCCAAGAAATACTCCCAGCACTGAATGTGCTCATCACACATGTAGATATTAACGTAAGTACATTTATTTTTATTTGATCTGTGAGTAAAAAATGTCTTGTGTTTATGAGGCAATGAGTGTGCTCTCAGATCTTGTTATACCTCTAGAAGTCTTCCCGTTTCAGATTTTCATAAGTATATATGAAAGGCAATTGTAGTAAAACAAATCATAACATGGGGCGTTAAATCAGATCTGATTACTAATCAAAATATGATGATTAATCATTTAAAGGATAAGTCTAAATATATATGTATGTATAGCAAAGCTTGTTTTCTAACAACAAAATTATCCATGTCATGTAAGTTTCAGCAGCCTAGTTAAAAGACCATCAGGTCCTGTGTTCAAATCTCATGGCATGTACCTCTGTCTTTTTGAATATTGCTGCTAACTTCAACTAGCAATGGAATGCATCATCATCATGTCAAAGAGTTATTAAAGAAAATATAAGTTTTTGAAGATGTATGAAGTCTGCCAACCTATACTTGGCCAGCATGATGGACTATGGCCTTTCTCTTCTCACAATGAGAACAGCCCCATGCCCAGCGATGATCCAATAAAAACAGGGCCGATCCAATTATGTCATTTTAAAACAAATATGTCCTGTTCTATATTGACAGGTTACATATTTTTACATAAAGCTGAATTTACATATATACCTAGTAAAATCTCATAAAATGTTGTTATGAGTATGTCTCATTGATAAGAGATAACAAATGTTTTATTTGACTATTTTCATGCAAAGTCATAGAAGTTATCAGACAAAGACCTAAATAACTGTCATTATTTTAAATATGCTCAACATTGTAGACCACTTTGTTATGTTTTAAAACAATATATTTTTGTAAATACATCAATGCATTTGCTAACACCTGCCTGTCTTTTGAAAAGACAAAGGCTGGAGTGGGGCTATTTGGAATCTGTGTCGAGCCTACTCTGTGGTTTGCAACTGAATACCTAGATTTCATTATGATTCATACCAGTGATCTAAACAGCTATTTATAGTAAAACTTTTATTTTTCAAACCATATTGTACATGTTGCAGTCTTATTCATTGCAGTACATTACACTAAGAATATTTTTCAAATCTTCCTTGCCTTTGAAATAGTTCTTTATGTTGCTTACAAAAGAGTTGATTTATATTGATCTAGCAATGACAAATTGAATGTGACGTGAACCTTGCCATAAATTATCACCACTATAAAATTCAGACAATATTGCTAAGTATATAAAAAGTAGTATTGTAAATGATTGAATTCCATTATTTTGTCCATGTTGGTATTTCATATATTTTGATTTACTATTTATGTGTAAAACAAACAAAAAACTATACATGACTATAAATATTACTATGATGTGTTGAGTTAGTGTATTTGAATCCAGACACAGACAGAGAGTATCCACATGTTGCATATAAATTAGAATAAATATGTAATGAAAAATGTAATAATAATTCACATATATTATACAATCGAGACCTCTTTGCATGTTTGAAGTTTTAGTTTGATAACATAAAGAATGAGATGTTTTTTTTACCCTAGTTATTTTGTTTATTAATAATCTCGTATAAACAAGCTAATAACTGGTTATTTGTATTGAAAAATATGTTGGCTGGCCTGGTTACCAGCTAGCTGATTTACTGGCACCTCGGGTACAAACTTTACCTAGAAAGCTCTGTGAAATATCATCCAATATTTCTTTTATGTAAGAAAAACTAACAGAAGTTTCTCTAAATGTTTGAAGAGTTAATTAACTTTCCAGTGATTTTACAACTACCTATCCTTGAATTAAGATTGTTGAATCAAAACATATTCATGTGCAGGTGCTAGTGGATACTGTGTGGGCAATCAGCTACCTGACGGACGGCGGCAATGAGCAGATCCAGATGGTGATCGAGTCTGGAATCGTGCCCAAGCTCATCCCGTTGCTCTCCCACAAGGAGGTGAAGGTCCAGACGGCGGCGTTGCGGGCCGTCGGCAATATTGTCACTGGCACCGATGACCAGACGCAAGTTGTGCTCAACTGCGACGCTCTCTCACACTTCCCTGACCTACTGTCGCATCCGGTATGTTGTAGTGTACTTAGTACTGTTCTTGGATCCAGCCATTCAACTAATGTGTGAAACCTGTATTTCTTAGCTTACATTCAAATGCAACGTGTATGGTATTCCTATTTACCTATATTTTTCCTAGTATGTCATTGACTTTGCTTTTGACTAGATTAGCTCATACATAAATTGTGGTATACTAGAATTAAGCTGGCATTTGATTCTAAGCATAAGCATTCCTTTTGAATGTGGCAATGATGCCACCATCCTAAGTTTTGCTGACTGGTTTTAAGCTAGAGCATTTGAATTGTCTTTACATTTTCAGCAGTCTACGTACCATCTAATTGTTTTTGTTAGGTATAGTTAGATTGATGCAGGATCATGATTTCTGCAGTTGTATTCATATTTTGAACAAGAAAGATTTTTATTCAATTTTATTGATGTCATGAAAGTAATGTGGCTTAAGTTACATTGAAAAAATGTGATACAAGGGCTTAGGGAGAAGGCGAGTTTTAGTTTCACAGCCTATGTTTTGTTTAGTAAAGATGCTTTTACAGCTTACTATACTTTTTTTAATCATTCTCTAAGCATACGTTTACTCTAAGTTTAGCGATGATAGCTCAGTGGTTAGCGCGGTCGGTTCGCATGCCGAAGGGCGTGGGTTCAAACCCCAACAATGAGCTTGAGCTGCCGGTGAAGGAAACCATAGCGTGGTGGTAGGGTACTTTCTAGTACTCGGCTGCTCTAGCTACCACCCTCTAGTTGAAAATCTGCCGCCAAGCATCTAACGGTGTGTTCCGGCAGCCTCACTTGAGAGCCAGTTCTATTCCAGGCTAGGTGTGCTTTACCATCTTCGACCGTCACTTAACATCAGGTGAGTTGTGGTCAAACACCTAGCCTGTCAGGGATAAAAATAAAAACAATATTTCAAATTAATTTACATACAAAAATCCCATATAGTTGAGCTTTACATACAAAAGTAAAGCAAAATCTGTCACAGAGCACATATATCATTTCAGAAAGAGAAAATCTGTAAAGAGGCAGTATGGTTCTTATCAAACATCACAGCGGGCAACAAGCACCAGGTGCAGGCGGTGATCGACGCGGGCCTGCTGCCGAGGATCGTGGAGAACCTGAGCCGCGGCGACTTCCAGACACAGAAGGAGGCCGCGTGGGCGGTCTCCAACCTCAGTATCAGCGGGACCAAGGAGCAGGTCGGCACGCTCATCAACTGCGGCGTCATCCCGCCCTTCTGCAATCTACTCGCTTGCAAGGACACGCAAGTCATCACGGTTAGTACCCTCTGCTTACAATAAAAAAACACAACCATAAACATAGACTTAGTACCGTAAACACAACCATTACATGACCAAACACTGTTCGCCATCTTGAAATGAAATCACAATCGCCTATCACAAGTTTATTAAAATGTCGCTTCCATTAAAATTATTCCAGCACATGATAAATTCAAAGTGTTTATGTACTGTACATTTCTACCTTTGTAGTATCTATCTATATCTTTAAACGAGCAATTCTTGTATATATATATATTCTGAATCTCAGAAACAGCTCCAACGATTTTCATGAAATTTAGTATGCAGGGGGTTTCGAGGGAGATAAGTCGATCTAGCTAGGTTTTATTTTTAGAAAACGTCATTTTGTCCGTGTTTTCAGCCGAGAAAAGCTCGGTCATCCAGGTACTTAGTGTATAAATGGAATAATTTGTCGACCTACTTTAGTAGTTTCATGACTAAATAACTTAATTTGTGTAGCTCCACTATTCATCAATCTTTGGTTTCTCTAAGAAAAATTATATCCAAACCAGCATTGGTATTTCAAATTTGGTTGAGCATCAGTGTGATGGTACCATTGAATGCTAAGAATAGAAAACTATTACCCAATCTTGAATTAAAATCCTCACACTTGTGATATAGCGAAGTAGTGTAATTGGAAATGACCGTCTTGTACTGATGTCCCACTTGAGTTTTATTGCCCATACTCTGCCAGCATCTACTTGTGATCAGCCGGTTAGATGGGAAAATAAATGTTGATAAAACAGTCAAGTCGCTGTGGTGATATGATTGAAGTGGCTTCATACAATGTAGTAACAGTTCTAGTTTGTTCTGTGACATTCCTCAGGTGGTGTTGGACGGACTGAGCAACATGCTGAAGATGGCAGGCAAGAGCGTGGAGACAGTCGCCAACATGATCGAAGAGTGCGGCGGCATCGACAAAATCGAAGCGCTGCAGAGCCACGAGAAAGTCGAGATATACAAGATGGCATATGACATCATCGAGCAGTACTTTGCGGGAGAGGTCAGTTTACTGTTACCTAGTTTACCTGTAGATTGAAACATTAGGCTTATAATTACCTATGTTAGACTTGTAATTACCTGTCTATGTTAGGCCTATAATTTTTGCCATTGAACCACATCTGGAGTTCCAAGGGGTGCAATTAACGAAAGATACTGTTGGAGAAAACCAATTGCCAAATGTTTTTACGTTGCATAATAGCAAATTAAAAGTGAATTACGAGACGAACGACACTCTCCTGATGGTAAGAGATAACACATGTCCTTGACTATTGCAGTGATACACTGAACTTTGAGTAGCAATAAAGTTCAGGGCATCGCTGTTTTGGCTCATTACTTTGAGACATTAACAGTCTTACCACAAAAAAGTTAAACATCTGTTGAACACGTGTTTAAAAAAAGTGTTACCACAAAACTTCGTTTTACGATTGTCTAGAGTTAGATACAACTTAAACACTGTCTAAATTTAAACAACGGGCATAGCTAGTTTAACCGATGTCTAAGTTCTAATGTTGACCAAATAACTGTCAACAGAGAATTGACCATTACTACTTTTTGCTGTAAACATTGTGATCGTGGTGAAATTAGCAGTATCTTCTTCGTATTTCTTTTGAAAAATAGTTGTGAATACGATTACGAATACGATACCTATGGATATTATAGAAATCATTGATTTTATCGACGATATGGATTTAGAGGACCTTGAATTCATGGATCGCTTTCGCTTTTTTTACTGTTTTATTATTCATATTGACTTTTTAACTTCGTGTTAAAACAAAATAATTATGATTCAAGACCCGTACAATACAAACAGCAACAGGCTTCAACAGGCCAAATCCCAGTAGATGTCATGGCTGTCATTAGTCAGTTTTTTTTTTACTTTTGAGCGATACGTTCCATTTCTTTCCATGAGATCAATTCACTATAGCGTTACATTACGTTTTTGTTTGAACTTAACTTAATAGCATTAATTTAATAATTAAAATAGTATTTAATTTCATTATTAACTATATTTTGACTTACATACTAACAGTTGTAATGAAATAATTGTTCAGAAAATCATGTATCTAATCTCACGCGATCTGCGTAAAATGGAAGCGAAAGAACGGAACTACCTGAACTAAAAAAAAGGTTGAACGAATGTTTTATGGTGTTGCCAAGATTTATGAGTTAGACATTGTTTAGAAAGACACTCGCTAAACACAGTTTTGTGGTAACAAAAGTTAAACATGCGTTAAACATGTGTTTATCTTTTAGACAGTGTTTAGCTAAACATTTGTTGGACCACTGTTTTATTTGTCTTTTGTAGTAAGACTGTCAATGGTTAATCTCAACAGCACTCTTCAAACCGGAACTCAGTAATGCTTACACACTACTGCTTGGCTGTAGAATATCTAGTATTGCGGTGATCAAATGAACTCTTAAGGAGATCTACCACCATAAAAAAAAAACTAAATTGTTTTAACTAAATTGTTTTACAGTGAAAAAATTCTGGAGCAAAATGTGAGGGTATAACTAACACATTTTTAACCGACTTCAAAAAGGAGGAGGTTCTCAACTAGATTTTTAATATACCTATTAATCTTGTTGCCTGAATGTAATGTTTTTATAAGACGGGGTGTGTTTGCGCGCAGGAGGAGGACGCGTCGCTGGTGCCGACGGCGGCGGACGCGGCGTTCCAGTTCGAGCCGGCCGCGGGCGCGCCGCACGACGGCTTCCGGTTCTAATGGCGGCCGCCCTCGGGCCCGGCCCGGCTCGCTCTCGCTGTGATGTCGCATCCTTACATCCTCCCTTAATGTAATTATAATTCACGAAGGACGACGTGCGTAGCTTTAACATGAAGTGCCGCGTACGGGACGTATGCGACACTGCAGCTTACAGATCGACGCTTTTTGATATAACATAGTATTTATGTTTCGTTTTAACTCGAGTGTTATGCTCCGTCGCGGGGGACGCTTCCCCGATGGAATAAGTTCTGACATGGAACCCGTTTGTATCTATATACCGTTAAATAAATACCAATAAATTCAGTCCAATAATATAATGCTTGTTTTATTGTTGCCGCGTTACGCGCTGCCGCTCGAGTGGAGCGCGGGCAGCGCCCCCTGGCGCCTGTGGCCGCACAGCTTCAGGTTTAACTCGTATTTTTTCTGAAAGAAATTATTTTGTAAATAATTAACCTAAAAACTTACTTTACAAAGTATTATTATACCTGCTAGGTTATCTGTTTAAGTCGGTGCTTAGCCTAGCCTGGGTGCCGGTGCTTGGCACCGACTTCAAACAGATCAGTAGATATAAGAAATGCTTATAAAATGAAAACAATTGGGCCAAACTATGTTGAATTTTTATGGGACCAAATAGCAACTATTCCGCATCAAACTAAAGAAGAATCACGTAAATCGGATCATAAATCTCTGTATATACATACATAAAAAAATACCAATCAAATTGAGAAACTCCTCCTTTTTGAAGTCGGTTAAAAAATAAGTATTCCATCTGTACCTGGTTCCCATAATACAAGCTTTGCTTAGTTTGGTCCTAGATGGCGGTGTGTGAAATGTCCTAGTATCTACTATTCTATATCTTTAAACGAGCAATTCTTGTATATATATATATATATATATATATTCTTGTATATATATATATATTCTGAATCTCGGAAACGGCTTCAACGATTTTCAAGAAATTTTGTATCCAGGGAGTTTCGGGGTCGAAAAATCGATCTAGCTAGGTTCATTTTCAGAAAACGTCGTTTTATCCATGTTTTCAGCCGAGCAATGCTCGGTCATCCAGGTACTATTTATTTAAAGGTGCTTTACTACATATCTAGCTGTGCTCCGTCCGCGTGAATGTTCGTTAAAGGCGAAATTATGTTTTAGCTAAATCAACCAAAATGAGTATTATTTCTTGGGCCTACAACGTCTTAAACGAGAAATATTGTACAGTCACATCTCATTTACGATTTTATTTTATGTAGGTACATACATAAAGTTTTATTTTTTTGTAGGATGTGCCTCGATTGACGAGAGTTACATTCGCGATGTAATTCTGAGCACGAATTAGATCAGTAATGAGCATGCGAGACGACAGAAATAAATATATATATGCGCCTACCGGCCTTGAGAACCAGTATTGATACAAGATATTTAAAAATAGTGCGATTTCCACTAACAGTCGAAGCTAAGCTTAGCGCATCGTCGATTTTTCAAGTCTGTAGAAATTAATACATTTTGAAAGAAATACGCTTCGCTTCGACAGCTCAGTAAAATCTGCCGCCAAGCATCTAACGGTGTATTCCAGCATCACTTGAGAGCCAGTTCCATTCCCGACTAGGCAAAGCTTGTCAAACATAAAAAAATAATAGAGACGGAACTATAGTTACCTTCTTGAGATCACACGCGTAACACTTGACGTTCGAGTAAGTTTCGTCGCGCGACTCGTCGAGCAACGAGCGCGTCGTCAACTTGCTGGTCAACGACTCCACGTCGTAGAACAGACCCACCTTGTGCTGGAAGCTGTGGGAAATGTCATCATTAAGCGCGAAACAACCGTATTACTATTTCATAAATATTAATTATTATTTATTTCGCTCTTTCTAAATATTATTAACATACTGCACGTCATAGGTGTCATAAGTATCTAACACAATGTCACAATTTGATAATAACTACTATTTGTTTTTCTAACTACTTAGAAGTATAAAGGTTAAGCGACAGAGGCTTTGGAATAGCTATTTACAAAAAATGCGTAAATTGAAACAATGCCCTAGGGAATTTTAGTAATTATTAACCCCTCCCCTTGTCAGCAAAAATACGCAAAGCTCTTACTCCTATGCTTATGTAAACATTAGTTTAATTTGCGCTTTATCGCTAAAAGCGATCTCTCCGACCAAATAATGAATAGGCTTACGTGAAGATGTGATCTACGGTGGAGCACGCTTGCCTAGAAGATGCCGATTCCCTCTCGACTTGAAGACACGCAGATTGTATCTATCAAGGATTATACACTCTGGTAGCGTATTCCACAATACAGCCTCGGAAGCGCCTAGTCCAGCCGATACAGATTACTAAGGTGGTATCGAACGCGTCGGTGTGTGTATTCGTACTTGGGCAGCGGCTTATCCCAGTGGTTGTCGAGCCGGTTGACCTTCATGATGGCGTTGAGTCGCTGCAGCATGCTGTAGTTGTCGCGCTGAATTTTATGCTTGCGGTCGAGCTCGCGTTGGCACTTCTTCAGCTTCAGTGCCACGTGCGGCCGCGCGGCCGGCGCTCGGTCGTCGATGGCCGGCAGCGCGGATCGCACCTGCCAAGGAAAACGTTTTTACGACCAATTGCTAAACTCGACGTTTAAAACCCTGTGCAAATTCGATTACATTATCAGCTTATTAAAGTCTACTGCGTCTATTCCATTCGCAACAGAATTGTGATAAGTCTCCTTGGTCAGATCTGTCTACAGGGTTGTAAGCTCTAGGTATAGTAAGCCGAATGGAGATCGTGCGAACTACTTTGACTATGGGTTTGTATGACTTTTACAACTTTGAAATAGGCTGATAAAATCAATACATCGTACCTATAGTTGTCGAAGTCCAACCTAATCAAACATGAATTCACGTTCTAGCAGATAAATAAGATAAAAGAAAAAAAAATAGTCACAGTAGGTTCACCTTCACCATAACAAATGTCAAAATAGTAATTACCTTCGAGCGGTGGTCCTTGAACCTCCTGTCTTCCCAAGGCTGAACGAGCAGCTTGTCACGCCGCGACAGCATTGCAAATCAATTTTTAAATCGCAAATAGCACGAAAGCTTTGCCTCTAATAAAATAGCACTAAATATACCTGTTTATTCAATAACCGTTGCTAAGATAGAATTTCAATATCACTTAACTACAATAAATTATTGAGACCGCACTGAGAATGTCGTAGGACATTTCACACAACGCATCCAGCCCCAAACTAAGCAAAGCTTGTACTATGGGAACCAGATAATTGATATAATACCTATAATTAAATTAATTCGTAAATACATAATTATACAGAACAAACATTTATCGTCACATAAAATTAATTGTTTTTGTCTGAGGAATCGAACCCACGCCTTACAACTCTTGAACCAGATAATCTACCATACGAACTAACAGGGCGGCCTAAATTTATGTATAAATAGGCATTAAAAGCAGTCATATAGCTAAAGCGTTATCTTCCAGACAACCCTTCTACTATCCACACCTGATTGTATTAAACTCGTACAGCTTCTAGTGTCGTGGATGTTTCATAAATTGAGGTGGGATATTTGTGGTGTTCAAGTGAGAAAGATACCTCGCTTCAGCGAGGTTGTGGGTTCGTTACCGAGCCCGTGACAATGAGATCTTCGATATTCATCAAAGTGTTAAGAAGGGTATTTTACTTAGCGGTAGATCTCCTTAGCAAGAGGTCTAGGTAGGTATCACCGGAGTACCAGATATTCTGCCACTAAGCAGTAGTGTGTAAACATTACTGTGTTCCGGCTTAAAGGGTGCCGCAGCTAGCGAAATTACTGGGCTATCTAGGTATTGTCTCAAAGTAATGAGCGCCAAATCAGCGATGCCCTGGACTTTGTTTTGTTACTCAAAGTTCTGTGTATCAAGGACAAGTATTATCTCTTACCATCGGGAGAGCGTTTGGTCGTCTCATTACTTTTATACAAAAAAAGGGATGAATATTTGTTTGGTGGTATGTTGTACACGCTGAGACACCCTCTACACTCGTTTCTTGGCAACTGCAATGTAAGGTTTGTGAACAAAATAAAACTGCTCGTAGCAAATTAATAAATAAATTATATTGATAAATATTATACACTGCACTTACAATGGTATCATATAATGCTCGTTACATCAGAGAATATACACGAAAACGTACAAACACATGGTTACAAATTATAAAATTATTATACTTTGAGCAATATAAAAATAAAAAACCGAATCACTCTAATCTAAAACTATTCTATCAAACGAAACACGGTTATTTAGTAGTTTAGACAATTTAGAAAAGCTTGTAGTTCGGCACTTTGGTACCTGTTACTTAGATAAGTTAGCGAGCGTTTCCTAGGAATGTAAGTCCGCTTTAACCCTTAAGTTTGGCAATGTTTAATTTGATAAGTAAAGCTTTCACGTTAAAATTAGTGCATTCACATACTGTTACTCTCCCGCCTAAGTGAACACTAAATTCACTAAACACTTTCAATTTAGAATTATGTGTGATTTTACGATTATTACTTATATGGTACTTAGGCTCTTCATTCAAACTTCTTGCTTTCCTAGCAATCAGACGCGCTGGTTATTCGTTCTCACAATTTAAATCGACTGCCGTTTATGAACAAATTCATATAAAGCCAATATTTTGACCATCCAACTTAAAAAGGTAATATTCACATTCAATAATTCCATTCACTATTCTACCCTTTACGATTTGTGCTCGTATAAACTTTGCTTCCTATCGTTTCAATATTTCGGAAGACGTCGAAATAATACGTAATGTTTCAGTAGCAAAAAGCGTTGTTATCGGAACTACGCAAGATCAACTCCAGGGTTAGATGACGGAGGGCATTTAACCTAAACCTCGACTACACTACACGGACTCTGCTTCGCGTTAAACTACACGAGTATAAAACGTATTAAATACATCAAAAAGATCTAGCAACTTACGAGGTGCGCTTTGAGGCGCTCCGCTGATTGAGGTAGCTAATTTGCGAACATTGGCATTATATTCAACATTATTGTTATTGAGCGGGAGCGGAGTGCGCTGTCTATAAGAGCTAATATGATAGCTCGCAGATTTGCACGGTGTTCAGAGAAAACTTATGTTATTTAGAGCTTACTGCACACTGTACACTGCAGCCTGTGGGCTAACTATACTGAGAATTGTTATAACGCCCTCCGCGTCCGGTACAACAACGCTTTCAGAGTGGTGTTGGTGCTGCTCCGGCTGTTTTCGCGCAATGCGTAAACGCTGAAGATGATTGTCGTCAGACTAGACTGCTATTTCATTCTATATGTGTATAATAGGTGCCATTAAGAAAGAGCTAAAAGTGTACATTATTATCAGATTATATTATTCCCATATGACATTTTTTTATCGATATTTTAATTATATATGTATATGTTTAATGTTCTATTGACTTGAAACTTTGGTGTTATCAAATATTTGTAGTGTTTTATTGTTATAGTGTATTTAATTGTAATTTTTTTTTTTTTTTATATGGGCCATGTTGCTTGAATTAAATTAATTCTGTTTTCATTTATATGGTATTGTGTAATTTCGAATAGAAAGGCCGCTTTCGGGTAGTTTTATTAGCGCTCAACGCATGTCAGTTACAAAGTCGGCGCGCTTCCTCAATCAGTGTCGTACCCGAGATATGACTGGTGTTTCGATAAATCTACAATTTAAATATTTAATTTTGCTAATTATCTTAAATTTTTTTCGAGCTCATTTTTTATTATTTTTAAAACAGAAGCCATATCTCTATATCACAAATAATTAATTGTGTCGCGCCGTTTAAATTCAAGGATGTTTTCCATTGAAAATATTTTTGTCAGTTCAGTTTTTACAAAAACACACACAGAATATCTTACAAAAACAAGGGTAGGGTAATAATAATTACACGATATAAAATGCAATAAACAATACAATAAACTCGTTTATACGGAAAACACCCTTAACACAGAGTAACTGTATCCTACAACTTACAAACTAGTCTCGAATACAAAACGCTACACTTGGTGCATCAAACTGACTCGCGTCGATGTAAAACCAAAATGATAATTAAAAAAATAAATCGTTCCATTATAAAAGCTATTTAATACTTTCCGTATGGAGTGTCTTATTTTCGCAAAGAAAATCTTTTTCCTAAATAGGTTATTTCAGGACATTTTAAATTGAGACGATACTTTGTTCCACATATTATAACTAAAATAATATAGTAACATAAAAAATCGATGTGATTCGCATTTAATTTTATATTGTTTTTATTATGTACAAGAAAAACAAAATAAATATATTGGTAAATATATTAACATATCAGCTGCCACGGGTTGATTTCACAACTATGATAAATAATTTCGTATAATCTATACAAATGCCACAGATTATATGTATTTTTGTAACGATAATAGCTCGATGATTAGCGCGGTCGGTTCACACGCCGAAGGGCATGAATTCATACCTCAACAATGAGCTTGAGCTGCCGGTGAAGAAAAACACCGTAAACACCACAGCGTGGTGGTAGGGTACTTTCTAGTACTCGATTAGCTAACTACCACCCTCAAGTTGAAAATCTGTCGCCAAGCACCTGTGTTCCTACAGCATCACTTGAGAGCTAGTTCCATTCAAGGCTAGGTGTTTACCGTCTTCGACCACACCGTCACTTAACATCAGGTGAGCTGTGATCAAACAAAACAAAAAAAAAAAACAGGATTTTGTAGAGGCCGCTCCCAACATTTTACCTCTAAGTATACTTGAAAGTTTTACTTTCTAAATTATAGATTCACCAACACTTTCAATGGCAGATTCTGTTTTGGATTTCTCTTCGACTAATAGACAAATAAGTAAATAATAATGTATACAATGAAGCGAAAGCTTTTGTGATGCCGGCGTATATGACTAGTGATCGTCACATCAGTGGAAATCGACCAATGAGATTCCAAACCCACGGATGAAGTTCAAATGGCTTCAATACAAATCCTCTCAGAGCTAAGTCTCGCATGTTCAACACGCGATTCGATACGAACGCTGCAAACCAGTGGACCTATGCCTTAAAATTGCTAAATTTGATATCTTTTTACACGATTGCCCTAAAAAGGAGTGAAATGTTTCCAAGGTTCATGTATTATGTGTGTGTCTTTGTCACATAAATACCTGAACAGATTTAAATGTAATGAGACAAGGGCAAATTTTTTTTTTTAATTCTTTAATCTGTACTTTTAACTTTCTTAATTAAACTCATTCCTTTTGTAGATATATAGACAAATAAAGATAGGTATAGAATCCTAAGCTCAGCTCATATATTTGTAACTCAATTTTATTTTAAAATGAGTTTTTTATTTTAATAAATGTGTTCAGATAACAGACAGATCAGGATAATCTAGGTATAATAATTCCCAGGGTATATCTCCTACGATACATATCATTGCTACAGATGTCCAAGATTTAACTGCACCAACAAACACTAAAAATATATATTTTGAATATTCAAAATGAACTTCCTAACGTCTAGCGATGTTTACCGCTGTATTATATTATATCCCCTGGAGTGCAAAACTGCATCGAAGCCATTTGTCCCTCGGCCGTATCCTTACCCACACTCGGGATACCTAATTCGTTGTCAAACAGACTAAACATTTATGAAGATATTAAATTTCCATAAGGAACAATAAAAAAGGACTACACGCTCTCACACTACTCAGACTTTGAACATGTAAAAATGGTTCACGCTTAACATTACGATAATATAAAAAACCGTGATGTCCGCGACTGTGTATAAAAATGTAAAAATCCCACTTCGCCCCCGTTCCTCAGACAATCCACGATACTCCATGAAAATGACTTATATTAACTTACATAGCCAAACATCACAACTCGACGCGTACCCGGTGTACATTTGAAATATATTAAAAGGATAACGAACGATCTGGAGTCGATGGCCGACGACACCCATTACATGAAAATACAATCTGTCCACAAACGTAAACTACTCAATGGAGTAGTCATTTATACCATTCTCTGAAAGGCCAAAACTAAATTGGACAGGAATAAAATCGTGTTTATTCCTGTTCAATACAAAAAGCACCTACGCAATGTTCGGGTAAACGCCTAAACTACGGTAGCCTTTTTGCCTGTCACGAATCAACTTTTTACAGCGTTGCCTAAAATGTTATCCCACGTGTAACATTACAATAAAAAGTCACAAAATTGTTACCTCTCATCTCACATCTATATAAATAAATATTTAATGGTGTCCGATAACTGTGTTGGTGCCGGCGTAAGAATAGTACCCCGCCCTCTACCCGTGGTTGCCGTAAGTCGGCTAAGGGATGTAATCCGGAAGATGGGCAGCAGCGTCTTCCTTGAACAATCACACCTAACTGCGCTCGCCAACCCGCCTGCCAAGCGTGGCGAGTATTGGCAAAAACTCCCAGGAGGAGGCCTATGTCCAGCAGTGGACGTCCTATGGCTAATGATGATGATAATGATAACCGTATTCTAGAATGGAGACCGCGAATTGGCAAACGTAACGTAGGACGTCCTGAGACTCGATGGAGTGACGATGTAAAACAGCTGGCAGTGGAAGCGAATAGCCAAAGGGCGAATGATGTTTCTTGGGATAGGCCTATGTCCAGCAATGGACTTCTATACGCTGTAAACTTACTAACTTCAGAACGGGTAAACCGATATAGCTAGTCACGTTTTTTAAAATGTTCGTGATACTTCAAATGAGATTTATATAGATGCGAGGTCGAAGGCCAAGGAGTTACTTTAGAATTGTAAATGAAGCAACTGATTCATTCCTGTCAGATTTAATTAAGTTGTCGATACAACATAAATGACTCCAATGACTTTTTCATTTACTGCAAATAATATTATGCACATCCAGATACCAAATCAAATGTTTTCGATTGTATTTTCAAATAAACGAGGCTTAAAGTCGTTTCGTCCATCATACGGTGAGAAGAAGCATTCAAACTATAATATAAACTTTTCATTACGCTTCGAACCCCGTACAGTCAACGTCAGTGATATAATTATGCATATCTATATGTTAACTATAAACTCATTTAAAAATTACACTACTTACTGGATTCTTACCTAAAATAATATGTAGAAATTGCTCTTATACGATTAGAGATGCATCGAAGAAGCCAATTTTTGGTTTATTATTATTGTTTAGTTAACTATAATAAATTGGGCATTGCATCAATGCCGAATTACATTAGACATAAAGGAGTATATTGTAGGGGTTAGGGAGTCGTCCACTGATCACGTCAGGTGCGGTGGAGGGATAATATCGTCCACTGAAATCACTTCCATGAAAAACAATATGGTCATATGGCCATAAAAATATCACGTGGGATAGAGCCAGTGTGCCAGCGCCAGTTTTAGCTGTAAACCGAGTTTTTTTCGTCTCAGTTTTAGCAATTAGGAGTAAAATAAAACTATTTCACTCCTAATCTAAAGTTTTATTTTGCCCAATTTTATTTGATTTTTTTTCATCAAACAACTCATATAAGCGGAAATTGGTAGATCTCAGTTTTTTAGAGTTAATCTCCAGTTGTTCGCTAATTATGGGTTGGCAACACTGGATAGGGCTCAAAACTAATCAAATATCAAATCAAAGACCTAACGTGATTAAATTGACGACCTCTTACTTTGAAATTGAACAGATTCCTAAATTGCATGAAACCACGGTGGAAAGAGATAAAATATAATTATCCTCTCTTTTTTACTCGGGTGAGTTAAAAGTTATCACCCTTTTCCTTCCAACTTTTTATGTCTCACAAAAGGAACGAGTCATTCGTTGAACATTCCGGCACACCATTGGAATCTGTTCATTTCAAACTTATTTTTGACTGGTTTACCTAATAGCTGCTGTACGCTCTCTCTGCCTATACACCGAGTTAACATAGGTATTACCATTAGATACTTTTTAGAAAAAAAAAGAACACCGATTTAAGAGTCTCTTAAGATTGTTAATTTCATCCTAAAACCAATATAAAACACCCGTATCAAAAAGACAGTATCAAGAGTCGGCTAAATTTGAGACAAACATTTTAACTTTACGGAGATTGCCTTCTGTTTTCTCGCTGCAAAGATTATTTTGCATTATTCTCAGTGGCATGTTAGCTAGTGTTCTGTTTGAATCACTGCCTGTCAATTGTGTAGCTCGGGATGTGCCCCTGGATATGGTTTGAACTCTATACAGGCTGATCGGTACTTACAACTTTATTCAATGCAGGTGTCGATAATTTTCTAGAGATTTTTTTGAATAAATGACTATAATTTACATATTTTCAATATTTTTTTTAAGCAACACTGTCAAAAACTTACGAGACTCGATGTGTCGGTTGATATAGATAGAAAATATGAAAAAGATAACTAAAGATGGCTGTTTTAGAATTCCCACTGCGACCCAACTCACTGATGACACGTGCAGTAACTGGGATAATATCAAGTCTACATGTAACGAAATGTATAATTGCACATATTGAGTATAAGTCATATATCAGCAGTGAGCTTAAGTAGTAAGTGAGCACGAAAAGTTGTGCAGTGGTGTCGCGGTACTAGCCAACAACGTCAACGGGGTGTCGACACGACGTCAGTGCGGCGTCAACACGATGTCAACGCGGCGTCAACACGATGTCAGCGCAGCGTCAACACGATGTCAGCGCGGCGTCAACACGATGTCAGCGCAGCGTCGGCATGGCAGTGACGCGGCAATAGGGGCGGGCTGCCTCAGCAAGGCGGCTCATGACGCGGCAGTGGCCGCACCAGGTATAACTTCTCGCCCTGACAACAGAATTTCAATGTGATTGGATGTGTTCCATGACATATCTTTACTACTCTGTTAGCTTAGTTATTTGGTAGTAGCTCTGCTTTATGAGCGTGGGTTCGATTCCCGCCCAGGAAACACATTCATACGACAAACATAGAAGTTTGTTCTGTATTATGGGAGTTCTAAATAAATTTTCTTATATGAAATTAACGAGACGACTCTTTCGTCTTTCACACTCTTGACAATGAGAGATACCGCCTTCGATGTTCGAATTGATGTTGAATTTTCGTAAATGAGATCTCGTTATTTTGTTTATGGTTGACAGGTTAGGTGTTTGACACCAGCTCACCTGATGTTAAGTAACGGTGTGATCGAAGATGGTATACACACCTAGCCTGGCATGGAAGTGAGGCTACCGGTCAACTGCTTGGCAGCAGATTTTCAACTTAAGGATGGTAGCTGGACAGTCGAGTACTAGAAAGTACCCTAACACCAAGCTATGGTTTCCGCACGATGTATTGGCTCAAGCTTGGTATAACTCTCCGAGTCCTGAGCTTTAAGTGTGAAGCGAGGCATGTGAGCGGACCTGTTTGTTGGTGTAGATGGGCGCACGCTGGTAGTGCGACACGAGTTGGTCGAGGGAGGTGAATTTCCGCTGTCCGATGCAGTACAGCGCTCCCTCCACGTGCACTCGGAAATGCTTGTTCCTGCCCGGCGCCTGCGAACCGCGAGGAAATAACCACTTAGTAACATGTCTCATGCGTGCGTTTTTGTAACTGTCTGTCTCAGTTTATTTATTTATTTATTAAGGTACGCCAACAGCACACATATTGCAAAAAAAATATTAACACATTGCAAAGAGTTATGTTCCGATACATGCGCCAGTTATAGGCATACACAGCTTGTTATACAAATTGCTTACAGTATGAAGGAATTAAGTAATGAAATTATAGCTCTAAAAAGAGTTTCTAAACTTATTCAAAACCATAACTTCATTTTCAATATTAAGGGAAAACACAACTTATAGTAAACATAGGCACACAAAAGAAATATTTTTTTCTGAGCTTTCGATATCTACCCACATCTTCACTTTTTTTTTATATTTACGAGCAACAAGCGACTCAGAAACTAGCTTTTTAATTGTGCTAAGGATCCAGAAAAAACATCCACACTGTCACTGATATCATTGTAAGTTGAACATATACGCACCATTGGTGAATTCAAGCCGAGGTTTGTTCTTTGTTTTTATTGGTTTTTTGTTTTGGTTATTTGTTTTTGTGTGTTCGGTTGTGTTACAAAATAAAATTATTTTCTTTGCTTCTTGCTTTTGTTTGGCAGTCTAGTGAAGGTTCGGCAACTTGGTGAAGATTTGACAGCCTCGTAAAGGTTCGGCAGACTAGTTGGGAGAACGTCTGGCTTTCAATCTGGAGGTACTGAGTTCGAATCCCACGGGACGCATCTGTCTTTTCTTAGTTATGTGTGTATGGCCGATTACTTCAAACGGTGAAGGAAAACATCGTGCGGAAACTACATGACTAGGATTTTTTTTTGTTTGTTAGGTGCTTGACCACAGCTCATCTGATCTTAAGTAACGGTATGGTCGAAGATGGTAAAGCACACCTAGCCTGGAATGAAACTGGCTCTCAAGTGAGGTAGCCGGAACACACCATTAGATGCTAGGCGGCAGATTTTTAACTTGACCCAAAAGTGGGATAGTTTATTAAAACAGCTGATTCGGAACTTGTGTCCATGCACAATGCACAGCGACATCTATGCAATCAGTTTTTTTAGAGTACTTAACGTTAAAATAATTGAAAATGAATTTATGGAGTTCCGTCCGTAGCGAGTTTACCTTGAGAGAGACGGAGAAGTCCCCGAGGTTGGTCTCGGAGTCGCGGATGAGGAAGTCCCCGTCGTGCCCGTGCTGGTTGAGCAGCGTGTCGCAGTGCGTGCGCGTGATGGCGCCGAAGTACCACGCGCGCCCCGCCACGCCCGGCGCCGGCGCCGCGCCCGCGCCCGCGCCCCGCGGCTCGCCGCCGCCGCTGCCGCCACCGCCCCTGTACGCATACAATCTCATATTGAGTTTTGGCGGGAACGCGGAAAGGCTCGTGTCGCCCCATTGTATTTTTTTCCAAAACTAGTGTTTTTCGAGTTTATGTATAAAAATAGTGGTGTTTTATACATAAATTGCCGAATTACAATCGCGAGTGTGGGATAGTGATATAATGAGGTGAAACATGACTTTTCGTGTTACTTCCAAAACTCCATCGAAGCTTATATAGTAAAGTCGTTACTTAATAAAGCATGACTAGATTTGACTGGCACGGACTGGACTTGACCAAGACTGGACTTTGACTATAAAGATAAAGAAGCTGAAGACTACACAAAATATAGAAACATTGAAACTGGCAGAATGCACAGAGTGTGATGCCAAGAAGAGAAAAAAAAACTCATATTATTAGAATAAAAAGTGATCAGAAATTAAAATGAAGCAAAGTATTAAACTAGCTATAGTTTGAACAATCAAAGCTTCCTCGCGCCGCGCCAATGTTTTGTCTGTAACTTACGTTATAAAATTCACCATATTGAATTTTCTTAATATATGTTTAATAGTTTAGGATATATGTATTCCCACATAAACATACAATACAAGACATGATATGATTCACGAGATATTTATAGTGATTGTAATAAGTAATCTTGTAAAAAAAGAACACTGACGGCATGGTGAGATAGTCGGCGAGCTCCTGCAGGTAGTTCCTGGGCACGAGGCCTAGGTTGCCGCGCGCGTCGCGGGCGCGGTACCACTCGGGGTCCGACGGCGGCCGCTCCACGATCTCCAGTCGATCGCCCTTCTCGAACGACAGCTCCTGTTCGTTGCTCGACGTGAAGGAGTACAAAGCCACCTGCAACAAACATTCATACGTCATCATTAGCTTTAATACAACGGCGGTCTTACCGCCTAAAGCGATTTCTTCCAGGCAACCTTTGATAGAAACTCTTTATAATATGCACCAGAAATTACAAAAAAATAATACAGACAAGAATCTTATCAAGCTAGTGCCACAATGATTGGCAGTCACAATTTGTTTAACAACTCCAAATTGAACTTTATTGCAAAAACAAACTGACCGGCAACAACTTGTATAGTTATTAGCCCTTATGCACATGGTGAACTCCGAGCCCCGGTTATCCTAGTTGCCTGAAAGGGACCTAATTTAGTTTACCTTTATGTATAGGAGACCCTATGCCTTATGCCTAGAAACTATGTTAGCTATAGTAAACGCCCACATATTTGATACTGCGTAATTCATTTACCATATTCTATCATTATTGTTAACAACATCATAAGACATATAGCTTTTACCTATTAACAAAATAAGTAATGTTTTTGATCCAGTTTACATTTGTAAAATTAGTAATAATATTTTATTTTAAAATGTTACAATAAACAGCTAAATCAATTGTTTAATAGATCATTTGTTCTAGTCTAGTAGAACAGATTAATTAGGGTTATTAATTTAGTTGGGCTAAGTGGATTTGCTATTTTTGAGATAAACAAATTGTGTTATACCTAGTAGAGAAAAAAATTCTGAAAAAACTGAAAAGAAATATAGGAGAATAATAATAAAATAGATAAAGCAAGATGCAAAAAATTGTTTATTTATAATAATAATTGTTAATTTTTTATTTATTGTTCGCACTCCACAGACATCAGGGTCTGGGACCATTGTCAACTCAGCACAATATTTTTTTAACTTAACAAATAAATCTTAGCTAGAGGCAATTTTTTTTTTTATTAGTTTTAACAAATTTTAATCCTTTAAATAACAAGATACTCACCACAATGTCAAGGACATTTTCAGCCATGGCATATGTGTGGACATTGTCCTCCGGGTCACCTTCCTCGCTGGTGTAGTTGGAGGGAAACCTGCAACAAAACAATCTTCGTGTTCAATATGTATTCATTCAAATTTTTCTACATAAAATTTAAATGATTCAAAAAACACACTATCTTTCCTCAAGGCAGAATATCCTATAAAACTATAATATACAATAGGCAGTACTAAAAACCATACCTCAAGAGTTTTTTGTTAAGTCAAACATCGAAAAGAAACTTAACATTGAAAAGAAAACTAAGATAGGTACTAATGGTGTATATAAATCTATCTCCTTGCACTTGGCATGATGGATGAAATACAGAGCAACATCCTTCGAACGGAAGGCCTATGAAGTATTATATCCATCTATGCTATGCAGTCACAAATTCAAAGCAAAGTGCAAATTCAAAGCGGCTGACAAAGAATGAAAGAATGGTAGAAATAGATTGCTCTGTGTCTGCCTCCAAGCATCTGTGTGTTTCATCACGTCAGTCTCACTTGACTCACCAATTCTATCCAGGCTAGGTGTGCTTGATCTTCTTCGACATCACCATCACTTAACATCAAGTGAGCTGTGGTTAAACACCTAGCTTAAAACCATTAAAAAACTGTCCTACATTATTTACTCTTACAGACAGGGATGGAATCTAATTCACCTATTCACTCATGATTTGAGTACATTCCACATTTGAGCAAATTCCACAGCATAGCAGATTGTATGATAAAAGTGGAATTAAACTAATTTATTCTAAGTATTAGAACCTCAACCATAAAACTGTGTTGTTTTTCTTAGAGCAAGTTTTAGCTATGTGAAGCAAGAGTACTCACCAGCCAGTATGTCCCTGGTATTGTCCCCGCCACCAGCCATCATTACTCTTCTCCAGTATGAGTATTCTGGTGCCCTTAGTAAGAGACAGCTCGTCGGGCTGCTGCGCCTGGTAGTTGTACTTGACAACAGCAGTGCCCAGCGCCTCCGCGGGCTCGGCAGGCCCACGCCGTGCACCCGGTGACTCCGCCCCACCGCCGCCACGCACTGGTGAGCTATTTGACGGCAAGGTCTTCGAGCCGGACCCTTTCTTCACCTTTTTCTTAATGCTGGAAAAATTATATGTGATATTATACGATCAATAGTGAAAAGTCACACAACACAAACAGGATAATGATAAAAATAAAGAAAATGAGATGGTCATTGACCACTCATTCCCACTCCCAAGTATAGGTCATCTCTTAAGCTTGCCATCTTTTCCAAGCCTCTATGATAGTCTCTAGAAGTGGAAATGTTAATTAGATAATATAGTAAGATCTAATTTTATTATAACTCTACTAATACAGGTCAGAATTGATATGCTAAAATATAAAATTATGTAAAACTAAATAAATTAACCTCAACTCAACCCAAATTAGGTCTTATTGATATCAAAAACTCACAGATTGCATTCATATTTGTAACTAAAAAATACAGTTTGTATTAAAAATAGATAACTAGGTAGGTACTTAAAATATAAACGCCTAGTAGTCAATCCTTTACCATTCAACTGGATTGTAAAATTTGTAGTAAACACATTACTCATAGCTTCTCAGAGATGGCTCATTCTTGTATTGAGACAAACAAGACACAATGCCTAGTTATGTTAGTTTGTGGTTTTTATTGTATGAGAACCAGTTAGCAAGCCCAATGATAGTTTTCCTTATTGATTAATTTTATGTATAATGCATGTTGTGAGTGATCTCATTTAATAGATAATGATAAGGTACATGTTTTTACTGACTCTCAACCTATTCTATTCTTAGAAAATTAAATGCTTGCCTTTACTTATTGAAACTCATAATACCTTTAAACATTTGCCTTTATATTCTTGCAAAACATTTGGCATGTTTTCTTAGACACATGGGTCACCAACATAGATTTTAAAAACAATTTTCCTAAAAATAAAAAATATATGTGAGCCATAATGTCATTTTAATCCCTCCCAGTTAAGAACAATTAAATTATTTTGTTGCAATTTTTTTTTAGATGAATAAAACTGATATTGGAGCTGCCTTTTATGATCCACAGTACTAAGTGAACATGTGTTTTAAAATCACTGCCAAAGTCGCCATCATGGTGGCTGTTCATGGAGTTCATTGCTACAGCAGAGGCTTTGTCTTATATTGCTTCAACCAATTTCAATAAAGTGGTAATTTTATCTAATTTGAGAAGTGCACAACATATGGAGTGGTGCTCCTCGACTTTTCGAGGTACACCAATAGTCTAAACGATCCTAGAAATGATCCAAAAATTTCAAAATGAATGTAGAACTATTGTTATACAATAGATACCTTCACAATACCTTCAATGGAAACAAGAAAGTGGATATTCTAGTGAAGCAAGCCTTGGTGGACAGTATTCATACAAATTGTCTACCATATTATACAAACTACATCCCACTGTTAAAAACACAGAGTCATACTCAATTTAAGGAGTATTTTGACATGAGGTCTAATTCAATTGGAATATGATATCTAACGATCCAGTCCCACCCAAAGACCCATGGATCAATACCAATATTTAAGGCAGGCATGACACTGTAATAGCATTAAGGTTTCATACTGGGCACACTCTGTTAATAAATTATATTTAATGGGAAAATCTATTACTCCCAAATGTCTAATCTGTACCACTGTAGATGATGTGCTCGGAATGAATCAATTAGAACAACTGTCCTAAACAAACAAGTATCAGGACTACAAGTTGGTTACTGTAACAGTGTTCTAGCTGAGCCTCTCTCAGATGCAGCCAGAATACTTTATAATCTAAGCCTTTTAATAATATATTTTAGTTATTTTATATTTATCATTTTAATTATAATAATATGTTTAAATTTAATTAGGAATAAGTTTATCATTTAAGAATTTGTCAATATTATAGTAGCAGTATATAAAAAAAAAAAAAAAAAAATCTAAGCCTTAGAAATTAAATTGTATATTGTAAACTTAACTATAGAAGAAATGTTACCAGAGCGAAATATTCGCCTCTGCGAAGAAGCTCATTAAAATTGACAAAAAAAAGTAACACATAGTAACATACAAAGCAACCATTCAAAAGGACACCATACTATATTCTATGATACATATGTATATAAATTTATGATAAACAGGTTATCATTGGCACTGCTCGGCATCCAACCAAAAAACTCCAATTAAACCCCTTTTTAGTCACTTTTAGGTGCTAGTTTTCTTAGAGCAGCACCCAATCTTGCTACTATTTGAGCATTACCTGTCAAACAAGGAAGGTTTCTCCTTTTTCACATAATTGCTGGGCACATAGCCTGATTGGCTGCGTGCATTCTGCACGCGCCACCAGTGCTTTGAGTCATCAAGCAGCAGGTAACGCTCATTCTTGCGCAAGTCCAACTCTTGCCCACCTTGTGCTGCATAGTCATACTTCGCCACTACATAGCATACATCATCCTGGAAAAAGGAATGTCAATTATTCCACATCAACTTCAATTTTTTTATGTAGGTATGTATAGCATTTATGTATGTATCTATCTACATAATTATTTCATAATAGAAACATAAGTTACCTACTTATGATAAAACAGTACCTATAGAGCTTTGCAGTTAAATTGATGATGATGTGAAACTCTACAAGTATTAACAATTAGCGAATAGGAAGTTTCTAGAGGATATCCTAATTGGAATCCAACACATTATATTAAAGTTACAAATGTGAACAAAACATACAAACAAAATACTTAAGTTTAAACAGACTATGTGATTTTAAGCAAGTGATGATAGATTTGCCTGTTGAATGGGAAGTGCAATCTTGAGTTAATGATAATGAAGTCCTCTCACTTGGGCGTTCTTCCCGTGCCTGGTGTTGGCCATGGCGTGGGGCGCCGGCAACGGCTTATTCACCCACACCGAGTCAGCGGCGCGCGCCGACCGCGTCTCCAGCATGACACCCAGCAAGGGACACCCTCGGTCACCCCTCGCCGCAGCCCCAGCCTCACCTAACACCCTCACTGGCACATCGCACCTGGCCACTCACTGCACCGCACTGCACTCGCGCGATCGATCAGCTGCACTGATCTGTTTATTGTGTAAATGCGAAACCTTAAATGAAACCTAGCGATCGACTAGAACTCCGCAATTATCGGCCCTTCGGAACAAACAGAAATAACCGTTTACCAATTTTAACTTTTAACGAGAGTGGCATCAGCTCATTTATAAATTATTCCTATGCAATTTCAGACAGTTTTGTCACAAATTAATGATTTTTTGTAGAAATTTCACTAGTCGGTGGGGCAAAACGACGAACCAATAGACATATTTTTTTTTCTTATTTATGAAAATATCAACGACAATGAAGAGCAGTATGCATCATTTAGAGCTGCGCATCATGACACCGATCTGATTTTTACTTTTAGTCGAATCTGGGAATTGATGAACTTGATTGAAAGCCTATGTTGTAATTTTTTATCTGTGTACATGTCAAGTAAAAGAAAGAAAAACGTGGTTCAAAGGCCTCTGTAGCCTGACCATAAACATTAAAAAAAATATTAAAATGACGTTTGGCTTGCTACGTGCTGTGCTATATTATTGAAGAGAACTGTTTTCCAAATTAATCGCCGATGAAAGCAGCGTTGTGAAAATGTCGGATTCGGAAGCGAGTAATTACTCGGGGAGTGGATCCGAAGCCGGCAGCGTAGGCTCGAACCGTTCTCGTCGAAGTGCAGCATCCAATAGATCCGCGAGGTCGCGTTCGGGCTCCCGGTCGCGGTCTGGCTCGCGGTCGCGCTCGGGCAGCCGCAGCCGCAGCCCGTCCCGGAGTCCCTCTCGAAGTCGATCCAGATCACGGTCGCGTGGTCGATCGCGGTCCAGATCCCGGTACTGCTTCTAATTCTTATGTTTTTGGCATTACCAAAAATATATTTTGCTAATGTTTTGTTTTATCTCGTGGCAGGAGCCGCTCAGTCGCTTCAGATGCTAGCCGCAATAAAGATGACGAAGCAAAAGAAGCCTCAGGCGATGAAGAAGTGGAAGTGTGTTAAATGTGAAGTCATATTAAATTCTTTTAGTATTTGATAGGATTTAGCATATTGCTTCACAAATTATATTGGTTTCAGGACGAGCAAGAACCCGAAGGAGAAGATCTGGTAGATTCTGAAGAGTATGAAGAAGATGAGGAAGAGGACAGACTGAGAAAAAAAAGGAAAAAAGACAGCCGTTATGGTGGTTTCATTATTGATGAAGCTGAGGTATGGGCTTTCTTCATTTATTGGAATAAAATTGATTATTTAACTAGCAGAAATTTTGTCACAATTTTTGAGAAAGTCAGTATGCTGTTTCAGTATTAAAGACATGATTAGAAATGACTACTGAGAGTGGTACAATAGGCTTTCAATGTTATGGAACAGCAGGAATTATTAGGTAGATACCCGGTGGCATAGACTAAAAAGATAGATACATAGAAACTATTGTGCACTCCAGAAAGAAAATGTACGGAAAATAAAAGAATCTTCTGAAAAAAATAATTTAAAAAAAGAAATGCTCTACTGCCAGATTGGTTTGCTTGCAATGATTTTTTAGAATTTCAGTTAAATTGTTGATATGCGAGTCCACATATTTATAATTGTTAATTACTATAGACTCACTTATTAAGTTTTTGTTATGTACTGAATGCCTGCTACTTTGTACCCAGTGTATGATTGCAGCACCACCTACTGGGCCCAATTGTGAATATAAACCATCCTGAGACTTACACTATTCTAATTAACTAAATAAATTAAAGTATTCATAGTCCCCTGTATGTCTGTATTTTTGACTTTACCAGTATTCATACGATCTTAATTAATGAAAAGAAAAAACAACTAAAAAGTGTAGGAACTGTAATTTAATGTTTTAGTACTCAAGTAATGTTTATTTTTACATAGGTTGATGACGAAGTTGATGAAGACGATGAATGGGAGGAAGGCGCACAAGAAATGGGCATTGTTGGGAATGAGGTGGATGAAATTGGTCCCACTGCCAGAGAAATTGAAGGTCGCAGAAGAGGTACTAACCTGTGGGACTCTCAGAAAGAAGAAGAAATTGAAGAGTATCTTAGAAATAAATATGCCGATGAATCAGCAGCACTTAGGCATTTTGGTGAAGGTGGTGAAGAAATGTCTGATGAGATCACACAACAAACCTTACTGCCAGGAATTAAAGATCCTAATCTTTGGATGGTAAAATGCCGAATAGGTGAAGAAAAAGCAACTGTACTCCTCCTCATGAGAAAGTTCATTGCATACCAATTTTCAGAAGAACCTTTCCAAATTAAGTCCGTAGTAGCACCAGAAGGCGTCAAAGGCTACATTTACATAGAGGCTTACAAACAGACACATGTCAAAGCTCTTATTAATAATGTAGGTACTTTAAGAATGGGTATATGGAAACAAGAGATGGTTCCCATTAAAGAAATGACAGATGTTCTGAGAGTGGTCAAAGAACAGTCCGGCTTGAAACCCAAGCAATGGGTCAGGCTAAAGAGGGGTTTATACAAGGATGATATAGCACAAGTTGACTATGTAGACTTAGCTCAAAATCAGGTCCACCTCAAGCTACTCCCTAGAATAGACTACACCAGATTGAGAGGCGCTCTCAGAACAGTTCAGAGCGAGAGTGAAGCAGCTAAGAGAAAGAAGAAACGACGGCCAGCCGCCAAGCCCTTCGATCCAGAAGCGATCCGCGCGATCGGTGGCGAAGTCACCTCCGACGGTGACTTTCTCATCTTCGAGGGCAACCGGTATTCGCGTAAGGGCTTTCTCTATAAGAACTTCACAATGTCTGCGATTCTCGCGGAAGGCGTGAAGCCGACGCTGACAGAGTTGGAGCGGTTTGAAGAGCAGCCCGAGGGCATCGACATCGAGCTGGCGGCGCCGGCACGCGACGACCCCGCCGCGCTGCACTCTTTCTCCATGGGCGACAATGTGGAAGTGTGCTCTGGTGACCTGGCCAACCTGCAGGCGCGCATCGTAGCCATCGACGGCTCCATGATCACGGTGATGCCCAAGCACGACGCGCTCAAGGACCCGCTCGTGTTCAAGCCGAACGAGCTGCGCAAGTACTTCAAGCAGGGCGACCACGTGAAGGTAGTGGCGGGCCGGTACGAGGGCGATACGGGACTCGTGGTGCGCGTGGAGGCGCACCGCGCCGTGCTCGTCTCCGACCTCACCATGCACGAGCTGGAGGTACTGCCGCGCGACCTGCAGCTCTGCTCCGACATGGCCACCGGCGTGGACTCGCTCGGTCACTTCCAGTGGGGCGACATGGTGCAGCTCGACCCGCAGACGGTCGGCGTCATCGTGCGCCTCGAGAAGGAGAACTTCCACGTGCTCGGCATGCAGGGCAAGGTGATCGAGTGCAAGCCGCAGGCGCTGCAGAAGCGCCGCGAGAACCGCTTCACGATGGCGATTGACTCCGAGCAGAACACGATCCAGAAGCGCGACATTGTGAAGGTGATCGACGGGCCGCACGCGGGCCGCAACGGCGAGATCAAGCACCTGTACCGCAACTTCGCGTTTCTGCAGTCGCGCATGTACCTCGACAACGGCGGCGTGTTCGTGTGCAAGACGCGCCACCTGCAGCTGGCGGGCGGCGGCCGCACGCCGCAGGCCGCCGGCGGCCTCGCGCTCGGCTTCATGTCGCCGCGTATCCAGTCGCCCGCGCACGGCGCCGGCCGCGGCGGCTCCACGCCGCGGGGCCGCGGCCGCGGTGGGGGGCGCGGCGGGGGCGTCGCGCGCGACCGCGACCTCATAGGCCAAACGATTAAAATCACCGGTGGGCCGTATAAAGGCAACGTCGGCATAGTGAAAGACGCGACCGGTAGCACGGCGCGCGTCGAGCTGCACTCGGCGTGCCAAACCATCTCGGTGGATCGCGGGCACATCGCCGGCGCGGGGGGCGCGGGCTCTGCCGGCGGCGCGTCCTTCTACTCGCGCACGCCGGGCCGCACTCCGACGCTGGGAGCGCAGACGCCCACGTACCGCGACACCGGCATCAAGACGCCGATGCACGGTTCGCAGACGCCGATCTACGAGGTCGGAAGCCGCACGCCGCACTACGGCTCCGCCACGCCGTCGCACGAGGGCGGGCGCACGCCCGCGCACGGCGCCTGGGACCCGTCCGCCTCGGCTACGCCGGCGCGCCCGCCCGACTACGAGTACGCGCCGGAGCGCAGCCCCGGGTACGAGGCGGGCGGCTACGGCGCGGGCCCGTTCACGCCGGCCACGCCAGGCACTATGTACGGCTCGGACCACACGTACAGCCCGTACCGCGTGTCGCCGTCGCCGGCGGCTTACGGCGCGCCCGGCGGCTCGTACCCGGGCACGCCCTCGCCGGGCGGGTACTCGCCGCGCTCGCCGCCCGCCGCCGAGGGCGAGTGGGCGAGCGCCGAGCTGGAAGTGCGCGTGCGCGGCTCTGGCGGCGGCCAGGCGGGCGTGGTGCGCGGCGTGTCGGCCGGCTCGGTGGCGCTCTACGTGCCGGCGGAGGAGCGCGTGGTGTCGGTGTCGCACGACCTGCTCGAGCCGGCCGTGCCCGCCGCCGGCGACCGCGTCAAGGTGATCGCCGGCGAGGACCGCGAACAGGTCGGCCACCTCATCTCCATCGAGAACCAGGAGGGCGTCGTCAAGTTCGGCACCGACGACATAAAGATCATGCAGCTGCGCCACCTCTGCAAGATGACCACCGCCTGAGCGCTCTCTCGCCGGCTTCCACGTCTCTAGTGCCCCGGACGCTCGCTAAAGTTCGCTACGAGCCAGGCCTACTCCTACATCGACTATGACAAATTCTATCCTATCTATCTTACCTTAATATAATAATTAAACATGTATGTATGTATGTATGTATATGAAACAATGAAAACAGCTATGTACTCGTGTGTTACCTACAAAATGTGTTGCGAAAGTGTGGTTAGTAAATGGTAGTTCATAATAAGAAACTGTCTCAACCCAGATTTGTTGTTTTTTTTCTTCGATTTTGATGCAGTCCTAATTACAACTTGTAAGATCCTAAATAATCCAGTGTCGTTGTTAACTTACGCCCCTCTGTTAATCAGATTTTGGTGTGCTTCAGGACAGAATCCTCACTTCTGAAAACGTCATTAAAAGTAACTTTGACAATACCAAATTCGTCAAGAAATAATCACCAATGTAAAAAATAGCCCAATATTAAAGCTATAGTAAAATAATTCGGCGAGTTATTATAAAAATAAGCCGCCAAACACTAAATTTGACATTACACAGGGCAGGCCATTCAGTATCAACATAGTAGGTAGGTATCTAAGCACAAACATCGGCCTACAAACATTGCAGTAATCAAGGTGCCAAAAAACGTATAATAAACTTTTTTGAAATTTGTTACTATTTTTAAAGTTTTCCTATTTATTCATCATCATCATATTAAGCCCGTTATCGCCCACTGCTGAGCATAGGCCTCTCTTCTTGTACGCCACTCGTCCCGATCCTGTGCTAATCATGTTCAGGTTCGACCCGCGATCTTTACGATGTCGACCCAACGGGCTAACGCCCGACGCTTCGTTTTCCGGTTAGCGGTCACCACTCCGTCAACGTTAGTTCATCTGCGGCGCGGTGGTGTGACAATTAGGTACTATACACAAAACTTAAAATTGATTATCTTATGATTTTCGTAAAAAAAGTAAATGTCAGAATAAAGCTTCATATTTTTCAGTTGGTAGAATTTGAAACTAATTTAGTAGGATTTTTGTATGATACGCGTTCAGAAAATTTTTTTTAGATAAAGAACCCCGTTTTGGCCCCGCCACCGCTAGTTCGCATGAGATCTTCTGTGCCTGCCCAGAATCCTAGTCACTAACCTCGCAGAACGGTTTCTGTACCAGTTCTTTTATATAGAGTAGGATGGAACTTTACCAATTGTGCACCGAAACAAATACACAATTAAAAGATAAGTCCTCGTATATATAACTATCAAGTATGCAATATACGAGTACTAGCGACCCGCCCCGGCTACGCACGGGTAGTAGAGCATATTATGCCACATGTTTTGTCTGGAGTATGGCTGATCTGTTCATATCTTAACCAATTAACACAAAATCTTGACAAATTATATAGGTACCTAAACCTCCCTCATGAATCACTCTACGTGAAACTCGCATGATAATCAGTTGCAGTAGTTTTTAAGATTATCGCGAACAGACGCGGCGGACGACTTTTGTTTTATAACATGTAGTACTTTGTTTTATATATTGTATTTACTATATTGCAGTAAGTCTTCGGAATATTTTACAGATAGGATAAATCGTCCGTTCTGACCGGAGCCAATACTATTCAGTAATATGAATATACAATTACTTCTCTACTACCCAAATGTCAAAATAATTTTCAAGTTGTAAGACGTGCGTATTCTAAGATACATGAACGTACAGCCTAACCCGACCTCCAAAATATCTTTAGGGGCATGGGGGCCTCTGCTTCTTTTCTAAAGTACTAGGTACTTCTAGGTCATTTCATTTATTTTTTATGGCTGACAGGCGAGGTTTTTGACCACAGCTCACCTGATGTTAAGTGGACGAAGTTGGTAAAGCGCACCTAGCCTGGAATGGAACTGGCTCTCAAGTGGGGCTGCCGGAACACACTGTTAGATGCTTGGCGGCAGATTTTGAACTTGAGGGTGGTAGCTAGCCAGCCGAGTACTAGAAAGTACCCTACCACCACGCTATAGTTTTCTCACGATGTTTTCCTTCACCGGCAGCTCAAGCTCATTGTTGGGGTTTGAACCCATGCCTTTCGGCATGCGAACCTACCGCGCTAACCACTGAGCCATCATCGCTAAATTGAATAGGAAAGCAACAAGAAGTAGGGTACATATGAGAACTATATAATGAGTCCAAAATGCTGATTTTATTAACATTTATTGAATAAATAATACAAAAATGGTTTTCAATTGTAATTTTAAGAAAACAAAAAAAAATGTAAAACAAAATACAGTCACATAAACTGAGCAAAGAACGTCTACGAACACTCAATAACTGTAATCGGTAATTACACATGTAGGTTCCGAAACTATTACATCGAAAAATATGTTGCTACTCGACATAGTAACTAACATACAATATTCCAACATTTAAATACATCTATGGAATTTATACATTCAAAACATTTATTTATTGAATTACATTAAAAATTGATAAACATCGAGAGATGTAAATGCTCAGCAAAATGCGGCTCGAGACAAGAAATGCGCACCGTGATGGAAGTAATGTCCGGAGTAACGGTGACGGTGACCGGCCAGGCACCCGTACTACAGAATAGCCCATGATTTACAAATAAAACTAATCAACAATTTATATCCACGCGGGCAGCGTCGCCGCTCGGGACGCCTCGGCCAGGCGCGCCCGAGAAATGTATAAATATATTATCACAGTGAAGTAATATTAAGGCGGCCCCGGGTAAATCGAACATTTGTTTCGAAACTACCCACCCGATTTTTGGCGAGTGCTCAATCAAAGTTGATATTTAAAATAAAATAAAAAGTATGTCAACGCTTAAAATGTTCTGTCAATTTCTCGCTGATATGATATGACAGGCTACTTTAAGCATAGAACGATTTTAAATAAGGCTTATAAGTGAGGCTCACTTGCTTCTTCATTGTATCGAAATCGGACGAGAAGTATGATTTCGGAAACGTGTGTGAGTATTGTTCACCGAGCACTGGGGAGTCGGGAGCCGGCCTAGAGCGGCGACGCTAGCCCTCGTCTCAACACAAGAACAAATTATAACAAACCATTTGGCTAAAGATTATGCAGTGACGTCATCACAGACTCCTCTCGAATTTACATTACATAAACTAAACGAGCTAAATTATTGCAAAAAATATATATTAAAACGTTGGCAAACTCTACCCCCATACCCTCTAAGTACTAAACGTTAACTTATCCTATCGAGTTTGCATTACACGGTGTTTGCATCCACACGCCCGGGGACGCCACGGGGGCGCAGCCCTACGACGCTAGGCCGATATCTACACTTCTGAAGTATACTGTCAGTCGCACGAACCGTTCATTCGCAAATACATTCAAAAGTCAGATCTAATATTATTACACGAGAATCTCAGTAACCATTTGAAATTTACGAGTAAACACTACACGAGAAACCAGCATCCTGCGCGCAGACTGAGATATAATACAGACTACAACGGCCGAAGGAAATCAATGAATATGTACAGGACTTCAAAAATCAACACCTCCGCACACGGCGCGACCCACGCCCCACGCCCAGTTCAGACTTCGTAACTACGTACTGATGCATAATATTGAGGTTTTTTTTTTCAACAAAAAAGAACTGCTATTAAAATGTTATGAACCAAATCGGACAGACTTCGATTCCAGAGTAGCCGTCTTCGTGATCTACGTGCAGCACGATAGAGACGAAGGAGGCTTCCAATCAAAACCTTTCCGATAGGTTCAGAATACGTGCACTAATCCAATAAGCGACAAAGATAAGAATGTCATAAAAAGAAAATAAATCATTCGCGCTCACATTTAACTGAATCGAAATTTCGATTTCGATCATAGTCCACACGTCCATAAGAACCCCGTATATATAAAATTAAAAAAAAAAGTGTCAAAAATATACCCCAAAGCAAGTTTCCATATTGGAACATCGGCACATTCAGTTAATTTGCATAGATTTATTTATTATTTTTTTAATCAGAACAGGCGTGAGATCGAGTCGTGTGCGGAGGCCCTAGTGGGCGACGGGCCGCGGTCCGGCGCCGGCGCCGGGCCACAGCCACGGAAACAGGCCCGTCGCTGTACAAATGTTCTAACATACAAATTTGCGAAAAAAATATCTAATACGTAAACTATATAAAAAATTATGGAACAGTTTCCATTTACGCCCGATCGTGGTATCCCAGTTTTCTGTAGTACGTATTTTTCGCAAATTTCTTTGCTAAAAGCGTGTCTACACGTGTACAAGGAGCGTGGAGCCGCTCACGAGGCGTACATGCGCTTGATGTCTTCCTTGTACCGCTCTTGTATGTCTTTCCGCTTGATCTTGAAGGCAGCCGTCACGAGCCCCATGTCCGGGGACCAGACTTCCGTGCACAGCTTCACCGCCGCTGGGATTTCGAATTTCTCCAAACCGCCTGCAAATTATAAATAAATTGTATTTCAAACAGGGGCGTAGCTACCGGCGTATCAGCCGTATCAATGATACGGGGGCTCCGGGCTACAAGGGCCCCAACATGTGTAGGCAAAAATTCGTAAGCCTCTTAGACCGCGGCAACAATGAACGTCCTGGCTTAGACTTTGTACGATAATTTGTTAATAAGTTTGTAAAAAATTATAGACATGACCCTCGGGGAGCTATTAAATGAAAGTCAGGTAGAAGGGCCCCCGACAAATTTTGATACAGGGCCCGTCGTAGGGCAAGCTACTTCACCGATTTCAAACCATGTACTTTCATATTACCGCAACAAACGAGGCAATAGGGTAACAGTCTCGACGGGGTTGATATTTACATTTCTTGGAATGTTCAGCGAGTTCTTTGACGACGGCCTTCTCGACGGCGGCGTTGGAGCACAGCGAGTCGAAGTCGGCCTCGGGCAGCCCGAGCCGCTGCGCCAGCTCCGCCAGCCGCGCCGGGTTCGGCACCACCAGCGCAACCTGTTACCATCAAAATTACAATTCACGTCATCGCTAAAGAGATCTATAGAACGGAGTATCGAATGGAAATTACCGCCAAGTAAATATTGACATTTTGATCCAATTAGTTTTTTGACTTTTTGTATACTATCTTGGCTATTATTATTTTAGACATTTTATTTATTGACATTTCTAATTCCAATGACTAATTTTATTTATTACTAGCTGACATTCTAAAGTTATTGGCCTGTCGTGGTCAAATAGAAAAATCGAATTCAAATTTTTCTTTCTATATGTATCACATTTCTCATGTATTACATTATATTCAGTATTGCTGCGTGTAATGTGTCCTACAATATTTATTTATTTATTAACAAAAATATTATTAAAAAAAAAAGCCGAATTGGTCAAGCCGTTATAGTTTTGCGCTTAGCAACGCATTTGGCGATTCATTTTGATTTATAGAGATAATTTAAATTAATTTAGCTAAGTATATTCGAGATATGTGGTACTAATTTAAAATAAAATGTGAATTTGAAAATTTGACATGTACTGCCGTCCTTATGATAAGTGCAATAACTCGAGTTTTTAGGCTTTCTGACTTAAGTAAAATGAGCCTAATGTAGCCGAAGCTAAGTTATTGCACTCTTCATAATTACGGTGTAGATAACAAAAAGTATTTTTTTCCAGATTCGGTATAAAGACATCATAAATTACTTAGTAATACTTCATGTACTCGTATATTATGATAAACAACTAATATATAGTCTATAGAGATATTAGTTTGAGAAACCCTGCTGTATAGTATAGTATAGTATAGTATAGAAGACAGACCGTGTAGCTCTGCGTGCTGTCGCCGTAGACGCAGATGTTCTCGACGACGGAGCACGTCTTCAGCTCGGCCTCCACCTTGCCGAGGGACACGTACTCGCCCGCCTGCAGCTTCACCAGGTCCTTCTTGCGGTCTGCAACCACACATGTATACTATACTTACAGTTGCACTGCTCGTGGAATCAAACAACTATACATTACGAGTTTCACGTTTTTTTGACGTAACTACCCAAAAAAAGAGTGTAATGTTTTCAGAGTTAATTTATGTATTTAAGAGTTTCTTAATTCCACCATAAATTTTAAATGGCTGAATAGATTTGGATGTATGGCGTATTGTTATTATCCTTACATCCTTCCGAGAGACACAGGTTATAATATATTTTTTTTTAAATCAATTCATTGTTGTCAATTTTTTTTCTGATGAAGCTTTTTTATTTACTTATAAATCTAATGTTCTATGGGAACCAGATAACTAATCATCATCATCACATCATCAGCCATAGGACGTCCACTGCTGGACATAGGCCTCCTCCTGGGGGGATTTTGCCAATACTCGCCAAGCGTGGCAGGCGGGTTGGCGAGCGCAGTTAGGTGTGATTGTTCAAGGAAGACGCTGATGCCCTTCTTCCGGATGACATCCCTTAGCCGACTCTTACGGTAACCACGGGTAGAGAGGGTGGGGTACTATTCTTACGCCGGCAATACCACAGATAACTAATATTTTTATTTAATTTTTTGTAAATACATACTACGGACGTAAAACAAACTATGTTTGTCCTGAGTGGGGATCGAACCCACACCCTATACCTAAATAAAGAAATTGTGAAGCGGCGTAACAAACCGATGATCTTGATGCAGCCGTCGTGATGCAGCTCGCCGATGTCGCCAGACTTGAACCAGCGGCGCCCCTCCACGTCGACGAACTCCTCGCGCGTCTTGTCCGGGTTCTTGTAGTAGCCCTCCGCCACACACTCGCCGCCGATCACGATCTCGCCCTGGACACGTAACGACCATTAATACAAGAGGGTTCAAATCATCAAACTGTTGAAGTTGGTCTGCGCAACTTCAACAGTTTGATGCAGCTATTCGCTGGCGGCTGGGGTTAGAACCGGTTTCGCAGCTATTGTAGTCAACTAGATAACCGATACGGATCCAAAGGAAAGACACTTTTATATGATTTCACTTTGGATTCATATAAAATGTTGAGGTAGATATGATTAAAAATGTAATCTATATTGTATGTATTTACAATTTTTTTTTTGTTTGCGCTGTGTGTGTTTTTGTACCGGGACAAACTAAAATGGTTTTTCGGTACCAAACAATTGTATATTCCTAGCCTGTCCCAAGTTCCTAGCCTGTCCCAAATTCCTAGCCTGTCCCAAATTCCTAGCCTGTCCCAAGTTCCTAGCCTGTCGTCCGATGGTGCTTACTTGCGGGAAGGGCTTGTTGGTGACGCGGTAGTGGCCCTCCTCCCAGTTGAGTAGGCGCACGTCGGTGCCGGTGGTGGGCGCGCCCACGCGGCCCGTGCTGCGGTCGTGCACGTCCATCACGGTGGCGCACGACGTCGTCTCCGTCAGCCCGTAGCCCGCCACCACGTCGCAGCAAAGGCAGATACGAATCTGTGCAAACGTTCATACGTTCTAAACACTCCTCATACCACAAGATATTTTAGATAGATGGAAACTCTTTATTGTGCACACCAGAAATAGAAAAAAGTATAGCAATAAAGCATCTTACGAACTATTTTAATGAGACTAGACAATCTCCTGTTGGTAAGAGATAGACAGAACTTTGGATAACCAAACAAAGTTCAAAGCATCACTGGTTTGGCTTTACTTTGAGACAGTTAGTCTCAACATACCTGTAATTTCGCTAATGTTTACACACTACTGCTTGGCGGCAGAATATCTGGTACCCAGGTGATACCTACCGTCCTCTTGGTAAGGAAATCTACTACCACGTGAGTCTTATGAGTTAGTGGTGCAAGTGGCGGCCTTATTGTTAAAAACGATATCTTCGAGGCAACCATGAATGGGGGAAACATGTCACTGATTAAGAATAGACGGGAGATAGTGTAACATGTTGTTGTTGTCTATTTTTTTTTTAAATTTCTCTCCTTAGACACTGGGGTCCGTGGCTTTTGTCAACTTTGAATTACAATATAGGAAGAAGAAAGTTAGTCAAATGAATCTTAATCTAGGGTTAAAGTACTAGTTTGTGTGTATACCGCGAGCAGAGTAGCCACCCGCAAGCAGCACCCGATCACGAGTATGACGCATGTGCCAGCCATCGCCCTCCTCAACCATATCTGAGGGAAGAGAGCGACCCGACTCACGACGCCGCCGCAAGAAGGAGCTTTCGATGGTGAGCATGAATAATCGAGGCATACACACAATCCTCTTTTCTCTTTACATCTAATAATTACATTACAACATTTCAATTTTAATCGCCTCCTCTCGGCCTTGGGCCTTCATCACTGCCACGTTCCGATCTTTAATAGCCATCTGCAGGTTGTACTCATTGATGGTTTTCGGCGACGTAGCCGACGCTCGACGCACCAACCGACTGATAGCATCGTCTTCAATATCGTCGGCGTAGTAGACGAAGGTCCCGGTGTGCAACGACCGCGTGCGACACGCTCTCGTGCAACTTCATGCTTGGCTTGGTCTTTATGGCGATTACCGACTCGTACGTTAGCCCCTGAGCTTCATGAATGGTAAGAGTGCGCGACCCCTTGCCTCCATAACCTTGGCTGATGAGGGTTTCCTTTTCTTCCTGCGTGTGCACTAAGAAAAGAATGTTGGAGAGGGTGCTGGGTATTTGCGCTCCCGTGTACCGTTTTTACTCAAGAGAGCTGGGGAACTGAGGAATATATACCAGAGTATATTTCCCTCAGCGCATACGCGACATCCATTGGGTGCCTTTGTGTGAAAAACAACTCCTGACTGATGTTTGTAACCAGGATTGTAGTAACTATTAAGTTCTAAAAACACTAAAACCCAACTAAACTTCCTCACACCGCCTCTACAAAAGTTTATCCTAAAGTTCGGTATTACCGCGTCGCCCTTCACCTACCGCTATAATTGAAACGTAAGGCGTTAGTGTCAGTGTATGTGGTGTGTGTGTGTGTGTGTGTGTGTGTACCTGTGCATGTGTATCCGGCGAGAGCGGCGCGCCGCCCGCGATCATCATGCGCACGCGACCGCCCAGCAGCGCACGCACACGAGTGAACATCTGCAAGGAACATGGCACATCATCGTACAAACTGCTCTCACAGCTTTTTTTATTTTCCCCTCGTCTTTTTACACGACTGCCTTAAAAGGGAGTGTTTTGTTTACGGGGCTCATATATGTATGTATGGATGCGAGTTTCATTATTCCACCATAGTTTTTAAATGCCTAAAGACATATGGTTACGCCAGATTAAATTAACTATGATTTCGCCCCCCGAGTCTGGTGATTGTGAACAGGGATCGTAAGTGCGCGTGTGCGTAATCGAAGGAGTTCCCGGGAATGGAAGGCGGACGGCGGAGCCTCGAGTAAGTGCTGTTCCTTTCGTTCCGCATCCTCCCCTTTGTCGCATGCACCGTAGGCCCAAACTATAAAATACAGTCCACTCTTTTTCTAGGGGCCCGAATTGCCCCACCGTAATTTGGCGAACATTTTTGGATGTATGGGGTATGGTTAGAATCCTTACAACAGAGTGACGCTGGCTATATATAAAAAAAAAATGAAGAACCATTTATTAGTAGTAACATTTAGATACCTGTTTATGCGTACACGTTATATGTGACATTATATATTTATGTAGATATGTATGTGTGCATGCTTACAATCTTGTTGAGGACGGGCGTGTCGTAGCCGCGACGCATCCAGGTCTGCTTGTACGTGTAGGCCCACTTGAAGAAGGCGTTGGCGAAGGCGCCGCTACGCGCCACTCGCTCCGTGATGCCCTTGCTGATGCGGTCCATTATCAACTGAAACGAAGCGGACGGTAATCACAATAAAATTATACTTTTTTTGTTTCACTTAGTTACTCACGTTTATTTATGTAGGACTTAGTATATTACTATAGTTTCGACCACATCCCCAAAATGTTTTTATTTTTATTTTTTTATATTGATAATTCCGCCTTTACTTACGAGTTGGCGACTACCAACTCGCCTGATGGTAAACGATGATGTGGTCGAAGATAAAGCACGCAATCTTAGAAGATACCTATTCACTCTGGCCTTGAAAAGATCTAGATTATATCTTACAGGAAACAAGGAAGACGACAGCTTGTCAAATGCAAATGTGTCGAAACCACGTCAGTTTTTATTACAAAAAATATATTTCTTTTTGTATTTGGCATCGTACTTTGTGCATTTTGCCAGTATCAGTATTGCAATATTTTTAAATATTTGTTGAAAATATCCGAAAGAATTAAAAAGAGGACGAATTTTCTGCGTTACCACCAAAACTCTCAAATTTTGATGTTAAGATTGTAAACACACTTAGCCTGGAATAGAACTGGCTCTAAAGTGAGACTTCTAGAACACACTATTTAGATGCTTGGTGGCAGATTTCACACTTTCGTGTGATAACTAGCCGGCCGAGTACTAGAAAGTACCCTACCACCAAGCTATGGTTTCTTCACGATGTTTTCCTTCACCGGCAGCTCAAGCTCATTGTTGGGGTTTGTTCCCCGCCCTTCGGCATGCGAACCGACCGCGCTAACCACTGAACTATCATCGCTACAAACACAGACACATCATCGGTACAGACCGGCACGGTGGTGATGCAGGTGGGTTGGAGGATAGTGGCGTCGCCGCTGGTGCCCTTCATGATCTTGCTCGACGAATCCAGCATGGTAAGCGGCGTCGAGTACCCAATCGGCACACCTGCAAACAACACCTCCATTTATATACCACTGGAAAAATTATTCTCATACTGATCACTATACAGTTGCGAGAGTGAAGAATTCGTGAGACATTTCTTACAATAAATGACACATTTCCTTCGCGAGAAATCTTTATGTAAAAGTAAACGATATGAGCGAAACGCTCTTCAGACAGTAAGTAGTAAGGTCTCCAGTCTACTGTCCACGACCATTGGAGCGATACCCAGAGATTTGAGTAATAAAATAACTGTGGTAAAAAAACTAGCTAGTGGCACTCAGGGTGATGTAAGGATTCTAATCATACCCCGTACATCCAAATCTGTACAGGCATTTAAAAGTTGTGTTGGAATAAAGAAATTCAAATACAAACATTACCTGAAAGCATTACATTTATTTTTATGGGCAGTCGTGTAAAATGAGTACCAATTCTTTGTCGTGCATTATTTTAAGGCAGTAACTTGGATGACAGAACTTTGCTCGGTTTTTTCTCGTTTTCTAAAAATTAAACCTAGCTAGATCGATTCATCGCCCCCGAAACCCCTGCATACTAAATTTCATGAAAATCGTTGGAGCCGTTTGCGAGATTCAGAAAAAAAAGAATATATACATATATACAAGAATCGCTAGTTTAAAGGTATTAGATAGATAGATTTGATGATAAGTCTCAATAGCCCTGTAATTTCGCTAGCTGTACTACCCTCTGAACTTGAAACATGCCAAGCAGTAGTTTGTAAACAACACACTACTGCTTGGCGCAGTTGATCTAATACTACGATGGTAACTATAAAAACAATTATACATATGTATAGGTATTTTTGTTTAAATACATAAATATTTCACATACTAACTATATGTACTATTTTTATTAGATAAAATATTTAGAACTTAATAGTGACGAAATCTCCCGTCTGTTCTTAATCAGTGACGTGTTTTCCATTCTTGTTTGCCTGAAAGAGATCGCTTTCAGCGATGAGGCTACCACTTGTGGCATAAGCTCATAAAATTCTTTGTTACTGTACATTTATCTACTACTAGTGTGCACAGTAAGGAATTTCTATCTATCATCTAAAAATAAAGATAAATTGAAATTGAGTGTCAATCTTAGTTACTTCTTTGGCTTTGCGAATCGGGGCGGGTCGTTAATATGATTAAAAATAGTCACCTCCAAAGAGACAGAGGCTCTCCGCTAGCAGTTCGAATACGTGCGCGAGCGGCAAGAAGCCCATGAGCACGTCCCCGTCGTAGATGGGCATGGCGTCGGCGAAAGCTTTCAGTGTGGCCAACATGTTGCGGTGCGAGAGGATCACGCCCTTCGGCACGCCCGTCGAGCCCGACGTGTACATCACGATGGCGGTGTCCGCGGGCGTCGGCGGGACCGACTCTGGGAATGCATGACAGCACGTTGTAAATCATCAACGCATCCGCTGGCGAATGTCAATATCACTCACAAACAAAAATAACTATTTTGCTCTAAAACAGTTGTATTGTGATCACAATAACATTGAAGATATAATACGGAGTATGAATTTAAAAAAATCATATCGCATCAAGCGACATGACCTTTGTAGGGATGATAGCTCAGTGGTTAGCACGGTCAGTTTACACGACGAATGGTGTGGGTTCCAACCCTAACAATGAGCATGAGCTGCTGGTAAAGTACATCGTGAGGAAACCTTAGCATGGTGGTAATACTTTCTAGTACTCGATTGACTAGCTACCACCTTCAAGTTTAAAATCTGCCGTCAAACATATTTAACAGTGCGTTCCGGCAGCCACACGTGAGAGTCTTTTCCATTTCAGGCCTGTTGTGTTTGCCATTTTCAACCACATCGTCATTTAACGTCAGGTGAGCTGTGATCAAACAATTAGGCTGTTAAAAAGGCGATACAATTCGGTATGTAAAGTTTTTTTTTTGGTATTTATTTTATATTTTTTTCTGATAGTAAACTTTATTTCATGAAACTAATTTGAATATTTTGGCTTTTTATGCGGTAGTTGATTTTTAATACGTTTTCAAACTTTTGATAGCGATGACGTCATGAGGTTGGCTGAATATCCATAGTAGGCCTTTGCCATATAAAACAAAAAATAATATTTTGACACATTTGATTGACTTTGACAACTGACATGAAGTAAAGAATTTTGTTTATCAAAGCTTCTTAATGTTGCTAATCTATTACTTTTTGTATGGATTATTACGCTATTACGCCGCTGGCAAATCTATTAAGATTTAAAAAAATAGATGGATCTATTACAGCTGTTTTACAGAAACATTAGAACTGACAGAATGCACAGAGTATGATGCCAAAAAGAAAAAGGATAAACCCAATGAACTTTTTTTTACGTGATTTGGCAATGCACGGTTGTTATATTTACCTATTTTGGTATTTTATAAGTGAAGTAACGAAATTATAGTATTTTTCCGTACTATCCTTAGATATGGATAGTATCTAGTACGGAGCATGAAATAGTTGTTCAAATACTGTAATTATAGTACGAAAGGCCTTATTCCCTTTAAAAGTAATTAAAAAAACACACAAAATGGTTCACAAAAATCCGACTAGAAAAACCGAATCGTTCAAACTTTCCTGATTTCTTAAATCTCCATAATAATGATCAAACTTACCAATTTTGGAGCTGATGCCCAGTTGCACGACCTCCTTGTAGCTGATAATCTTGGTGCCGGGCTTGAAGCCAGTCTTCTCAGTGGGCTTGAGTTGGTCCTCCATGTATATGATGGTGTTGACGAGCGGGGTCTTCGCGAGGACCTTCTTGAACTTGGGCAGCAGATCGTGAGATGTGATCACCGTGGACACTTCCGTCTCGTTGATGCCGTGCGCTATGGCCTCATCGCCGAGAGTCGCGTAGATTGTTACCACTGAAAAAATAAGCTTTTGTGAAGAAGGGCACCTTATTTTACCGAGTTAGGTGTTCAGACTCTACGAGTATTAGGTACAAGATCGTATCAAATTTTATCTAAAACGTATGTCAGTCAATGATGTACTATATAAACTGAGGTAGATACGTTTTAATCTGCTGTGCGAGGCAAGACAAAACCAAGCTAATTAGCTTGAGTCAACTTAGTCGCGCCCAATCTCGCAACGACGCTGCACGCAACACGTAATACATTGAAATATTGAAAAATGCCATCGTGTGTGTTTAGAAAGTGCAATACATACACTGGGACAAGTGAAAAAAGCAGTAAGGATTTCACCTGTAAGTACTATTTTTCTTATTTTCAATGACTTATTATTGTAAATTGTAAAATTAATATCACAGGACGCGGATGTGTAATTGTGAAAGTATGTTTATCTCTTTCTGACAACGAGATTCCATATATATCTTTTGTCTTTTAGCCTCAATTGTAACGGAGTATGAAAATATCTGTATCCGTAGTAAAATTTTGCCGTGATTTTAATGTTAGCGTAATGAGTGTAACGTCTCTATAGGTAAAACCTCATTGATGTCAGTGGTCTACGCGAGCGGTACGCAGCAGTCATCACGCGTGGAAATTGAGTATTCCGTGTTTCATTGATCAATGCACCCACAGCTTAAAGAATCGCGAAGCAAAGTTGAATCCTGCGTCCGTATTATACTATATACGCGCTTATAGTATTGTTTTGCGCATCCATTTCCTGACGTGCTCTACTGACGGTCCTAGTCAGTACTGCGCATTTATCGCAGGCATTAGATTTATAGAAGATGCATCACTGATCACAATAAAAAATAGCCGTAAATTCCGCAAGCCTAGCCTCAGATATAGCAAGTCACCTGGCGCTCCACATCCGTGCAGGATCTGGCTGATGTGGATTTACCAGAAGACAGCTGTACTGACCTGGTATGCTCTGCTTGAAGCAGCCGTGCGCGGCTAGCATCCACTCGGCGCGTGTCTCCGCGAACATAGCGACGTTCTGGCGCGGCAAGCAGCCAAGCTCGCGCAGCCCGGCGCCGAACTGGGCTGCCTCGCGCTCCACGTCCGTATACGACCGCCACTCGTACTCGCCCATGTTGAACTGTAACAACACATCATCAATTAGCTCTTTGTTTGTCGCTTACCATTTGAAGTTGAGTAACAAACGTCTTAACATAGTTATTTTTTTTTATGTTTGACAGACTGGGTGTTGACCGCAGCACACTGATGTTATGTAACGTTGTGGTCGGAGATGGAAAACACACCTAGCCTGGAATGAAACTGACTCTTAAATAAGGCTGCCGCAATACATCGTTAGGTGCTTGACAGCAGATTTTTCAACTTGAGGGTGATAGCTAGCCAGCCGAGTACGTACTGTAAAGTATCCTACCACCATGCAAAAGTAATGCATGTGCGTGCGCGTGTAGGTGTTTGTGTATTTGTGTGTGTGTCTGGGTGTGTGTGTGCGTATAGTGTAGTGGTACCTTTTTGAAGACGCGTCCATTTGGCTGTGGCTCGTCCTGTTCGCCGAGCACGGCGCGCGTGCCGAGGCAGGCGCGCGCGCCCCAGCGCGCTGCGGCCGCGCGCAGCATCGACTCCATGGAGGAGACGCCATCGCGCACCAGCCGCAGGTGCAGCTCGCACGGCTCCGATACCGACCGCACCGTCACGCTATCAGCTGTTGTGCTAATTATGCGAGCCTGCCGATACAAAATACAGAATTTCATCTAAATCCGTTCAGTAGTTTTTGGGTGCAAGAGTAAAAAACATCCATCCATCCTCACAAACTTTCACATTTATAATATTGGTAGGATATATTATAAAACTGTTAAGGTGGCAATATAATCTCGTCTTTAGACTGGCAATTTTCTGATAGCACCCCACTAGGTAATTTTTTTTAACTAAACCTTCTATAGTCGATAGCTGTATATTTTCTTCTTGTGAAAATCAATGTGGCGGACTGACCCATTTTGTGTGTGAGTGATATTACTCTTATAAAATAAAAAACTTATTTAATTAATAGGAACAATTGCCATAACAAACAAAAATATTGGATTGCATTAGAGCAAATATATCGGCAATGCGGCGTCTACAGTGAGTTGGTCTGTGGTCGAACATAAGTAAAATCGGTTCAAAGATATGTCCGTATATATAGGAACATCTGCATATAGGGGTCCAGAGAACTCCGAACAACTAGTTATGTTCAGACTGTGAAAAGTCAGGCCGGCCACATCATCCACGTGGGTGAAGTCGAAGCATTAGAGAATTTTAAATAGGTCAACCGAAAATAACGGCACTCCGCAACAACGGGGTACAACGGCAGGGCTCGAAACAACTTGCTGAAAGCTATTCACGAGACTAGATGGGTTTTTGGAGCGTCACGATTGTTAACATTTGTTCTTGGCAGACGACGGGAGTTCTTTTTCAAGGTAACCATGCATGTTAAAATCTAGAGTTTAATAATAAGAAATAGAAATTCAACTATGAAAATCTTAAAAATATTTTCATTAGGTATATCATTTGTGTCCCGATACGTCGACTAGTTGAAAAATTTACCCCATCTGTATTTAAAAAAAATGTAAAGTTAAGTAAACGAACGAGACGTACTCTTAATGGTAAGACATAACTCATGCCCATGACCATTGCAACGATATACATAACTTTGAATAGCAAACAAAGTCCAGACAATTACCACTACTATTTATGTGATGTGGTTTTGTTTTCGACAAACTATAGTTTGAGTATCCGTTATGAAGTGAGTCCCGCAAAAGAAAAAAAAATTACTACTAATTTTTAACGTGGCATAGCTTTGTACCGTTAGTGACGACCGCTCACTAACAAATTCGTCGAGCACACTTCTACTCATATATCTTCTTTCTGAAGTAACAAGTCAACATTAGCGCGAAGTTTAGTTCGCGGTTTGCCATCCCAAAGTTTTAAGAATCCTTACCCTATCCATACGTACGTATGTATGGATAGTAATGTGGAGTCACATTGGGAGAAGCTTTGTTCTGTGTTCCATGACTACTGAAATACGAATAGGTAACAGTTAGTCATTATTACCTTGATCCGCCTGGAAAGCGCGCGCTTCCGCCAGGGCCGCTGGATGAGCAGGTGGACGGGGAAGGTGATGACGTCGAACACCAGCGCCACCGCGCGGATCGCCTTCAGCACCACCGACACCCACCATGACTCTGGCCTGAAAAGAACACACAACCATGACAATTGAGAACCCAAATACTCGTACATTGTAGAACTCTGCATTTGAAAATCTGACCATAAATGTGTAGTCGATTTCCAAAAACAAAACCCGTTTAAAAATAGACAAAGCATAGCTATACTTTAGATAACTATGACGTCAAGTCTACCCGCATCATACAACTTTCATACTAATTACTCAGTTTGCTGGAAAGGCGCAGGACACTCCCCTTGACAACCTTTGCCAGAAACAACTTACCGACTCAAACAAAGTATATCTACAACCAGTTACTTTTAGATACATTTTTGTTTTACTTATGCGGGATTACTCACGTTTAATTATGTCGGGTACTCCAACTATGGTTTCAGCCACATTCAGTAGCCTTCTTCATGGAGGCAAAGCTGAGTACGTGTGCGCGGCCTCGTCTTGCTTCGCACCAAGACGCAGGTCAAGGAAGACTAGGCCGCGCGTGCGTTGTATTCAGCTTTATCTACATGAAGAAGGCTTCCGGACGTAGCCGAAACTATAGTCGTGTCCACGTGTTTCCAGTTACTTTAACTTGTTCAGATACCGATCACCTAAGAAGGTACAGGGTTCGAGAGAAACAAAAAATTTATCAAAGGTATGTAGTTGTGTAGCAATAGTCGTCCTAACATTATTTAAATACGATCAAAAGTCAAAACCATTCACTGGCTTTTCATTTTACTTAGGTGTGCCAAATTCCAGATAATTAATAGGCACATATCTAAAAAGTTTTCAAATCAAGCTACGCTATATGCTAAGTACACTACGTAATAATCTGAATTCTGTCTGTGAACAAGATATACCCAGATATCAGATAACCTAGACTAGTAAAAAATTTAGGTACAACGAGCTCGGCCTTCGGCAAACATTTGCGTCAAATTTAACCAATTACACAACTGAGTGCAAAAAATGTTATTTTTACTACCTAAACGACATACGACCTTACGTGCATCACAATGTGTGTACTCCGCTAAATGCACCCCTATATGATACAGAACAAGCCTGATGATCAACTACGATATAGAAAACTCTCAACAGACATCCATCCACCGCAGCCTAACCCTACTAATGTTATAAATGTGAAAGTTTGTGAGGATGGATGGAGGGATGGATGTTTGTAACCCAATCACGCAAAAACGGCAGAACGGATTTGGATGAAATTTGCCACCCATATAGTTTACAGTCTGGATTAACATATAGGATACTTTTTGTTAAATTCGACGCGGGTAACAGCTTGTAGACTATAGGTTTAAAATCGAACTTACGTCTAAATATATTTAGAAATATAATGCGTTGTACCGTGTGGATAATTGGAGTACCTTAAGGTACTCAAGACAAGTTCACCTTGATCCGTTACATACTACACAGTCCATATGCCTACCAGCTTAAGGATACCTTTCTGCCAAGTTATATACGATGTAGATACATCTTAAGCAAGGTAAACTAATTGGGTAATTGTATGATATGTTTGTCGACCACACCGTCAGATCAGGTGAGTTGTGGTCAAACACCTAGCCTGTCAGCCATAAAAAAAAACTTACGACTTTTGATAAATGATTATATTTATCTAATGTCTTGGGAACACGATTCAAACTAGTATAAAAATGTATTGTTATAATATTTTAATTATATTAGATTATGCAGAATCCGTTTTGTCATTAATTACAGTAAAATAATAATTAGACATTAGACATTATTTATTAATAATTATATTAAAATTACACGTCAAGTTAAAATAAGTAGCATTAAAATAAATTCTATAAAATTAGTTGTTATTAATATGCGGACATACTTTTATTAAAAAAAATCGTTAATATCATAAAATGCTTGTGCAATTAACCATTTTTTCAGCTTTGCTTTGAAGGATGAGAAGCTCTGTGCTCCGACTATCGCCTCAGGCAATTGTTAGGTAATTGCCTCAGATAAATAATCCGTACCTAAGTTTTGACAGCCAAGTTGGAAGACCGACTGGGTTCTAATCTGGTGGTCCTGAGTTTGAATCCCATGGTATGCTTAGTGCGGAAATCTACATATCTGAATCCTTAAAATTTCGAAGATGTGTGAAATCTCCCAACCCGCACTTGACCTGCGTGGTGGACTATGGTCTCACCCTCCTCACAACGAGAAGAGGCCCACGCCCAGCAGTGGGACAGTTTATACAAACAGGGCTGACTCGGAAATCTGTACCGAGAATACTACAGCAGTGTATACTATATACAATGTATACTATAAGTAGATTACCTAGGTTAAATTACTTATTACAATACGCCCCAAAGTAAGATCAAAGATAAAGATAAAAAATATATTTATTTGCATAATAATATAATAATTTGGTAATGAGGACAATGCAACCTACAAATTAAACGATTTAGCAGTAAATTGCAATTCCCTTACAGACTCCTTGAGTTTTAAGCTCTGTTAGACTTGACTAATAAATCTTTATTAGTCAAGTGCCAATGAACAAAACGCGATGCATCCGCTACGTTCTTTGTTCAGTAACCACAAAGAAAACTGTATTCAATAAGTTTACGCAAATCAATGTCATTGTAAAATTTTAGAACTGTCAATGTGTATGTTGTTGTTGGACTGTGGAGTCCCACAACTGGGCTAACGTATATCTTCAACTAATAAAATGCATGACAGCCCGGTTGGCTCATTGGTTGTATATCCGCCTTAAGAGCTGTAGGGCTTTGGTTCGATCTCAACCAGTACAAATATTTTGTGGTATAAATAAAATGTTTGTTCTGTATGTATTATAAGTATGTATTTAGAAAAAAGTATTTATGTATTCTATCAGTTATCTGACTTCCATAGTGCAAGCTTTGCTTAGTTTGGGGTCAGATGGCGCTGTGTGTAGTCTCCTATGATATTTATTTATTTATACGCTCCGCGTGAGGGCAGGCTACCGTGGAATGCAGCCACTAGTGGTATTGTCGATACCGTCGTATACGTTGGTAGCCCGGAAGGATGATAACAGAAATGTTTATTAAAATGTTCTACATTGTATTGTACTATCATTTATTCTGTGGCACTAAAGAAGGAAGTATGTTTGCGTGATGCCCTGAACGTGGCCTTTGATAAAATAGGTTAGTGAAAGGTCTGCTCCGATTACATGACGCGAGGAGATACCGAGTGGCGTCGGGAGCGGATGCATCTGTTGATAGGCCGGCGGGCGGCCGTGACCTGCCTGCGCGAAGGGCACGCATGCGCTGGCACATCGGCCTGCAGACCGTCTCACTAAGTGTTCATTAATCTGTAAGTACCAGCTACGTCGTTGTCGGCTGTATCACCATAATTACTGTCCAACAGGACAGTGATACGACAATGCCACCAATCTAACAGCAAACACCATCTAACAGCAATCAGCTGATTACTAAAAAAGGAATCAAACCATTTAACTATTAATTTTGTAGCGATGATAGCTCAGTGATTAGCGCTCACGGAAGGGCGTGGGTTCAAACCTTTGAGCTTGAGCTGCCGGTAAAGATAACATCGTGAGGAAACCATAACATGGTGGTAGGGTACTCTCTAGTATTCGGTTGGCTATCTACCACCCTTAAGTTGAAGTTGTATTGTAGCTGTGACCGGCGTACTGTTTTCGAGATTCACCGTTTCGAAACAAGGCAGCGAATGTGCTGCACCCGAGCGCATCTCTCGTGAACCTTGACATTAAGGACGATGTTATTTATAGCCACGACCATAAGGTTCACAACCGTTATAAAAACACTAAGCCAAGTGTCTTGACCCATATACGAAATAAAGTAGCGCCTGAAATAATCGATTATTATTATTTATCGAAATAAACGACTTTTCAAAACCGGATCGACAACCAGCAGCAACTTGATCAATAACAACGCCGAATCTACTGGAACATAATACAATAAACAACTATGAATAAATAATTCATGAGTTTGTTAACCTTTACGATACAATGATTAATTTCACATAAAAGTATCCAATGTTCAAAACACGGAATTGAATTTTTTTACTGAAATTCCTATGATAATTACAGGTTCGGTAACTGTGTCAAGAAGTGCCCATGATAAAACCACATGACTGCAAGGTAAACACGTCTGCGACTGATAAATCCAAGGATCTCCACAATAAGTTGGCTATTTATAAACTACGACGACGAGAAACTTCACTTTATAACGAGAAACATTACCCCGTATAGATAGAGATTCCGCCGAGATAGGTGTAACCCCTTTTTTTGAACACTCAAAAAAACTAGTGTTATGCCTTAATGGATACCACCGGCTCTGAAGGAAGCGCGGTAGTTATGTGAGCTCTCCGCCGATGTGGCGGCCTACCCGCTAAAAACCCTGGGGTTTTGCTTGACGTTTATGTGGTGGGGTTTCGGGAACGCTTTCACACTTGTCCGCGGCTCCAACGGCGAGGGACGGGACCAGCCCCTGGTACTCTAACCTTTAGTTAGCCAATAAAGACATTTTTCTAGTAAGCACACCTAACCTGGAATAGAACTAGCTTTCAAGTGAGGCTGTCGGAACACACTGTTAGTTGCATGGCGACAGATTTTCAACTTGAGCTAGTCAGTCGAGTACTAGAAATACCCTACCACCATGCTATGGTATCCTCACGATGTTTCCCTTCATCGGCAGCTCAAGCTCTATTGTTGGGGTTTGAGCCCACGCTCATCAGCGTGTGAACCGACCGCACTTAACACTATGCTACCATACGAATACATACTGCGATTATAGTGTCAATCACATCTTTACCAATATGTTAAATGTAAAAGTAATGAGACGAACGTGACGCTTTTCTGGTAAGAGATAACGCCTGTTCATGACCATTGCAGCGATACACAGACCTTTGAATACCAAAACAAAGTTTAGGACTTCGCTGCTTAGGCGCATTAGATGGTTAGTCTCAACAGCCATGTAATTTCGCTAGCTGCAGTACGTTTCAAACCGGAACGCAGTAATGTTTGTAGCAGAATATCACATGGTAAATCTACCACCAAGCCCTTTTTCTGGACGTATGTTGACGATTAGAAGAAAAGTTGCTTTACAAAAATCTTACGCATTTATCATGTCACAGCAAAAAATACAGCGGACAAAAATGAAATCAATCATTCCACTCCACGTGACATGAGCTGATAGTGATAAGCTATGGAAATATTTACAGTATCGTGCGTGTGGCGGTGACCGCACCACCTCGCTCTAGATCCAATACAAACGCACTACGTGTTTAATGTAAAATAGGTCCGATTGAGAATCAAATCATCACCATAGGAAGTCCACTGCTGGACATAGGCCTCCTCCTGGGGGGGTTTTGCCAATACTCGCCACGCTTGGCAGGCGGGTTGGCGAGCGCTGTTAGGTATGATTGTTCAAGGAAGACGTTGCTGCCCATCTTCCGTGTGTGCTGCCCTTAGCCGACTCTTACGGCAACCACGGGTAGAGAAGGTGGGGTACAATTCTTACGCCGGCACCACCACGGCAAACGGCACAAATTCCAAGACAAAGGAATCAAATCATAATAGTTTATTATTTGGCCAGTCATGTGGAAAGTGTTAGTCATTCCGATATTAGAATTTGGTACGATTTTCCTGTTCAACTAAATTAAAGAATATCGAAGTACTTATCCAACTGCTCCATTTCTCAGAACATTTCATTAGGCTATTGATTTCTGGAACACACATGACTCTGTCCAGCGAGTTCAGAATTGACTGATCGAGAATATGAATGAAAGATTGCAGATTGTCATACGATATGAAACGATAATCAAATAACAAACATGTATGCACACAGATTCGCGGTTCGTTTCATGTAATCATGTGGAAGTGTATTAGTGGAGTAATCATTTAGCTTGTAAAGGTACGACTTTCGCAGTCTAGTTGCCGATGAAGGAAAACATTGTGAGGAAATCATAGCATGGTGATAAGGTATTTCTAGTACTCGGCTGGCTAGCTACCACACTCAAGTTGAAAATCTGCCGCCAAGCACCTAACGGTGTGTTTCGCAGCCTCACTTGAGAGCCAGTTCTATTCCAGGTTAGGTGTGCTTTACCATCTACGACCACACTGTCACATAACATCAGGTGAGCTGTGGGCAAACACCTAGCTTGCAACTATAAAAAAAACAGAATCTTCTTTTTTGAAGTCGATTAAAAAACTGTATATCATGCTCACAAAGTAAGATTACGCAAAACTCTGTAATTTATAAATAATATTGAGTAATGCAAGAAACGGGACGTTTCTAATTGTGACACGAGCACAAGATGTGTTAGTCTAATCGTTTCAAATCATCTGATAATAACTGTTGATATACATTTTAAGTAAGATAAACATATTTATTGCTCCCAATTTTTTCTTTTAAGATTAGGACCTTTCTAGGTTTGAATGTCACGTGACACCCACGCTCGCTCATCATTCATTAAGCTGAACTTACATTACAAATTAGTGGCAATTTAATTTCGTGAAATTTGTTTCGTAAAATAATATTGTTGTGTCGTAGTGGCGCCGTCGGCACCGAAACTTGTTTATTCAATACATAATGTTTTTGAACACATGATTATGTACAAAATAAAGAAACGACGAAAACAAAAGCGTTAAAACACTAATATTGTTGCGTTTACTAATATTGTTTAGTTTTAGCAAAAAAATGCAAGTGGCACGAAACTCCGAGTCAACACTTTTTTTTATAAACTGGCCCACAGCTGGGCGCGGTTCTCTTCTCACTGTGAGAAGGATAAGGCCATACTCCACCACGCTGACTAAGTGCGGGTTGGCAGACTTCACACATCTTCGAGAACTTTTTTTAAGAACTTTTAGACATCAGTATTCGGAACACTTTCGTGAAGATTAAATTAGTACATATTACACGGCTAGATTTCATTATCTGTATCGTAATAAAACGAGATTTCCGAGTCTCTGATAATGATTACACAGTATCCAAGTTATATATCCGTGTCGTATCACGTATATAGATAAATCAGGATCACAAATAACGTCTTTATGGCTAACCCGCTACTGATAATGGCTGTAATCAACTTATCTCTCTTAATTCTTAATAAATTAAAGCCGAATATACGTTACAAAATTAGTTTCATGGCACGAGTTTCATCTAATATTTCACGTGTAAACATTATGTTGTACAATGGATGCATTATTTCATAACATTAATTTAGTTTCGGCAGCGTAGTTGGGGGACCGTCTGACTTCCAATCTGGAAGTCCTGGGTTCGAATCCATGTACGCACCTGTCTTTTCTAGGTTATTTGCGTTTGGTTTGAAGTTCTCAGCAATAGCTGAGAACTTCAAACAGTGAAAGAAAACATCGTGAGGAAATCTACATGTCTAAAAGTTCTTAAAAAAGTTCTCAAAGATGTGTGAAGTCTGCCAACCCGCACTTAGCCAGCGTGGTGGAGTATGGCCTTATCCTTCTCACAGTGAGTAGAGAACCGCGCCACGCTATGGGCCAGTTTATAAAAATACAGGGTTGACTCTGAGTGCCATTCAAACTTCGTGCCACTTGCATTTTTTGCTAAAACAATGTCATGTAACTAATTTCAAACGCGTAAACACAACAAAATTTGTGTTTTAACGCTTTTCTTTTCGTCGTTTCTTTATTTTGTACCTAATCATATGTTCAACAACATTATGTTTTGAATAAACAAGTTTCGGTGCCGACGGCGCCACTACAACACTACAATATTATTTTACGAAACAAATTTCACGAAATTAAATTGCCACTATTTTTTGCGATATAATTCGTTTGTACATATAACTTAAAATAAATCGCAACTGTAATTTTATAGATCGTATTACTGTCGTAATCAATGCAATAAACACGGTGATATACATCACTTTTATCGATACTAATTTCTGTTGTGTCATTTATTAATCTGACCGCATTAAAGTTATCTACGCTTCTTTTAAATTCGGTTGGTAGGCGAGAAAATAGACTTGGAGCCTTTATCAAATATAAGAAAGCAAATATGTTACGTGCCGTGGTGGTGCCGGCGTAAGAATAGTACTCCACCCTCTCTACCCGTGGTTGCCGTAAGAGTCGGCTAAGGGATGTAATCCGGAAGATGGGCAGCAGCGTCTTCCTTGAACAATCACACCTAACTGCGCTCGCTAACCCGCCTGCCAAGCGTGGCGAGTATTGGCAAAACCCACCCAGGAGGAGGCCTATGTCCAGCAGTGGACTTCCTATGGCTGACGATGTGATGTGAAATATGTTACAGGTTGACGCCGTTACTTATCAACATGTGTTATTCGATTTGATAATGTTGCTTAGTACAAAGTGCATGTATCTATTTCTATATACTGTGTCACACAATAGTAAAAATGACCTAATTAGTTGATTATTGTTATCGTGTAACACGTATATCAGGCCGATTAAGAAGTTAGTCTGAATAGGTTATTAATTGCGATGTCACAGACTAAACAAGAGCACGCACGTTTCTGACGAGATTTCCCGCCTTCTTAGAAAAATAGACCAGCTTACAAATCAGAATCTAGCATATTATTATACAATATTGTAAAATTGTATTACTTTAGTCGTACACAATGTAAACTTGTGATTCATTGTTTGCCACTCATTTCAATATTCCTACAAGCTTAATGTCACGGCCTTTTGTTTACAAGCATGTAATTAATACTTTGACGATAATTTGCATTTTTAACCCACGACGTTAATAAACTTATAAAACAGGGTTTTAAGTTTGACGTGTGTGTGTCTGTCTATGGCATCGTAGCTCCCAAACGGATGAACCAATTTTTTTTGTCCTATAATTTCGCTAGCTGCAGTATAAGCTACCTTCAAATCGGAACACAGTAATGTTTATGCACTACTGCTTGGTGGCAGAATATCTGGTACTATGGTGGTACCTACTTAGACAACATTCTGCTAAAGAGATCTACCACCAAGTAAATATTTGTTGTGTCTGGATATATTATTATTGCGTATTTAAAAAAAAGTATATAAGTATTGCCCATAGTACAAGCTTTGCTTAGTTTGGACCACATGGCGCTTTGTGAAATGTCCTAAGACATTTATATATTCATATATACATTATTTATAAAAGCATTATATGTATATTAGATATACTATGTTAGATTGTCGGACTGTATATGACACAGATTTTATGAATATGTTTGTTCGTTTTACTAAAGTGACATATTATATACTGCTAAGAAAATAGATAGTTTTTTTTTCAGGCCATCTTTTGGACCACAGCTCACCTGATGTTAAGTGACGGTGTGGTCTGAGTTGGTAAACACTCCTTGCCTGGAATGGTACTGGCTCTCGAGTGAAGAAACCGGAACACACCGTTAGGTGCTTGCCGACAGATTGAGGGTGGTAGCTAGCCAATCAAGTACTATAAAGTACCCTACCACCACGCTATGGTTTCCTTTACCGGCTGCTCAAGCTCATCGTGGGAGTTAGAGAACCCATGCCCTTCGGCGAGTGAACCAAATGAGCTAACCACTCAATCACACGCTAAAAAATCAGTTCAACAGTGATTAATAATTGACAAGAATGGAATACGATTGTTGATGTATGCGTATGATTACATTTATTGGTGCTATTAATAAGAATGTATGCACAAACCACGTCAGACTGCATGACTCATTGCCAATCGGATTCGCAAAGGTCTACTAAAAGTTTTCGCCTTTCAAGAGGAAGCTCTTCTTATAGTTTACTTTATGATTCTTGTCTATCGATTTTGGACTATTCGTTGACGAATATGGCAATTCCGGGAGTCTCACTTAAGGGCCAGTACCATTCCAGGCTAGGCGGGTTTATCATTTTCGACCACACCGTCACTTAACATCAAATGAGCTGTGATCAAAAACCTAAGTTGTTAGCAGATAAAAAAAAAATAGAAATGCTAAATAATAACAGCTGAAAATTTGACTTCATTACAAATAGTTTTTAAATAAAATGATTTTGACTTACTCATCAAGATAACCCATGATATCACTTCACTAAAACACAAAGCACAAACTACCGCCGACACGGTTTGAAGGAGACTGCCCTTTACAAATAACAGATTAAATATTTATTGCGAGTATATCCGTGATATTATTACTTAGTTAACTAATGATACGTTATCTGATAAAGGTGCACGCATGGATCAAAGATTGACTGTAGACATAGGTACATAAATAATTACACTGTACATATCAAGTGATATATTTACAAGAATAACTATACCTATATTACGCTGCTGTATTTACAGATAAAAATAATATACGTTAAGAGTTACATAATTTTCATAACTGTATAAATATTGTCTTAGTCTATATCATCTTTACCACCACCTCAAGCTATCATCACCTCACTAGCTACCACCCTCAAGTTGAAAATCTGCCGCCAAGCACCTAACGGTGTGTTCCGGCATCCTCACTTGAGAGCCAGTTATATTTCAGGCTAGGTGTGCTTCACCATCTTCACTTAACAAAAAGTCAAACATAAAAATAAAAAAGTGACATTTAAAATTTACTGTGACATTAACAATTTATTAATATTTATTACTGGTTTTGGAATTGTCAACATTGCAAAAGTTTATTAATTTTCAATTTAAATTAATAGTTATATTTAGGTACATCTGATATTTGAATAATTCATTTATTACTTAAATTAAAAAAATATTATCGTTTTGACGTAAGTAATAAATGAAATAATATTGTTAATACCGATACTAAATACCCAAAAGAGTAGCTGTTGATACCCGAATCCGATTGATGACACCAACTTGTAATACATAACCCACAATAAAAGATTTTAAATGTTGAACCATTTATTATGATTTATCAGTTAAATTTAAAAAAAAAATGTAATAATTTGAATAATATTGCAAATATCAATACTAAATATGATCTGTTAAATTTGTATAAAAGGGTAGCTGTTAATACCCGATTGATGACACCAAATTATAATACATAACCTAAAATAAATAATATGGTGTCAGTTTCAACTTACCAACAAGATACGGAAATAATTTCAAATCAAAAACTTTTCCATTGGTAATTCTTGATACAGATTATTGCGAAGGTTCCCGATTAGCGTTAGAACATAACTAGCAATTTATTTCTACAGTCCGACGTTAATGATAACACTGGTTATCAGTCTAGCGTCTGCAATTCCACATAATCTTATGACAATAACATTTCAGTCGGACGATAACAAAGCTATTTACACTAATAGGTACTAGGACGAACGCGTTAGCCCATCACTGCTTACATATCGCAGGATGTGGTCAAACGCGAACCTATTATGTACATCACATCACATCACATCATCAGCCATAAGACGTCCACTGCTGGACATAGGCCTCCTCCTGGGGGGGGTTTTGCCAATACTCGCCACGCTTGGCAATCAGGTTGGCGAGCGCATTTGGGTGTGATTGTTCAAGGAAGACGCTGCTGCCCATCTTCCGGATTACATCCCTTAGCCGACTCTTACGACAACCGCGGGTAGAGAGGGTGGGGTACTATTCTTACGCCGGCACCACCACGGCATGTACATATGTACCAAGTATTAATTTAACAATGAATGACGGATAGTATGTTATATTTTAATAGCATAAATAAATTGAATTGTATTTAAAAATCTGACTCCAACTTTCTAAGTCTAAACAGAACTAGCTTTTACGTATTTTGGTTTAAAAAACAAATTATTGAACCGATTTTTTAATGCAATTTCTATGGGACCATACGGCAAGTAAATATATTATTTTGTTGCCATTCAAATATTTTTATTTTATTTTCTAATCTGTTTATAGATGACGGAATTATGAGGTGACAAATATTTAAAAAAAAGTATAACCGAATTAAGAACCTTTACCTACTTCTTTTTAATCAGAAAAATAACGGTAGTTAAGACTAATGACTACCTAATTATTTACTAACTTTACCCTGCGATGCCACTCGCAGTACAGGATTTTTTCATGACTTAACCCAAAGTTTAAGATAAGTTACCTACCTTTCTGAAAAAAATATACAATATATTCTATTCGTTGCGAATGGCTGTGCTGGCAGTACCTTGCCGAAACCAACATATTATACAAAAAAAAAAATTGGCATCTACTTCGGTTAGCAAGCAACTTAGCCAGCGTGGCAATGCTGCCAGTATCCTGGCCACATTTCCCCCCCACTCATGAACTATAAGATTAGGTTTTTTTATAAATTTGTAAATTGCTGACAGGTATTAATTTTATCTAAAAAAATATTAGCTACGTAGAAAAATGACCTTTCCACCATTTGACCATTGACCTTCAATAAGGTATTATATGGAATATATCACGATTTCGAGTTGCTATCGTAAATATTGTTCAAACTTATAAGGTTAGAGAGTTCCTTTCGGCTTGGTACTAGCGTTTCCGCCTAACCCCGTAAATTCCTTAACATCACACACTTGGCCTTAGCGTCATATATTTGAATAGAAATAAAAATACTGACATAGTACCTTGTCTTATAAACCTTATAATAATAAAATTGCCGTGGAATACACCGACCGTGTCGTTTCGCATACTTTTTAGAAATATTTGCAGGAGAATTACTGAAGAGCATCAGGTGAATGTGCAGTGGTGCAATACTTCAAGGATGAACGGTTAAACATTATATTGGATGGCCGATAGACCGAAGCCAGGTAGCCAGAGACGTGAAAGCTTCTAAATTGATAAAACCAAACAACTGCGGGTCGGCACACCGAGACGAGTTCACAGTAAAACTGTTTTTTCTTTATTCCGAATTCGTAACCCAAGCTAACCTTGTTTTACGTATTTGAACGATTCATAAAATATACCCTAAGGCAATTCACGCTGCGCTATCTAATAGCCTTAGCAAAGCTTGTCCAAAAGGAACCAGATAACTAAAAGAATACTAATATACTTTTTTTTTGTAAATACATACAGAATACCCAGACACAACGAAAATTCATGCTCATCACAGAAATGTTTGTACTGAGTAGAAATCGAATCCACGCCCTGTTAATGTGATACTTATCTGTCTTTTATCATGACATTTTATTGCGGTCAAACTTTGAACAAAACAACGTCGAAATGCAGTCGTAATAATATAACAACAGACCTTCAAACGAAGAAAAAACTACACCAATACGTCAACTGGCCGCCAGCCAACATGCCTCGAGAAATTCAGAAAAAAAAATTGAGAAATATATGAATCAACGCAACGCAAGCGTCTACGCAAAAACTCTATTTTCTGTATAGCAGAACAGAGATAACGAGGTTGTCCTCGTAGTACTGTTATTTATATTATAACAGTTTTTGAAGAAACATATATGACTGTCCTGTAACTCATTTGGTAGAATATCTACTTCAAGAGCTTTAGAGCGTGGTTTTGATTCCCACCAAGACAAAAAATTATGTACAATTTGTTATGTGTCTAGGTGTTCTGTATGTATTATAATTTATAAAAATAAAAAAAAAAACAAGTATTTATCAGTGATCTGGTTCCTATAGTATGAGCGTTTAGTTTGTAGCTAGAAGGCGCTGTGTGAAATGTAAAAAAAAAAGTAAAATGACATCATGGAAACATACATATAAACTATATTTATGTATAAATTAATTATAAATGTTGTTGGTATTTATCAACACCACGGTCATTAATTATTATCAATGTCTGAGCGTTCAAGACATCTCTGATTGGAGCCAGCGTTGGGGTCAAGGTTAAAAGGGACAATTAAGATCATCAAGAATCCCTGGAGTAGCGTTTCAGAATCACACGACAAACAGATGACACGCGGTTATGGGCCTCTGCCCACTCCAATACGAATAACGTGCGAGTATCGATGCAAATCATGCAAGTCAGCCATCCCGCACTTGGTCAGCGTCATTGACTACAACCTTACCCTTCCCACAATGACAACAGGGCCGCATCCAGCAGTGGAATAATTTTTGTACATATTGGTACGTATATTATGACTGCAGAACTTACTTACCTATACTTTAACGACTTAATAACTAAGAAATTAATTCTTTAGCCCCTTTTTAAAATGCAATTATAATGAACCTAGACATATGTATGATATGTAAATATGTATGTACATAGTTATGTAATGTGATATACATAGATAACTCAGCGGTTTGCGCGGTCGGTTCATATGGCGAAAGGCGTAGGTTCAAACCCCAACAATAAGCTTTAACTGCCGGTGAAGGAAAACATCGTGGGGAAACCATAGCATGGTGCTAGGGTACTTTCTAGTAGTCGGCTGGTTATCTACCATCCTCAAGTAAAAAATCTGCCGTCAAGCATCTAACGGTGTGCATCTACCATCTTCGACCACACCGTCACCATCAGGTGAGCTGTGGTCAAACACCTAGCCTGTCAACCAAAAAAGAAAAAAAAAACGGAATGTGATATTAGTTTTTATAGTATATCTGGGGCATAGCGACTGCCCCAGATATACTATTTTTTGTCAGCTATTGTCTGCTTTTGCCTTATTGTGAGCTTTTTTAGTAATAACTCTGTTCCGGAGCTTTGTGGCGTGAGTTCGAACAACCATTTGTGCGACATAGATAGTTGTTCTGTGTTGAGTGTTCTATTTTATATAGTACAAGCTTTGCATTTGTATGTGTTTGTGTATTTAGTATAAATTTAAATTAAAAAATGCTTTACCTATAATAAGTTCGCAGATTCCGGATAGCAATAGTAATTACCTACATGAAAACCGCTATAATTAGGTATGTATGTTTATTTCTTGGAAAAAAGGAACTGCATAAACTAAGTAATAAATCTCAAACGTAAACAACTTGACGGATAAGTAATCACGAGCGGTGTAAATGTAATGTCAAACAAATGTAACCTACAGTCGCCGTATCCACTGGAGCATAAAATGTTATCACAATGATAATATTTGCGGCAATAATCGCTGTGCTAATAAATCACCTAATCAGGTAGTGGCTGGAGAATGCCAGTGTGTGATTTTTTATGAGATACTTGAAACACAAATAAAGGAGGTAAATCCTGGTCAAGTGTTAACTGCCTTTGGTGCTAAATCTCGTTTTTTTTTAATGGTTTATAACAGGTATGGGCAACCTGTTGCTAGTTGCGTGCCAAACTTACTATATTAATACAGTCGCGGGCCATAACACAAAATAAAAAAGCCAATTTGATTAGGTTATTGGTGAAGTAAGTTTACGCGTAACGGTTAATGTGATATTTGTGTTTGAACTTCAGAAACAAATTTGTTCAAAATCCCCTTGTACAGAGGCGTAACGAGTTTTCTAGATTTTCATCTGTGACTCTCTTACGGCATTTCGACTTATTAGTCTTCATCATCGAGAAAAATTGTTCGCATTTATATGTACTTCCAAAAACGCAAACAATTCTTCTCGCGAACTCTCTCAGTTGTTTGTATTTTTCTTCGCGCGAAATTTCAAAATGTCACGCGGGCCGGGTCAAATGCCAAGGAGGGCCGGATCCGGCCCGCGGGCCGGTTGTTGCCCATATATAGTTTATAAGCTAGGTGTTTGACCACAGCTCACTTGATGTTGTGACGATGTGGTCGTAGACGGTAAAGCACACCTAGCCTGGAATGGAACTAGCTCTCAAGTGAGGCTGCCGGAACACGCCGTTAGATGCTTGGCAGCAGATTTCCAATTTGAGGGCTTGGTGACTAGCCAGCCGAATACTATAAAATACCCTACCTTAAGACCCTAACCTAAGATCTCCTTAATCGGCAGCTCAAGGTCAATGTTGGGGTCCACGCCCTTCAACGTGTGAACCAACCGCGCTAACCACTGAGCTATAATCGCTACTAAACTTACATACTTAAAGATTTCTTGCGAGTATTTTCTTCCTCAAGAATTATTTGTTTGTAATAGAATGAGAACGAAATTAAGCACATTTTGTTGTTCTCAAATTTTAATATAGGTACCTATAATACTCACGTTTCATTCTCGTCTATAAACATTTCTGTGTGCTTCGACCTGAAACAAACAATAAAGCTTTATCAGTTTCCAGTGCACTGGTGTACATTTATTCATTTCAACCCTTTATCAGCAACTTTTGACCACCAGCTCACCTGATGGTACACTACAAAAATATCTAGATTATATTTATCAGGAAACAAGTAAACCGACAGCTTGTTATACACGTATAGATGCGAAAAGTAGAGTCAAAAAGATAGGTGCGTACCCACGGAAATTCCACTATGTATGTATGGTAATGGGCAGTCTTTCTTAACTTTCAGTTTCAACATCAGAAACTGAATGTTTATTTAAAAGAAAAGGTAAAGAAATGCTTCAAAGAAAAACTCCTACACGTGCTAAGCCAGTTGGCCTCACTTTTAAACGTGAACAAAGTTGTATAAAATAAAAACATATTTTTTTCTTAATATGGGAATAAATTTCTGTTGCGTTATTATTTGATCTTGTTGTTTTACCATTAAATGAAGTTCGTTTAGGCGGTAACAGCGGACAGGAGAAAAACCGCGCCCGAGACGCGCCCCTTTACCATGACTTAAATTTAGAACATATGAATATCAAGTACCTACATATACGTATAGCACGCGTAATCTAGGTCTCAGACGGGAGTTATGCGGACGCAAGCGCCGGTGCTATCGTACTTCGAACACATACTAACGATTCTTATTACTTCCCATACTTCGAGGTAAATTTTAGTTTAATGTCTCATTTCAAAATAGCTTTAGCTTATATGTGGTCTTAATGCAATACTACTATCAGCATAAGCAACAAATCGAAGCAAACATGCATTTTGCTAAAGACTGCCGTCGTCTTGTTCGTATTACAAAATTCTAAAAACTTTTGAGGATCCGCAGGTTGTCAGAACTTTGTACAACTCTCTGGTCAGAAGCCAACTGTGTGAATCGGTTTCTTCTAGGCAAGCCTGCTCCATCATGGATCGCATCTTCGCTTAACATCAGGCAACATGGAGGTCAAACGCAAAGTTCAGCATTTTCGACCACATCGTCACTTAAGATTAGAGGAGCTATGGTCAAAGCCAAGCCTGTTAATCATATATAAAAAAACTGCAAGATATTGACTTTCGTTACCTGGTTTTAAAGGATGTTAAATATTACTTGTGCCAAATTGCATCACGAAGGATCTACACGAAGAACCAAAAGCATAAGCGTCTCTCGACGTAACTTCATGTTCAGACTATTTTTAATTGGTTTCATAATAGATGGAGTTAAAACCAGTTATGTTAATTTGGAGCAATCAGGATTCTTGCAACTACTGATCAGAGCAGCTGATAGAAACGGATCAGTGGAAGTGACTTAACGAGAACGACATGAAAGGAGCGAATTAATCCTTATCACGCATGAGATAAAACTCACAATTTGGAAGCCAAATGAGAATGTTTGGTTGAAACAGAGTAACTGCATGGGCGTCATCGACCGAAATAATTGATAAACGGCTGATTCTGGTGATAGTGTCGGTAATCAGTTTCTTTTCAATCGCAGCTACCTGTGACGCCCTTGAAATATTGACCCCGATCTTGACAGAGGTAATTGAATTAGACATTCTTTTGACACAGTACTCGCTTTAGGTAAATACGATCGATAATTTGCAAGAATATATTGATAAACATGTGATTGGTAGTCAGCATGATGTCGGTATATGTATGATACTTGATCAAGTCAACAATATTAATATAAATTTCATATTAAATTCCATAATGGTTGGTTAATGCAATAATGAATTTCCCCAAGTATCATATTACTAAGACCACAGACAACATTTGCACAAATAGGGATGTTATTGATATTCTTGCATATACAATTGTTATTGATATTTTTCTTGCAATATTCGATGCGTCTACGTAATTTTGTATTTTGTCACAGTTCGTCTGGGGAATACCGTTTCGGAAAAAAGGCAATATTACCAGTGTAATTACTAGGATAAAGATTGAAACTTTATTCAATCTGTACCTACAGTTCAAAATTCTGACGCACAGAAGACGCTTTCCAGAGATCTGACGCTGGCCTCTCTCTGCTTGGCTAGGGAAATCTGTAGTATTAAGCCGGAATTTGGTTGTCTTTTAGCAATTTTAGTTTGCGTTTTCATTTACCAATATATTAAATTTTAAATAAAATTTGTTACATTTTTTTATTCATCATATATTCAATAAATTCGTTAAACGTAAAAACTGAGAATCGTAATTCGGTTTGGTAGAATTTTACAACAAAACTAACACTGAAAAATGTGTTTTTCAAGACCTGTTAAAACATTTTCCATTATAAAAACAAGTGAATATTAAAGCAATGGATAAATCTTTGATTTTGAAGAACTACGTAAGAAATAGTTTTCTACTTTTCGAGTAATGTGAAACAAAAAAAACCGAAGTGTGACACGCACGAATTTGCGTAAGTCATATTTTTGCTCCGCTAAATTAGACACTAATACAAAATTAGACTGATTCTCGACTGCAGTAACAGACGTGCTCGAAACGTTAGAATATAGGATATTAAACAAAGTCCAAGAGTAAAAAAATATCAGGAACGTATAACACAACTGCACAGATATACCAACTACAGTACAAGTACTAATAGAAAATTCATTTGAGGAAACAGACGATGAATGAAGTCCGTTGAAGATAGTGCTGTGCCTATGCCCATAAAATAATAATATTAAATTGTTCATTCGGACTATCCGAGATGACGTCAAGCGTACTCCTAGACGGCCTGTAACCTGATAGGGACAATTAGTTCAATCCCACGCACTAAGCGAATATTATTCATGAGGCGAAAATTTTGTCAATTATAGACGTAAAGACTTTATAAACAGTTGTTTAAGATTTACCACCACACAATTATTAGAGTCGCCCGCTTGTAAACTGCTTTCTTGAGTCTTTCAAACATTCCTGGGGACGTTTGGTTCAAAAGAGACAGAGCGAGTCAAGTTGCCAAAAAGACAATAATTAGACGATCCGAATAGCGCAATAATAATAATAATAAGTTACGACTACAGCCTGAATAATATAACCACCAACCTTCCCCAAATACACATTCACCGAATTCACTTCACCGAAATTAAACTCTGAACTAACTCGTTGGTTTCCTATGAATTTTTCATGACTTAACATTCCTATTCAATTTTCTAATAAACGGAACCACTTGGAACGGATTAAAATGTATATGCTCCATCGGTGTTTTCTCTTCAGGAATTCCAGTTAGTTTCCGACAGACAAATAGAATTTTGAGAACACAACATTTTTGAAAAAAAAAGCTTACTTACGTTATTGTTATCATTATTAGTGCAGAAGTCACGTAGAATAAAGAGGAACTATCACAGCCAGTGATCACGGCGGACGCGGAAGCAACAATAACGCAGAAACAAGCGACCGACACACCAGCATTCCGCAAGGGAATAAAGCTGCACGTGACCGTTTAGAGTACTTTAGAGCATTCGCGACTGAAACTACAGGCTGATACAGAATGCTGCATCTAAACATACAGGTGTTTACTATGTACGTTACATAGGCAAAGCTTTCTCTATTGTTACTAGAGTGAGTTTTCGAAGTGAAAGTATCAACGTCTGGTTAGACATTCGAGTACACGTTGAAGATAAAGTAAATCTTGATGCTGATCAAATTAACAAACTAGGTATCAGTTAGGCAAAATAGTAAGTTTTAAACTTATTACATGTATGTTTTTTTAGGAACTTAATACTAGGCAGTTGCTTAATCGCCTCCTTACATTAGAATAGAATTACTAAGTTAAAATACTTATGTAGATGTCTCTGTAACTGAATCAGAGACACCGGACATATTAAAAATGAATTAATGGTGAGCGGAATTTCTGTACACTACATTACCAATCCAAAATTGCAATATTACTTACAGTCGTTTTGGACACATCCTATATCAAGCAAAACTATCTTGGACAATGTGGTCCGAAGTCCAGCAGATCAATTGTGTCGTCGGACGAGTAAAACCGATGACGACACTTCGTCGAAGTGCTTCCGAATAACAACATGGACTTTAAACCTATTGTGGGGTCCACTACAATCTGGCCATGAGATACCTACCGCAGATTGAATGAACATGAGTGGCGAACAGTAATCGCTTCTGTGCGTACGCACGTCAGTAATACTGTAGGTACTGACAGGGACACTGACACGGAAGCGAAAGTCATCTTAATTTAATTCAATAGAGCGCTGTTACAGGAACTGAAATATAATCACCCCATTAGAAATTATTGAAGGAGTTTAACGAATCGTTATCAATTGCTGTTCATTTCATAACTAAATAAACTAAAGAATTATTGTTAATATATCCTTTCGTAAAGTTACTCAAATAAATAATAAATAAATATCGTAGTACATTTCACACAGCGCCACCTACCCCCAAACTAAGCAAAGCTTGCTCTATGGGAGTCAGATAATTGATAGAATATGTACTTATATCCTTTTTTTACTTAGCAATTATTCACTTGCCTAGTATTTTGTCTTCTTTTATGACAGTATGAGAGGAAGCACTACAACGGTATTGATTTTTATTATCAATTAAGTGCGTAAACATCTTGTTTGAATAAAGTTATTGTCAAAATGGTATTCAAGTCAACGAACTTCACACTTTGTTATTAAGAGTGAGTCATTATAATACGAAGCGCACGTTGAAAACATTTGAGTAATTTGCACGTGGGTGTTAAAAATGGTTTAAAATTTTGTATAGGATTTATAACGGTCATATTCACTAAGCGTGCTATTCCTAGTGCCATCATTTGGAAAAAGGATTAAAACGAAAAAGACCAAGGAGTCGATCTCCTACGAGATGGACAGAAAAAAATACTGGCTAGGTCCAGACGTTAGGCTGCCAGACTACAGACAGGACAACGAAATAACCTAGTCTAAAGATCAAAGGTCAAACTTCTTCCAGCTAAAATCATGAATTCATGAATGGAAAAAACGACTAACAAGATACCCCTAGTTACTTCACAACTGGAGAAAAGGGTAAAAAGAAGAATCATGTTCTCGGCCGTTGCGTGCGGCGAGTAGTAATGAAAGACTATTATAATTTACCACTCTTATGTGAAATTAGCGAGAATAACTTAAATCAAACAGATTTTTGGCAATGTACTTTGAGGTGAAAAAATTTACTCTTAGTATGACAATAATAATATAGAGTTAGACTACACCGCAGTTCGCAACCAAATTAAGAAGTAAATTAAAATCAGTAGTTAACGCAAACATGTTCAGCTGACACGATCTGTGGAGTGGAGTTATCAGTATCCGGCAGGCGACAGAAAAGTCCTTACATGTTGCCCCTCCAATGCCGACAACACCAGTGGCGCTGGGTTATCTGGAATCGGTGCAGGGGCTAGCGATAATGGTACCTACATGCCAGATAACCTTATTATTAGCCTTATCCGCTCCAAAGGTCGATCCGTTATTCCACAATGGTGCAGCGAGTCTTATTTATAGATACAGATGTATGTCTTAATGGAGAAACTTTTGTTTATGTTCCGCATTATCTAAGATGTATACTATAGTTTGGCTTTGATGTGAATAACTTTTCAATTCCAGGGTTAATAACTGTAACGCGTAACAATATTGGCGTAAATAGTGTATCGCACGACTAGTAAATTTTTATTTGTAAATTTTGTGTAGTTATGAATGTATGTAAAACATATTTCGCTAATAATGAAACTTGCTGCGGTAAATCTATCTGTTCACAATCTAGGTCAATTGCGTATAACAGGTTAGCGAGGAAACTACACCCCATGCGAGAGGTCACTTTTATTACAAAATCTTTACTGTCATGCTATAGCATAATTTTCGCATTTACAACACATCGCGTTACGTGAGTTGCCAATCTGGTTTCTGTTGTCCTACAAGTGTCCCGAACACGCGATGATGCTATCAAACATGAGACACGCGTGTTTGTACATGGTGCTATTATAGTCATTGCGTTGTCTAAGCGCTGTCGTTAAGTTTGAGCAAGGTGTAATTTTGTTGTCATTATTAGGCACAGTCAGATCAACGAACCCTCGCAAGGCCTCTGCACTAAAACTTTGGTGTTGCCTGCTTTGGTGTTGTTTGTGTGAAAACACTCGTCGTAATTGCGCGAACTGCGCCACCTCTGCGTGATCTCTTATCGCCTAGTACCGGCGACTGCACAAACTGCTCCATATCAACACTTATTTTTAATTAACATGTGAATCTTTTTACATTTTCAATATGATTACTGTTTGGTGATAAAATTAATCTCACACTTTATGAAAGCTATTCTTTAACAAACAAAAATAAATGTAAATGCAATGAGACGGACGAGACGCTCTCTTGATGGTAAGAGATAACGCATGTCCATTGTCCACGACCATTGCAGCGGTACACAGAACTTTAAGTAGCAATACAAAGGTCAGAACATCGCTGCTTTTGCGCTCAATACTTCGAGACTTTCGATGGTTAATCTCAACAGCCCCGTAATTTCACGAGCTGCAGTACTCGTCGAACCGAAACACAGTAGAATATAATATTACTTTCTTGTACACCACCACATTACATACATATAAAAAACAGAAACAACAAGAATTGGCGGTAATACAACGGCGGCCTTATCGCCTAAAGCGATTTCTTCCAGGCAACTTTTGAATAGACAGGACAAAAGGCACAGTAATGTTTACACACTACTGGTTGACGGCAGAATATCTGGTACTGCGGTGGTCCCTAGCTAGACGACTTCCTTCCTACTAAGGAGATTTACCACCGAGTAAATAATAAATATTTTGAGTATTTATTTATTTCCACATTTATACTATGAAGAAGTAGAAGAAGTAAGAATGGTAGAAAATGGGACACATTGAAGATTTATTAAAGATTTTGTAAATCGCTGATCCTTCAAGCATCATAGTAACCAATTTCTCTGAGCGAGTAGAAGAAGCGAATACAATAATGTAAATATATACTTTTACAATAATTACACATACGCTTTATTTACTCGCAAAGTTATTACGTTCCAATATCAGAAGACGGAAGGCACTCGACCGTTGAGCGATGTTTACGCTCGATGTGAGTCGACGAACTCTCCACGTGAAACTAAGGCTACAAAAACTTGGGATGATCTAACTGAGCGGATAAGAAATAAATAAGACGCAGAGACGTTACTGAATCGTTTTAGCAAAGGTGGCTAATAAATTGATTGGTCACGAAATCCTAAGGAGTGTATACCATGATTTATACGTGAAATAAACCAAGATCAAACCTTTTTACAATCTCATTGTGCCCTTATAGTAATAATTTTATTACTGTTTATAGTAAATAAACCAAGATCAAACCTTTTTACAATCTCATTGTACCCTTATAGTAATAATTTTATTACTGTTTATAGTAAATTAATATTCATTACCGCAACTATTGTCCTAAAACAAAACGTACCTATTGCCTTCACTGAATTACTAAAAAATAAACCAAGTGGTAGGTAATAATTTATTCGCTCCACTAAGAAACGTGCGTTTTACGTTTACACTTTTTGTAAATATTGTATAACCGTTACATTTATACGTATTTTAAGTGCTAATACCAAAATACTCCTCTCCATTATCACCATAGCGGTTTATTGACATCGCCAGTATAGCATAGCGAATTAAATATCATTTGGACGTGATTTTCGTACTAAACAGCAAATTGTTATACACAGAACTGTTATGTAAGGCTAATACACTAAACAATAAAGTTGAACCCTGTTAGAAGATAAAGGGTAAATATCGCGAATACATTTACCCTGAAATATAGCATTGTACCTGTAGGCGTGAAAGTACACGTGTAAAGTTATCTAGGTTAAGCAAATAACGCCTTGACCCTTCGATAAATTCGATGTTCTTAAACTCTCGGACGAATAATTTTGGAATGAAAATAATTCTATTTTTAACAATATTCATGAAATAAATGTTAAAAAGATAAGTACGACAAGAGATTTAAAATAATTGTCACCAAAATAGAAGTAATTTTTTTTATCGCAATATCACCGTTTCGTACATTTACAAGACTCAAAACTGATGAGTTGCATAAAAATAAAGACGGTAACGGTGAAGAGAAACGACCACCTGACAGATACTTCCTCATAACGCACAGTTAAACTTTGGACCCGGCACACGTTGACGAATTAAAAATAAAACTTACCAAGAAAGCTTTACACAGAACTATACAAAATATCACTTATTGTCTATCACAGCCACTCGTTATAAAATAAAATGTAAATAAAATAAATTGGTAGCGCAGTCAGCGGTTGTGTAGCCGGCGCGGGCCGCGTTTGGAAACTAACTGAATCAGAATTCGAAATGGCGAGACTGTGACGGTGCGGCCCGGCTGGCCCGGAGAAGGGCTAGTACTGCCGGCTGCGAACTAGACGCGCGGTACGTGGCACCGGCTTGCAAAGACTTGAGATCAAGTTTTCCATGTAAGTCTAAATACTAAGGCGACGATATGTTGCTAACATCGTTTGTGAAGCGTAGTTTGAATAATCGACAATAGAATAGAATACAACTTTATTGTATACCAATCGACACATTATAATATAAAAAAATTAAAAGAGAGATAAAGAAAAACCAAAACAACATCAAGACGAATTTGTTTGAGAGACTGGAATAAGGTTGCAAAAGGACAAGGTTGACAGCCCTGTTGGCTCATTGGGAGTATGTCTGCCTGAGCTGTAGGGCGTGGGTTCGATTCCCGCCAAGGACAAATGTTTGTTTGGTATAAACAAATGTTTGTTCTGTGTCTGGGTGTTCTGTATGTATTATAAGTATGTATTTACAAAAAAAAAAGTATTTATGTATCTGACGTTATCAAAAGTATTTATGTATCTGATGTGCAGTTATTTGACTTCCATCACACAAGCTCTGCTTAGTTTGGGGTCAGATGGCGCTGTGTGTAATGTGTCCTACAATATTTATTATTATTATTATTTATTAAAGATAGAGAAAGTTTGAAGGGAGCGGAGATTGCTCTGCAGTGGAACAGTACAAGTTCATAATAATAATTTGACGATTACAATTTTGAAGGTGTTACTTTTCATTTCTAATAGATTAAAAACATTGCAGTTCTGTAGCGATGACAGGTCAGTGGTTAGCGCGGTCGGTTCGCATGCCGAAGGGCGTGGGTTCAAACCCCAACAATGAGCTTGAGTTGCCGGTGAAGGAAAACATCGTGAGGAAACCATAGCATGGTGGTAGGGTACTTTCTAGTACTCGGCTGGCTAGCTACCAAGTTGAAAATCTGCCGCCAAGCATCTAACGGTGTGTTCCGGCAGCCTCACTCGACAGCCAGTACCATTCCAGGCTAGGTGTGCTTTACCATCTTCGACCACACCATTACTTATCATCAGATGAGCCGTGGTCAAATGTTATGTAACGGTGTTGTCGAAGATGGTAAACACACTTAGCCTGGAATGGAACTGGCTCTTAAGTGAGGCTGCCGCAACACACTGTTAGGTGCTTAACATCAGATTTTCAATTTGAAAATCTTATTTCGTTACCACCACGCTATGGTTTTTTTACGATTTTTCCCTTTACAGGCTGCTCAAGTTCATTGTTGGGGTTTGAACCCACGCCCTGTAGTGTATTAATCACTGAGTTATCATCGCTATGTAAAAGATGAGTATTCTATTTCCATCATATGCTTGCTAGTTTAAATCATGATTAGACATAATGAGACGGTAAAACGAATGACCTAGCCAATCATAAAATACGTAATGTTGACCGTCCGTCATGCACCACACAATGCAGTGCAAACCATCGACTTGCTATTAAAATGATTCCTAGTATGTATTTAAATATCACAGATCTTGTTTTTCCAAGTGCATAAAGGTTACAGCAGTCCATTATCTATAGGTAAGATACTGGATTAGGTGTAAATTGTAGACGTTCATCAATTTATAATACAGCTGAGTAATATGTAATCGGTTTGCCATATAGACAATTTTTTCCATTAATATCTATTAGTCTACGACAGATTTAATTGTGTGAAAGTGTAGTTACACGTTGTTTTAATGATTATATTCTATTCTATTATTAGATCGACGATGTCGTCGAACCTAAACCAGATAGAGCATAAAACCGAGGCATATGCCCCAGCTGTGGGATAATTATGATAAATCCTATGCAGCATAAAATATATTATTCATAGGTAATAAATAGTAATAATACAAACAGACAATAGCTCATTGAAAATGTAACATTTATGTTTGCAAAAACAATCATTTTCCGGTGTGACAGATCAGATGTTTTCTGACCAGAATGTGGTGCTAGAGAAAAATAACAAGGCCACCAAACCAACGAAGCATTGAGACACGGTCCAAGAGAAATTAGTACAAACAGAACTAGTTGGAGTACGATCGGTGCGGTTGCACTCGATATAACGCTTCAGAAGACAGAAATAAATCCTGAAAGAATCTGTAGCATTGAAATCGGAACGCGTTAGGGAAGGTCACGCAACCAAGGCGCGGTCGGATTCAATGAATCGACTACACAATTTTTCAATTTTTAACTTAATAATAGAGGGGGTTAGACACTAACAAAAAACTAACTTTTTTCACATATGAAATTAATTAATTTAAAAGTTTTTGATGATAATGATTGCCCAGTTAGCTCATTTAGTAGAATATCTGCTTTAACAGCTGTAGGGCATGGGTTCGATTCCCACTGGCACAAACATTTATGTGACAATAAATGTTTGTTGTGTCTGGGTGTTCTTTATGTATTATATGTACAAACAAGCGGAAAAGTAAAAATCTATAACGTGACTGCCATTAAAATAGCTATAAAACGTTTTAAAACAAATTTATTATTCCTAATTAATTTAAACATATAACTTATATTTATTTTTGTAATCCTCTTTTAATTGCCTTTATTTAGATGCCCTACTTGATAGGTTTGGTTTTTTTTTATTTTTTATAACGTATTACTACATATTTCGCGCCAAAGATTCCACACATCTTGAATTTGTTCAAAAATCACCCTCTATGTCTTTAGTGTTTGAAAAAATTGGGTTATTGAGACGAATCTAACTATTCCTTAATTGTCGTCATACATTCGGCCGTTTGGAAGATATGAAGTAATAAAGAAATTTACATACATACATACAAGATACGTGCGAAAAACAGAACCCTTCCTTGGCAGTCGGGTAAAAAAAGTATACAAGTATTCTATCAGTTACCTGCTTCCCATAGTACAATCTTTGCTTAGTTTGAGGCTAGATGGCGCTGTATGAATTATCCTACGATATTTATATACCCGTAAGCAATAATGAGATTAGATAGACTGTTGTACATAAATATAAAAGTAATTATCAAGCACATACTGTTCACAGTCATGCATATTTATACATGCATATGCATGTACAATGTACGTGTACAAAGAAGTTATTTATAACGGGTTTTGTCAATATTCCTAAACTTTCTTTTCATTTTCGTTTTAGTACTCTCAAATTTGACATTGTATCTATTTCTATTGCACACAGATGTTTTAAGATAATAATGGACCTTTGAAATTTGGCATAACCCACAACTATGAGAACTCTCTCTCTCTCTCTCTCTCTCTCTCTCTCTCTCTCTCTCTCTATGGCGCTCTTAACACAATTTTATAACTAGTATGAGGTCCAACCAGTCCCACAGATAAAATATATATCTCAAGTCTTTAGCTTTAAGATCAATTTTGTCTATTTTTTAAATGTCAATATTTTTTTTAAATTTGAACTACCCTACATTGGCATCTTATTTTACTTACTAACACACAAGTCTCCTTCCTACATAAATTGGCGACGATAACCTAAACCTAAAAATGACCTAACACAAAACTCATGAAAAAAGTTAGGTCTAACATCATAAAATCTCTGAAGATTCTCTGAATTCAAAATGATTTAAACTTTAAATCATTCTGAAAATCATTCATTAAATCACTTTAAATTTTAATGTGATTTGAGGAAGAAGGGTCCTTCTTTATAGCACAAGTAAATTACAAAATGATTTGCTCTTAATAAAGCAAAACAGTAAGTAGCGGAGGTCTAAAGTCTAACATTGAATAGAATAATGTCCTAACAACAGTCACGCGATTGCTGCATCCTCCTTTGTTCTTATTCACGCGCAGCATCGCAAAATACGCTCTACGCTCTAAACAATACGGATCATGAGCTCCAAAGGATATAACTGACAATGTTATTTGTAAAGTTCTATAAAAAACTCCTACACGTGACAGAATGAGCGAAACGTGGCACAAAATGAGCTAAGTGCTTCTTATATGGGGAGGCCATAATGTCTTGCGACAGAGGACTGAGCGATTTTAAGATAGGCACAAGTCACAGGAGGAGTGAATTTACTTAACTATCACTCATGTAATCTCTAAGCAAACTCAGAAGCCCTTATAATTCGTCTGATTATTATTAATCATGTTACCTGTATAAAGGAGAGACAGAGAAGAGAGTAAGAGATCTAAATTGAGATGAAATTAGTTACCCGAAGCCAAGAAAAAAATATTTACATTTCATCAAAAACATTCAACTCTTTATCGATGCATTTTATAATTATTTAAGATGTAGCGCTTGGTACTTAAAAATTGGGCATAATCTGTGTGTGAAAATGTTGTAAATACCATTCATTTATTACACGACTGCCAAAAAAAGGAGTGTATGTTTTCAGGGTTCAAGTATGTGGTTATCTTTTCAGCAATAACTTCTGGAAGTAATTTGATGTATAGAATCTTTACATCATCCCAAATGACACAAATTATTATTTAAAAAAAAATGTTCATTATTTTTTTTCAAATTAAGCTTATTTATTTTTACCTTATCAACAAACATTTGATTAAAAAAATGGACATAGAAAACAGAATCGCTTAAATCTTAAGCTTTTAAAATGACTCTCGAGGGATTTTCGAAAACTTATATCATAAAGTCATGTCAGAGACTTTTAGTGCAAAGAGCTGTTCGCGTCTTTATGGACTTGGTTTTTTATTGTAAAAACAAACATATTTGTTTTATATACGTATGTATATATACATACATATATAAAACAATTTGCCGTGGTGGTGCCGGCGTAAGAATAGCACCCCACCCTCTCTACCCGTGGTTGCCGTAAGAGTCGGCTAAGGGATGTAATCCGGAAGATGGGCAGCAGCGTCTTCTTTGAACAATCCCACCTAACTGCGCTCGCCAACCCGTCTGCCAAGCGTGGCGAGTATTGGCAAAACCCCCCCAGGAGGAGGCCTATGTCCAGCAGTGGACGTCCTATGGCTGATGATGTGTGTGATGTGTATATATACATACGTATATAACGGGTGCAAATATTAAACAGTATAAACAAAATAAAAATTAGGTGTGAATCAATCAATCACCTCAGTTCACCTCGGTTTGACTTCTTTGTCTCATAAAGACAACAAGAACGGCATTATCTCAAACGATGATACGGCAGCTTAATAGGACAATAGAAATACTTGAACAACAAAGATATGGGAATGTTAAAATAATCACGCAACAAATACAGGTGAATGACACACTCGAATGCGCAGTGGTGAAACGTATCAGTTTCACACAGCTTCACGAGTAAGATACAGAATTTCAGAAAAATAACTAAAAAGAAGGACTTTTTTTGTCTATTCAGGTTTTCATGAATAACTCAGGGAAAACACCCCGAGACATCATTTAACAGAACGTAACGTAGGATGAATACGTAATACGGGAAAACATGACGATGGTCACAAGGAAATAAACAAGTATTTTGTAGCTATGATAGCTCGGTGGTTAGCGTGGTCGGATCACATGCCGAAGGGTGTGGGTTCAAATCCCAACATGTGATGGAAAACATTGTGAAGAAACCATAGAACAAAAGCTAAGGTACTTTTTAGTACTTGGCTTGTAACTACAATCTTCAAGTTGAAAATCTACCGACTAGCATCTAGCAGTGCGTCCCGCCTCGTTTGAGGGCCCGTCTCCATTCCAGATTAGGTGTTTACCATAGTTGACCATATCGTCACTTAACATTAGGTGAGCTATGCTGTAACACCTAGCCCAGGGGTCATCAGATGGTGGACCGCCATGCCTATTATGTGCGGACCTTAAGCAGAGTCAATATCTGATTAAGTACGTAATTTTATTTGTCCCGTTAAGTGGCTTAAAACTTCATCAGGTGTAAAAAAGTAAACCGGACCGCTACACTCACATTATTTAAAAAAGGACCCCAAATGAAACTAGTTGGTGATCCCTGACCTAGCCTATCAACTAAAAAAAGTACGCACTTCAAGGGCAGCTAAAACATGAAGTAAACGTTTTATCAATTAGTATTCTAAATGGGAAGCGTACGACCGGGAGAGAAATAGAAAGATCGAAGACAACACCAAATTCATATTCGAAAATGCAACAGGTTCTGTCTACATATAGTAAAATGTTGAGGTTGTAATCTAATGTAAATAATAATAAATGTAAAATAATCAGTTATCATGCGTGTTGTAATTCTAAGCTGTGTATTCCGCGCATGCGCCGCGTGGTCACCCCTCAGGATGGTGAGGCAGGAAAGCGGCGCTCGCGCATCGTCCCGCAGCGGGATAATGGCCGCTCGGGGGCGAAGTCCGACCGTTCGCTGCCGCGTGTCACGTCTGCCCTACAGATAATAGCACCCGCAGGATTTACACTACTCATGTGGGCAGATCACGTCACATCTATTACACAGCCCTTCGAACCGGGGCACATGGTACAATCGCACATTAGGACAGAGATGCAAATAGGAATTGACATTTCCTGAGAGATGAAGAGGTTGTGTTAGAAATGGAAATTGTTGAACAGATCAAGTAGATCAAGTAGAAAGAACATTTTTTTTAAGCTAGGTGTTTGACCGTATCTCACCTGATGTTAAGTGACGATGTGGTCGAAGATGGTAAAGCAAACATAGTCCGAAATGGAACTGGCTCTCAAGTGCGGTTGGCGGAACACACCTTTAGGTGCTTGACGGCAGGTTTTCAACTTGATGGTGGTGACTAGTCAGCCGAGTAGGTACTAGTAGGTGCCATACAAAAAAAGTAATATTATGAAGACCTGAAATCATACGAAGCCCATAATTCTATTTCATAAAATGAAGTGATGTTTCGGCAGTCTAGTTGGGAGACTAGCTTGCAATCTGGAGGTCCTCGGTTCGAATCCAACGGTACGCACCTTTGTCTTTTCTACGCTATGTATGACTTCGTGCGGTGAAGGAGAACATCGAGAGGAAACCTGTCACGAGTTTTCAAAAAAAGAAATCGCGATGATATGACGTGAAGTCTGCCAACCCACATTCGGCCAGAGCGTGGGGAACTGCGGCTTGACCCTTCTCGCAATGAGAAGAGCTCCGCGCAATTTGTTAAAACAGGGTTGATTCGGATTGACCACGATATAGAAGAGTAAGTCGTAAAGATCCCATGAATATATATGAAAAATAAAGTCGTCCTAAACTTAGTACCTAGTAGCCGTCCTAAACTTAGTAAAATCCTCTCCATACTAAGGTTGCCTGGAAGAGATCGCTCTTAGCGATAAGGCCGCCAATTGTTCCACTAGTGTTAAGTTTATGTTGTAATAATTGTTTGTAATTGGTGTGAATAATAAAGAGTTATATTATTATTATTATCTCATACAATACAGTACAATACTCGGCATTACTAGGCTAAGCTTTAGCTCATAACAGTTCTACGACTGGAACTAATATACTCAGTTTTATTTTTTTAACTACTTGGCAGATAGTAGGTACATGGTGAACATTCTTGTGCATAGTCAGAGGTTCGAATCCACATAAAAAAAAAAAAACCGTGCGAATATTTTAATCGAGGATGTTTAACTCTTTTCCCGAAAAGTAAAATATTGGTAGTTTCAAATCCTGAATAAACAAATTCCTTGTAAGTAAGCTCCATCCTAAGCCGTATCGTTGCTTAACATCCGGTGGGACGTGGTGACTTAGGCGTACTTATATAATAAAGCGGAAAAAAAACAAACAAGCTTGTTTTTTAAACGCACTAATCTCCGGAATTAAAAGCCGGAATTGAAAAAAAAAATTACCAATTGATAGCTCGTTTCTTGATGAAGGTCATAACGAATGAGGCAATGAAAACTAAAAGAACGTCGACCTAGATTCAGTATTATACATGTTTCGGAAAGCGTACAATAAGACGATACATAGCTTAACTGGTTTAGCGGTACTGGCTGTACAGAATTTTTCAAAGGAGCGTCCCAGACACCAATACAAGTGTTCCCCTTACTTTCGCATTGCGTTGAAACTTAACCCGGTAACGCCTTATGCTAGACGAATCTTTTTAGAGCTATTGACCGAATCAAGTAAGTATACCTATATTCTTTATACATAATTTTATTCAGCGTGGCGTGGTTTAGCTTTTCATCTATGAAAACTCTTTCTTAAAAATAGAATTACCTAGTTGTTAACACTTTTTATTCCAAGTGTAATTCTATAACCAAGTTTTTGCGAAAACTTAATATATAAAATATAAAAAATATGTAAAAATAATGGACGAAAAATACGCTTCCCTGACGGTAAGAGATAAGGCATGTCCATAATCATTGCAGCGATACACAGAAGTTTGAATAACAAAACAAAGTCCAAGGAATCGCTGCTTTAGCACTCATTACCTGGATGGTAAGTCTCGACAGCTCTGTAATTTCGCTAGCTGCCTACCCTACAAACCGGAACATAGTAATATTTACACACTACTGCGCACCACGTTTACACGTACTTGCGTTAGAATATCTGGTACAACGGTGGTAATAAAATCTACCACCAAGTGAATTAACGATTATGTTTCGATGTTGATCACGGTCAAAAGCAAACAGACTGCACTTAAAACTTTATATACGATTGATCTTATCATTCATATTCGAGTTACCAGCGCTTGAAGGATGTTTATCGGACCGTGATTTAGGCCTGGAGGAGTTGAAGAGCACTCCAGCTTATCACGGTGTGCTTTGAGACGGCTATTTCTGTTTGGCAGATAATACACCACTCAGCTGGAGGCTAGAATCGATTATATCAAGTATAGTTGCAGACATCGATAATAACGCCTTCACGGAGATTTATCAAGAAAAATCTACGATACCACGTCTGGCGCCATGATTGTGCACGAGATTTTTACTATCGCTAAACTTAAGAACACTTAAAGAGTTATCTCAATAAACATGCATTGAGTTACCTTTAGATAAATAGTCATGAACTACGTAGTCGAAACGTTGACACTCACAGCGAGAATGGTCCGGAAGTCCAGTCGCTCAGCGAGCTATGGAATATAAAGCTTGGCATTTCTCTTTGGGATCGTATCCAGAACGAAATAATTCGCCACAGAACTAAAGTCACACAATTGCTCAGCGTATTAGCAAGCTGAAGTAGGAGTGGCCGACATATCTGTCGCAGAACCTATAACCGCTGGGGTAGATGTGTTTTAGAGTGGAAACTGCAAATTGGCAAACGTAGCGTAGGACGCCTTGAGACTCAATGGATTCATAATATATGTACGTAGGATGGAAGCGAAAAGCCGAAGATCGAGCTGAATAGCGTGTCTTGGGAGAGGCCTATAGACTTTTTTAATGATTAACATGCTAAGGTGTTTGACCACAGCTCACCTGATGTTAAGTGAAGGTGTGGTCGAAGATAGTAAACACACATAGCCTGGAATGGTACTGGCTCTCAAGTGAGACTAGCGGAACACACCGTTAGGTGCTTGGCGACGGATATTCAACTTGAGAGACTAGCTAGCCAGTTGAGTACTAGAAAGTACCCTACCATCATGTTAAGTTTTCCTCATAATGTTTTCTTTCACCGGCAGCTCAAGCTCATTGTTAGGATGTGAACCGACGGCATTAACCACTGGACTATTATTGCTACAAAAGATCGCATCGATAAGATGATGATAATGAAGTATACATACCTAGTTAAAAGATAAGACATTGATTTATTCAGTATTCAGTATGAGCGACAAAAAACTTCAATTTTCCACTATTAATTCATCGCTCAATGAAAACTAACTGACGACAATGTAACCCTGCACTTTAGACTGATGTTGGAGTTATCGTTTGAAAGAGTAAACACGCAGTTTGGTGGAGTAAGTTTATCTACGCAACTAGGCCGCACGCATCGCCTGATGTGTGACGGCGGTGGACTTCGCTCTTCAAAGGTTGCCGAGATCACCGTCTTTCGCAGACTTAACAAGGACATGCGTCACACTTCAAACGTCAACTTACACTTGCGTGGTGTGTGCACCAAACACTTTCTTGTCAAACAACAAAGTAGTCCATTCCAATCCCGTTTAATCCTGCCTGTCCTGTTAACTCAATTGGTGAAGAAGGCGTCGAGAGTTGAAAGGCGTGGGTTCGATTCCCACTCAGAACTAAAATTTGTGTAACGAACACAAAAGTTTGATCTGTGTCTGGATGTTCTGTATTATAAGTATGTATTTACAAAAAAAAAGCATTTTAAGTATTCTATTAGCTATCTGGTTCCTATAGTACAAACTTTGCTTAGTTTGGGGCTAGATGGCGCTGTGTGAAAAATGTCAAACGATATCTATTTATTTATGAATCCTATTACATTTTTCAATGATTTCTCCGTCCGAATAATAGGCTAGTTATGTCAATTATTAATACTATAAAAGGATGTACATTCCCATTTTACTGATGACTGAGGTCCAACGAAATTTTAATAAGGGACGGAAGAGAGTGCTGTAGCAAATTAAACTTATAATCAGCATTGTTTTTTTCAAAAGTAACAGTGATTGTTATTAATAATAATAATATCGTAAGACATTACAGACCACGCCATCAGACCCCAAGCTATTCAAAGCTTATACAATGAAAAAGTCAGATAACTGATAGAATACTTAAATACGTACTTATAATACATACAGAACATCCAGACACAGCGCAAACAATCCTTTATACAACAAAACGTTTGTCCTGGTTGGCAATCGAACCCACGCCCTACAGCTCTTTAAGGAAATATACTACCAATGTGCCAACAGGGCTGTCTGTGGGCTGTATTGGTTTATCTTCTTTTCATAGTATAAAACAAAGTCGCTTCCCGCCGTCTGTACGCTTAGATTTTTGAACTACGCAACTGATTTCAATAGACAGAGTGATTCAAGAGGGAGTTTTTTATGTATATTATAGTAGACAATATCCGAGAATTTCAAAGATTTGTAATGTGATGTCTTAAAGAACATGTTTTTATGCGCTAACATTGCAAACGCTGGCTAAATCTTACGAGATAAATCAAAATAATTTACTACGTTAGTATCTACATTGTATATGTTGTACCCGTGCCGTCTAGAGTTTAAGTAACGCAGGTAAAGCTACGTGACGTGTAATCAGTTATATCTGGAAAGAGTATAATATTATCTCGTACAAGTGGGACAAACAGATCGGCCGATGTATTACATCAGTTTAACAGTAATGTGGACTTTAACTTTTAAGGGCTGATAGAGACATCACGCGATGAGTAATGGACGGGTGACAGAACACACTAAGTAGTTCGTGCTAAAAGGGACGACTCAAAGAACGCACTTTAAATCTGACTATTGTTCTGGGATCGGGGCTAAAGGGTGAACATGACTCAACTTACTTCTTGTTAAACCAATAACAAAGAGAAATGGCTTCGACGAGCTTGACTATCACTAGATTAGACCGTCATAATAAAATGTGTCATCTTTTTTCGTTTTCTTTTTTTAGGTTGACAGTCTAGGTTTTTAAGCACAGCTCACCTGATGTTAAGTGACGGTGCGTGATTTCTTGATATTTAAAGACAGTGAAGCAACTTTTTTAGCCACATAGGTATATAATTAAAAATATCGTTCACAGCTAGCAATGCACTAAAGACGAATCTTTTAGTGTCTATAAACTACATCTTGATATAGGAGCAATGAATGAACGTCCAATTTTATACGAGAAATTAGTACTATTATGAAGTATTAGTAAGTAGCGATGATACTATCGTGGTCGGTTCACACGCTGAAGGGAGTAGGTTCAAACCCCAACAATAAGCTTGAGCTTATGAAGGAAAACTTCGTGTGTTATGGTTTCCTCACGAAGTTTTCCTTTACAGGCAGCTTGCAGCATGGTGGTATTTTCTAAAACTTGGCTGGCTAGCTACCACTCTCAAGTTGAAAATCTGCTGCCAAGCACCTATCGTTGTTTTGGCTTCACTTGACAGCCAATTCCGTTTCAGGCTACGTGTGCTTAACCATGTTCAGCCTTCACTTAACATCAGGTTAGCTGTGGTCAAACACCTAACTTGTCGAACATAAAAAAGTAAAGTCGGTGGATAATATTGGAGCAGAGTGGCGTTCAAAGCGAGTTAACAAAGTTACTATATGTAATCCGACTTGTTTTGGTAACGCGTGTTGTTAGACTGAATTGAGAGCTCGGGGTGAGGGCACGTCGCTCACAGACCGATATTAAATTGGGATAAAATTATAACCGTCGGATTTACGTAACGATAGGCACTTGGGCAGGTATTTTATACATTGACATTGTAGGATACCCATGATTAATTTTATTGTGCACACCAAAAATAGAAAATTGTATAGAAAACAAACGGATAAAAAGAGCTTGTGCCACAAGTGGCGGCCTTATCGCTAAAAGCGATGTCTTCCAGGCAACCAAGAATAGAAACAACGTCACTGGTTATGAACAGACGGGAGACGTAGCACTATTAAGTCCTAGAAAATTAAAGTAAAAAATACAATATTTTATTTAGTAAGAGAGAAAAAGTACAGAGAGAAAATACTGACTAGATAAATGGAAGTGCTGCTTAAATACCTTATGTAACTACTATAGTTAGTTTGAGAAATATTAATGTATATTAATAAAAAATAAAAAAATGTATGCTGAACCCCCCACTACCTTCATCCTAAGGTAAAAATCATTTTAAAAAATCTCAAATTCAAAAGGCACAATTACCATCCTAAGGTTGCCTGGAAGAGATTGCTTTTAGCAATAAGGCCGCCAATTTAAAAAGTTATTTTAACCGAACAATCAATTTCATATACACAAGAACATAGTTTTAAATCATTGATTGATGTGCGGCTCTTTCATATAAATTTAAGAAACAAATATTTAGAACACACAGAAAACCAGGAAGCTTATAAAACAGGCTCAATCCAATTATAAAAGCAACAATAATAGTTCGAAACTTAGTAGGTACCAACCGCCCAGTTACAAAGCCTGTTCGGTTTTTTTCTATTCCAGTTTAGAAGAGGTGTAGCACGAAAATTTCGGAGGGGGCCGCTAATTGGCGCGGCGGGAAGTGCAAAGTACGTGACCTTGCCCGACCCGCTGAAGTCATACGGGTCGCGTACGCAGTATTACAGTATAGCACGCAGCATACGCACGAGCAAACAGGATCAACTCTTAGTGCGTAAATATTTTGGTACATTTTCCGAGGGCAGAGTGGCATGTCCGCCCTTGCCGTCAAGCTGTCATCAAAATTAATTCAGCTATTTAGTCATGAAAAAAATAAAAGATAGGCTATATTAATTTGCGAGATTTATACCTATAAACAACAAATCAGGATAGCATCCCTGGCGAGAGTCAATGATAACTAACTTTTATCACACATTTGACTATAGTGTATCTACTACGCAGGGCTGGCATGATTAAATCATTTTGATTTAAATCAAATTATTTCTTTCAATAAAAATCGATGATTTAATCAAATGTCTTTAATGCACTTTTTAATATTAGGTAGGTAATATTTTTATGAGTCTTTACATGTGATTTACTCTAAATTGGATGGATTAGTGTTGTTATTGTAATATTTAAATAAAAATAATCCGGCTTTTTCCTAAATCCAAAAAATACGGGTGAATGAAGAATATTGTGAAAAAACTTATGAATAGAGTTAGAAGTGAAAGAATGAACGCAAGATCGTAATTGCCCGGGGAAGTTTAGAAAAAACTGCTTGGGGATTCCCCTTCTCGCCAACAGCAAAAGGGCGCTTGTATGCAAAAGATTTAATGGTGTGTTCTGGCAGCCTCACTTGAGAACCAGTTCCATTCCAGGCTAGGTGTGTTTACCACCTTCAACCACACTGTCACCTAACATCTGGTGACCTGTGGTCAAACACCAAGCCTGTCAGCCATAAAAAAAAACTGATACCATACCAGTGTTAGTTATACTGTAGTATATCCAAAAGCAGTAGGCACAGTAGCTAGCGAAACTACAGGACAAATGAAATTCACTATTAAATATCATAGTTATGAGCACTAAACAATGCCTGGTCATTGTTCTCAATGGCCTAGGTACTGCTGCCTAGGTAGGTCATGAACAGGCATTGTCTCTTACCATCAGGGGAGTCTCATTCATCTCATTGCTTCTTACCCTACAAAAATCTGACTAAAACGTAAAAGATCTAAACATACACCTTTGGAGAAAATATTTTAATACTATGTAGAAAAACAGACTTATCAAATACTAAATAAATAGAGAATAGGGGTTTTATATTGTGTAATTTGTTCTGCTATGGTCTGTGGATTTTGTTTTTACCAAGAAAAAATCTGCTACAAATGTTATGTTCTACACTTTTATCTGAAAATTCAATAAAAAACAACCACAGACCACAAGCTGACTAACCAGTCATCTATAGGTACTGTGCACTCAATCATTAACAATTTTTTTTTATCGCTTACAAATATAATAAAGATCAAATTTAATAAATAAATATCAATTTTTCTGAATGGATGATAGATTGAGAAGCTAATATTGGAATGCGGAATAGCACTATGTCCATATTGAGTGATAATGTAGTAGGTATTTCTTTGTTTACTATCTTTTTTAGATTTGAATGATGAAAGAATTATCATCAATATAAATAAAGGTAGGCAAGCAGATGATTAAAAAGATCCTAAAAAAAACTTCTAATTTATAAAAGTAAAGCATATAGTTTGGAAGCACAGCGAATATTCATTGAATACTTATTATCAATATCCACAAAATTATTATTAAAAGGGTGTTTGACCACGTAGTAAAAACCAAGTTTATTTCCGCATGCGGGTGAGTTAAAAACACTCTTAATATAATCTAAAAAATTATTAAGAATTTCAGCTACATATAGTATCGTAGTTTATGGAAATATGTTAGTTGTTTTGTACAAAAATGTCCTAGATATGGAAATGAAAACTAAACATATTTAAATTTTTGTTTTAGGTTAGGTTTTCCTGTAATTAGATCGCTATTATTTAGCGACTATATAAGTAACTCATAAAAAGCTTACCTTCAGTCTTCGGGAAGCTTTTTGGATATTATTTCACAAGTAAATTACCACTATTTTAAAAATTAATGCGAAAAATAAACACCAGCGAAACCTTTCATCAAACCGCACTTTTCTAGTGTTGTGCTAACACGAATAATTAATTCAGTTTAGAAAGGATTAGAAATAAAAATATCGAGACACTGATACAATTTGTTTTATGAACTTATTATTGTCATTAATCGATTAACATCTTGACTTTTGCTAATCCTACTAAAATTACTTTAGTAATTTTCGTAGGATTCTACTAAAATTACTTTAGTAATTTTAGTAGAATCCTATTACTTTAACTAAAATAATATATGACTAAAATTACTTTAGTAATTTTAGTACTTTAGTAATTTTAGTAGGATTCTGATTCCGTAATGATTTTAGAAAACTTGCAGTTACCTATGTCATTTCGCTGTCAGACTTCATCCGTAATTTTGTATACTAAAAGGTTATAAGACACAATTATGAAATTGAGAAAAAATCAACTGCTTTAAATAGTTGTTCAAGGAACAACGAACTTTTTCCCTAAGACAGCAGATTTTTCTTCATATTTTATGTTCATTCGAAGATATGTCCATTGTCCATAGCATAAGTTGTAACCCTTTTTATTGTTTAACATAGGAGCAGAGAGACAGAGTAAAGAAAGATTACGAGAATGTCATGACATAAACTTGTCAAATTTACTACAAACTTGTACATTTCAATTAATGTACTAGAATATAATTATGTACATTACATTGTATTGTTTAATGATATTTTCGTGATCATTCGATTCTAACTTTGACATAACCTTCGATGTTCAGGCACATCCCTAAACATGTTGAATGTGTGTCAAATTTTTGTTTGGGGAGGGGATAGCACAGTATTTAACCAATAGGAACCCGCAAACAGGCATGACCGAGGTGGCGTGATCGCTACGTCACAAAATATACACCTATAGTAGAAGAGCTAGTCTTATAGATCAATACTTACATGAACAGGCTGATATGATATTTAATCATTTCTGTTGTATTTTAAATATTATTTTCTCCTTTGTTCTACAGTAAAAGCGATAAAAATAAAATTTAGGATTCATTTTTTTAGTGACATCTCTCGTCATCCTCTAATACCTATTTACCAAAATTACGAGTTTTAATTCCGATATTGGTAGATGGCGCTACATTCTATTTGTAGAGTTAACGGATGGAGTCACCATCGTATTTGTGATGATGCGGTCTAAGATGAACCACTCTTGTTTAGAAACACGCTCGCCGATTCACTCTCGACTTGATGACAGCGACAGGTAATGCATAATTAACGGTCCGCACAATGACAGTGGAATCAAATTGTTTCGTTCGAGTATTTGGAACGTCACCATAAAACGATATAATAATGCTGTGCGATTGTACGATGTATTTTGACATGTATAATTTTTCAAAGAATTAAATATTATAAATTTGTGTAAATAAAACATTTACCAATATCTATGATGCGGGGTTGTAAAGTAATGGATGCGATCATGGAGATCAAAGAGTTTGCATAATTATGTAGGTAATCCGTTTTACGAAGGGTTTTTGTTTTACTTCTACGTTTAATCCTTAGTCTTTGATCGTGATTGGTGACAAATTATGACATTGCATGCATCATGTTTAACAGAAGTATTTTGAAGGCCTGACATAGGTACATATCTTACTAATATTAAGTATAAATGTACAAGTTTGTATGTTTTTTTAAACAATCAAGTAATAACGCCTGCACGGATTTAAATAAAATTTGCACACATACCTACCTATAGCTTACACCTTTACACCTATTAATCAAGGCATTTAAGTAACGCAAATTTTATGACGGATGAAACTATTGTTCTTTTGTTAAGTACTTACTTACAAATGTTTCATTTCTCTCTATACCCAATTCTTATATCATCGCGGACAAAGTCGCAGGCGTACAGCTAGTACATACAAATACATATGTAGGTACGTTCCTCGCAGTGTCAAGCTTGAAGCCACTGGCGCTGAAATATCCATTTATTTCTTTTCATTATATTATTAAGTTAATTTAAGAAAAAGGGTGACAGGAGGCGGTTTGGTTCGGTTGTGTTTTTTCAATTGGAAAATATCTCTGTTTGTAGTCGTGTAGTTTTTGTGTATATTTCTCATGTAATATAGTTTTTGTGGTATAAAGTTTTGTGTTATAATTGTAGAAATTGGATACTTTAATTGGTAAGTTGATTCATTTTTAGTTTGGCTGATTTTCATTTGTTTTTTTTTTTTTCTAGAAAAGTTTACGTCAATTCTGGGGCTGGATGGACGTAGATAAAGGGGGTGGTTGGCCCCCTGATAACCCTAACCAGTCTCTTTCCTCCCAAGTGGATTGTCATGCGCCTTCTCCGGTAGAATTTGTGTCCATTGCATCTGATTCTTCGTCGGATGTTGTGGTTCCTCTTCCCCATTACAAGGACAATGGCTCAATCGAGTCCATCAAACGTAAAAGACACTCTAAAAAACATATTAAAAAATGCAAGGATATTGCAGAGTCCCAAGATTCGATTTTACCTCTTGGCCAATCTTCTGTTCCACCTTCCATGCGCCCAGGTTTTTCTCAAACTGTTCAGGGTTCACAGTTAACCGATTCTCTTGCATCTCCGTCAGCTTCTGTATCTCAAACTCCAAGTTTGCCTGCTTATATCCCTTCTGGGAGACAGAATTATAAGGAGACGGATAAGGGGCCGTTTTCTGTCCACGTACAGAAAGTTACCGAATCTGTTTCATCTTTTTTACACCCCGTAAATTTTGGCCGGTTTTTAAATTGCAATAACTTTTCTAACATTATAAACGGTAGTGTTCAAAAGATTGGTCGTAATAGAGTGTCATTATCTTTCTCAGACGCGAGCTCTGCAAATGCCTTTGTGATAAATGATGTTCTTAAGAATAACGGTTACAGAGCATTTATTCCATCATTTAGTACTACTCGCCTTGGTTTAGTTAAGGGTATCCCAATGGAATGGTCAGAGGAGGAAATTTTGGAAACCATTTCTGTTCCTATTGAGGGCTGCCCTGTTATTAAAGTTCGTCGATTGAACTACAAAGTTTTTATTGATAATGCTCCAGTTTATAAGCCATCGCAGTCATGCGTTTTAACGTTTGATGGTCAAACTCTCCCTCCAAGGGTATTTTTATGCTATAACTCACTTCCAGTTGAACGATACTATTATCCTACTATGCAGTGCTTTAACTGTTGCCGTTTTGGCCACACAAAAGTCAGCTGCAGGTCTAAACCTCGTTGTTTTAAGTGTGGGGAGGCCCACTCTGGGGATCTATGCGATGTTGAGGAGGGATCTTCTTCTTGTTTGTTATGTTCAGGGCCCCACTTCTCTACCAATAAAAGTTGCCCTGAATTTAATAGACAAAAACAAATTAAAATTACAATGGCAGACCGAAATGTGTCATATGCTGAAGCCTCAAAATTTCACTCTCCCATTAAAGGTAAGAGTTATAGTGATGTAGCTAAATCTAATTTTGTTCCTGTTCATACTCCTGCTAAATCGCCCTCAGCCTCTTATAAAAAAACTGTCTTTTTAAAACCGAGACCCCCTCCCCTTCACAGACAGGGTTATGATCGTGTTGCCCATTCTGCATTAATCAGGGATCCCCCAAGTTCCAGTGGAAATGGGGTTGTATCTGACAACAATAGTGATATTGACTCTGTCTACTCCAGCAATATTTTAGAGCTCATTCGGGCTTTAACTAAGCTGCTTCATGATTCATCTGTACCGTCCAACGTTGCCCAAATTTTGTCTTCCTCTTCTTCTAAATATGTTCTTGATGGCTCCGTCTCTGGGGCTGCAATGGAACTGTCAAAGTCTTTCAAGTAAGAAAACTGATCTTTTATATTTAATTTCTAAATTTAAACCTACTCTTATTGCCATTTCTGAAACATGGCTTCGGCCTAATTCCTTTTTTAAGGTTCCTGGCTATCTTTGTTTCAGAGATGACAAAGCGGACGGGTATGGTGGTGCCGCTATACTTGTCTGTAATTCTGTAAATACTTGTCTTGTTCATTTTCCATCTTCTGTCTTATCTAGTAACTTCTCGATTGTTGCTGTTAAGTTTAAAAACATTACTTTTATTTCATTGTATATTCCTAGACCTTCTTTTGATATATTTCATAAAATTCTCAATGTCTTATCGCTCATTAAAGGTCCTTTTATTATTATGGGTGATTTTAATATCCATCACCCTGTTTGGGGTTGTGAGGCCTCAGACTCTTTGGCTAATCTTGTGTTTAATATCATGGATAATAAGGGTTTGTGTTTACTCAACACTGGTTCTCCTACTCGTCGTACAAAACCGTCTGAACGAATTAGTGCCGTCGACCTTACTTTAGTGTCAGCCAGTTTAGCTCCTTCAATGTCATGGAAAACTTTATCTTCTTGTTTTGGTAGTGATCATTATCCAATCCTTATTGGTCTGCCTTTTTCTAAAGTTGAGCCTACTCCATTCAAACCTTTGTTACAGTATAATCTTAACAGTAAGTCTCGCTCTGATGAATGGTCTAAGTATTCTTTGTATTTAGAAGAATCTGCCTCTACTCTTCCTGCTATTTCTCTCCATTCTTTGAGTCATTGTCTTGAATCTCTTATAAATTGTATTCATTCGGCTGCAAAACACTCATTTCCCATTAAAATTCATGACGTAAAAAGGCACAGGTCTCCCCCGTGGTGGGATCAAGAGTGCACGATTGCAGTTTCCAAAAGAAAAGATGCTGAAATAAAATACTGTAAAAGCATGACAGTCGAAAATTATGATCATTTGATAAAAGTTTGTGCTGATACTAAACAAATTCTCCAGTTAAAAAAGTCAGAGGGGTGGAAAAATTTCTGCTCAACTATTTCCCCTAATGTTCATTCTACCTTTGTATGGAAATCAATCCGGCTATATCGTGGTTCGTTCAGGGAAACTTCTCCTCCATTCCCTAGTTGCGAGATTTGGTATGAAAAATTTATGGATAGATTAGCTCCCTCATTTGTTCCCAATTTTAGTAATTTTTTGTTATGTAGTTCTTCGGTTCATGATGATAGCTTTACTCCTTTTTCTATGCAGGAATTGCGCATTGTTTTATCTTCTCTTAAAGACTCTTCCCCTGGGCCAGATGGGATTCCTTACTCTTTTTTTGTAAATGCTGGTGACAATATATTAAGTTATTGTCTTAAAATGATAAATCAAATGTTGGATTTAGGATATGTCCCAACTTCACTGAAATCTCAAATTATTATTCCAGTGTTGAAGCCTGGTAAAGACCCTGAAGAAGCCATTAATTACCGTCCAATTGCCATGTCTTCAGTCTTAACGAAGATTGTGGAACACCTGATTAAAAATCGTCTTGAGTGGTTCATTGAGAGTAGGAATATCCTTCCAAACTCTCAGTATGGTTTTCGAAAAGGTAGGGGGACTTTAGATAGTTTGTCAATTCTTGTTACTGATATCAGACTATCTTTTTCTAGGAATGAGTCTCTTGTTGCTGCCTTTGTGGATATATGCTCCGCTTATGACAATGTTGATCTTTCAATTCTTAAAAACAAGATGGAAAGTGTGTCTATTCCTAGAAAGATTATTAATTTTATACTTCTTTTATTTTTGGATCGTTCTGCTCATCTTAGGATTGGGGATGAAATTAAAGCTTCTAGAATTTTGAATAAAGGTCTTCCTCAAGGCTCTGTGTTGAGTCCTCTTCTCTTTAACCTTTACACTTATGATCTAGTTGGCTCTGTTTTACCTTACTGTCGTATTTTGCAATATGCTGATGATTTGGTTTTGTATATTGCTGATCGTAGCATATCAAGTTCAGCTCTTAAATTATCTGAAGCTCTTGTTTCATTGAATACTTGGCTATTCAATAATGGTCTAGATATAGCTCCTCAAAAAAGTTCGGTTGTTTTATTTACAAGAAAACGGTTGAAACCAAGACTTGATATATTTGTTGGTGACGTTAGGATTCCTGTGGTAAATGAAATTAAATTTTTGGGTCTCGTTTTGGACAGTAAGCTTAACTTTTCATCCCATATAAAACATATTTCAGTTAAATGTGAAAAAAATCTTAATATTTTGAGATGTTTGGCTGGTGTCTGGTGGGGTGCTCACCCTTTTTACTTGAGGTTAATTTATAATGCTATTATTCGTAGTGTTATGGATTATGCTTCCTTTTTATATGAACCAGCTTGTAAAAAGGTGCTCAATTCTCTGGATTTAATTCAGGCAAGAGCTTTACGTATTATATTAGGAGCAATGAAGTCAACTCCTAAAAATGCTATGCAGGTGGAAGGCGCTGAGCCTCCTTTGGATTTGAGGCGGCAATATTTATCGGATATGTTCCTGTTTCGTTTGTTTCAGTTTTCTTCACACCCCCTTTTCCCTAAGCTGCAGCTTTTACGCAATTATATGTCTCTGGCTTATTGGAATTGCAAAAAACCTCCTTGTTTGGTTGTGAGCTATATTAAAATTATGAGTCTGAAGTTCCCAACCCATAGAACCCTTAAAATTGCTTTATTTGATTTTGACTATGATTCTATATTATTTGAACCCATTTTACATCTGAATTTGGGTATAGTGAAAGGAGATCCCTTTGCCAATAAACACTTTATTAGAATTAAAGAAAGCATTTGGCCTGACTGGCATTACATTTTCACAGATGCTTCTAAACTATATCAAGGTGGATGCGTTGGTGTTGGGTTATTTCACCAAAATTATGAAATAGTTCAAAAGATTAAGTGTCCTCCTGAAACTTCCGTCTTTGTTGGTGAATGCAGGGGAATTATGGAGGCCATCAATTATGTTTTACTATTTAAACTGAATAAATGCGTTATTTTCTCTGACTCCTTGAGTGCTCTTCAAGCATTCCAGAGTAACCCTTTCAAAAATGGTGCTAGAAACTGGATCATTTTTCAATGTAAAAAGCTTCTGCTGAGATGCTACTCTTTAGGTTATTCTGTTCACATGGCTTGGATTCCTGGTCATAGCAATATTCCTGGTAATGAAAGGGCTGATGTAATTGCAAGGGAGGCGGTTGTCTGTGGCGATAAGGTCCCTTTTAAAAACTATCCTCAGGATCTTTTATTGCTTCCAACTCATTATTTAAAACGTGGGTGGATGAAACGCTGGTCGGTAAGTAGTAAGCGTACAGGTCTTAATTTCTTTAAATATCAACCCGAAATTCTATTGAAACCTTGGTTCTCCAAATTCAAATTCAGCAGAGTGGTCATATCTGCAATATCGAGAATGAGATTTGGCCATTGTTCTTGTAATTCTCATCTTAAAAAAATCAAAATAAAGGATTCTTCATTATGTGAATGCGGTTTAGATGAAGAAGACCTTAATCATATTTTCTTTTCTTGTCCTAAGTTCGACCATAGTGTAATATATTCATCTTTATTGTATTATAAATTTCCATTACCTGTTCATATCGATAATATTTTGTGTGATATAAATTCTTTTTCTATTCTTTTAATTTCTGAGTTTATATTTTTAAATAAGATTAAGTTATAATATTTTTTTTTCTCTTTCCTTTTTTTCCTGTTATCTTTATTTTCCATCTATCTTCATTTGTATTATTTTCTCTCATTCTTGTAATATATTAGCTTTGTTTGTGTTTGTATGTATATATATATAATAAAATTGTGTGTATATAGTATTAAGATATTTTCCTTTTTTTTAGTTCTAAATTCAAAATTTTAAACGTCGTTTTAACTTGTCACTGGCAAAAATGTTAAATCAATTGCCATTAAAAAAAAAAAAAAAAAAAAAAAAAAAAAAGTTAATTTAAAATTTCTAATAAACCATGTTCAAACATTTTAAAGATGTATGCGATGTGGTCTCTCTTCTTGTGTATTGTCCCTCTGAGAAATCGTACCTCCTTACTAAAGAGGCAAACGGTGAATTCTGGATCCCTTCCAGTAAGGTCGAAAAGAACAGCTGGAAAATGACTGCTCATAAAATCAATTTCGAGGTAAATTAAGTAAATTAGTACCTAACGATAGAGTCGGGTAGGTACGTCTATTTAGGTTAGTAGGTATCTGGTTAGATAGATCAATACCAAAATCAACATCGATATATTTAACCGATTTTTATAGGTGCAGCGAGTTAAATACATTCTGTGATTACCTATTATTCATTTGTGAGAATTACGCATCTACCTAGCACGTTAGAAATCCATCCAATCAAGCTATTGAATATCTATGAAGCTACAAAATCAACTCAGAACTCATCATTATCTGTGCTCTTCCTTCTCTAGAGTATTTTCTAGTACCTACGTGGCTGGCTAGTTGAAAATCTGTCGCCAAGCACCTAATAGTGTGTTCCGAAATCTTGAGATGAGAAACATGAGAGCCAGTTCCATTCCAAGCTAGGTATGTTTGCCATCTCCAATCACACCTGCACTTAACATCAGGTAAGCTATGGTCTAACACCTAGCCTGCCAAAACACTAAAAAATACTCTTTCAGTGTTCTATCAGTTCTTACTGTTTGCAGTTGTTTGGCATCGACGCCGGGCCGACGTGTGCGCCGCTGCGCCTGTACAAGGTGTGGCTGCCGAAGCACCTGCAGCAGTGCGTCTACCACGCGGTCTACAAGGTCGCCGTCAAAGCCGACATCAAGAAGAAAACCAAGATGAAGGCGGTATGCGGATAGAATGAAAACCTGACGCTATAGGAATTATAATTATAAAGATATTTTTTTTATGCATACAATTTATTATCAAAGATCGATGTCTTCTTTATCTGCCAAATATAGTTTCGTTTTGATGTTCTTTCGCCAGGGGATGAGGAACCGGTTGCAGTGGTTCACGACAGTGGAACTGGAGCGGCAGCGCGCGCACTCCACACTGCGCAGCCCTGAAGTCGCGGTTTTCGCGCTGATGGCCGTCGGGGATCAGACCAAGGACATTGAGGCCACGGTGCTCGTCACACAGTACATTTGTTATATTTCTAGCAGCGTGCCGCGATTTCATCCGCAAACCCTCGATAACTCTCTACCTATGTGATAGGTTGTAAGCTTAGTCCTTCATATTTCACTGAATTCCGTTGAGTTTTTAAAGCTTGCTGAATTAGGTTACAACCTTTGGTTATATACCTGTCAATCAAAGGTAACAACTCGCATACTTTCAAATGTACCTATACCAAATACTCGATTGGGCTGAGTGGTGTATTCTGGGAGAGACCTATGTCCAGCAGTGGACTATGAAAGGTTTTTGATGATGTTGATGATACCAAATAATTATTAGTGACAACAAGTAAACGATATACCTATAACAAATAGGTACCTACATGTTTCGGCAGTCTTCTTGGGAGACCAAACGGTCTTCCCCGGCATGCACGTGCAGTCTGCCAACCTGCACTTGGCTAGCGTGTTGTACAACGGCCTCATCATTCTCACAATGATAAGAAGTCCACGCCCAACAGTGAGACTGTTTATAAAAACAGGGCTGATTCAGAGGTACATATTAATGTTTTGTGAATAGCCTTACAGCGATAGATCAGTGGTTAGAGCGGTCAGTGTACACGCTGAAGGGCATTGGTTCTAACCCCAACAATAAGTTTGAGCTGCCGGTAAAGGAATACATCATGAGGACAACATATCATGGTGGTAGAGTATTTTCTAGTAGCAGCTGGCTAGTTGAAAATCTGTCGCCAAGCACCAAACGGTGTGTTCCGGCTGCATCACTTGAGGGCCAGTTTCATTAGAGGCTAGGTGTACTTTACTATCTTCGACTACATCGTCACTTAACATTAGGTAAGCTGTGGTCAAACCTCAAACACCTAGCTTGTCAACCATTAAAAAGAACCCATCTTTGTCCCACTGCAGGGCAATAATGACTATCATCAATAGCAATAATGACGATGTTTGACGATGTCATCAATAGCAATAATAATAATTGGTTTAGCCCTAAGTTTTAAAAGGCGCTCCTAGCCTACAAAACGACATATACTTAATATAAGGATAAATTGTTACATAAGCTTACGAACGCTGAGTTTTACATTTTTTTTTTTTATGTTAATAAAGAAATTTAAAAATCAAGTCAAATCAATAGCAATAATGACGATGTTTACTTCTTAATGATATCGAAATGTAGCTAGTCTCTATCCACATAAAACTTGTCTTTTTTACAACATAAAACCATTTTCTTCGTCATTTGTTTTCAGCCACCGGTAATTTAGTTCGGTTTGATTGCACAGGAGATAGAAACTGGCACGCTCATAGAGGTATGTGAAGAGAACGTGATCCTGGGCGCGGAGGTGGCCGGCGGCGCGGTGGCGCTCGCCTCGCCTAACTTCCAGCTGATCCAGTCGGCCGGTTACACCAAAGACGGCTAGTACATCATCTACCCTCGTACTCTGAGCGTCCTATTGTTATTAAAAAAAAACTACGCGACCGCATATCGTATATACTTGCGCAGACCTGAAGGGAATCGCATTAAGAACCTCAGAGTACAGGGGCCGTAGAGTCTGTAGATATCGTCAAGCCACAACGAATAGTTTTCAAGCCACTTATTTAATTGCTAACTGGGGAAAAAACTTTAGGTGCTTGTCTGTCAGCATTGGATACTTACCTAAATAGTCGCCCTGTTTATTATTTTAGAGTAAAATATACTGGTATAGACTATGTACGCTGCCCTAATCTATGACTTAGTATATAGCGCTAAGATCTATAAGAAATATTAACGTGATGATACGAAAGAAACGTTCTTCTGATGGTACGAGATAGCGCATATCCATGACCATTGCAGCGATACTCAGAACTTTGACTAGCAAAACAAAGTCCATTTTGGAGGTTGTCTAACTAGGTACCAACGCAGTACCAGATATTCTGTCGCCAAGCAGTAGTGTATACACATTACTGTGTTCTGGTTTGAAAGGTAGCGGGCAGCTAGCGAAATTACAGGGTTGTTGAGACTTATCATCTAATGTTTTAAAGTAATGAGTGCCAAAGTAGCGATGTCCTGAACTTTGTTTTGTTGTTAAAAATTCTGTGTATTGCTGCATCGGTTATGGACAGGTGTTATCTCTTACCATCAGGAGAGCGTCTCGTTCATCCTATCACTTTTGCATAAAAAGTCACTGCTTTGGCGCCCATTACTTTTTTCCGGTCTTTATGAAAATCGATTGTGGAGGCCTATGTCCAGCAGTGGACGTCCTACGGCTGAGATGATGATGAATTTTAGCTGCAGTACCATTCGAACCGGAATACAGTAATGTTTACACACAACTGCTTGTGTGTAATGATTTAGATTAGATTAGGTGCAATCCTTTTCTAGCTGTCCAGCTTTTCATAATAAGTTTAAACAGAGTTTTTTTATGAAGTTTCTCCCCGCAATAATCGCCGGTTTTATGTAATGATATCGAGCCACTTTGCAGACCAGATCCGCATGTACCGCGAGTTCGTGGTGATGGTATACCCGGCGCTATATATGAGCCCGCACGTGTTCACCCAATTCATGCTCGACCTGGGCTGGCAGCGGGCGCAGTGCGCCAGCCTCTTCAGGTAATCTATGCAGGAACAGCTTTTCGCTTCATTAAATACAAGATTTTGCTTAGCACTATTGGAAATTAAGTAATTAAACGAGCATATTATTTCAGCCTTTCTACTACTATGGGCCTTATTAGTACGCTCAAAGTAGCACAACGAGCTATGGAGAGGGTTATGCTCGGATTTTCTTTACGAAATCGAATCAGAATTGATTGTAGACGAACTAAAGTTAGCGACGTAGCTCAGCGGATTAGCAAGTTGAAGCGGCAGTGGGCAGAGCACATAGCACGCAGAACTGATGGCCGATGGGGCTATACAGTTCTGGAGAGGAGACCACGGACCAGCAAGCGCAACGAGCCGCTTCCATACAGTCTTCATGGATATTATTAGGGAAGGACATTATTAGGGTCTATCAGTGGACATCCTTCCGACTGAAACAATGAAGATGATGATTACTCAGCCTCTCGGTTGCCATGTAAAAGTTTCGCCATCCTAGTTGTTAGACCGTCTGACAATAAGATGCAATTTAGTGACTATTGTTATAGAGCTGCAGATGTGACTGGTCGCGGAGGGCTGTCTTTCCTCGAGCTGATGCTGTGGACGGCTGCCTTGGAGCCCGCCACTCAACACAGCGGTGTCCCGGCAGAGATACGGTGCCGATACATCTTCAGGTATCAACTGCTGTACCTCAAATTAACTTTGACTACGTATCTATAAGATAAGATAAGAAAACTTTTTACTATACACACCATAAACATAAAATATTGGTAACCGAAACAGCTTACAATGCTTAGGTATAATATATATGTGTTTTTAGGTATATGCGTATGTATGTATATTTAATTTAATTATATTATATTACTAGCTGTGCCCCGCGGTTTCACCCGCGCTAGATGCCTACGTCATAGTAGCTTTATGCATGAAAAGTCTCAGCCCGATCGGTTTAAAATTGACAAAGTTTCATACAAACTTTCACCCCCTATTTTATCCCCTTGGGGGTAGAATTAATCAAAATCCTTTCTTAGCGGATGCCTACGTCATAACATCTACCTGCATGCCAAATTTCAGCCCGATCCGTCCAGTGGTTTGGGCTGTGCGTTGATAGATCACTATGTCAGTCAGTCAGTCAGTCAGTCAGTCACCTTTGAGTTATATATATTTAGATAAGCGAGCGCGCGCAAATGTAAATTGGCAAATCCCAATAGGGCTCCCAAGACACCGGCCTGGCCGAGTTTGGGGCCCACTGATAAGATAATTTTTTGTAAAGGCGTAATTAAGGAAATAAATGATTATTATTATTATTAAAAACAGTGCCATAACTGACTAGTTATATTTTCTAATCATTATTCTGAGACTATAAAGTAATTTCGTTTACGAAACAAAGTGTCACAATGAAAACACCGTACGATCGATTTTAGAATTTCATGTCTTAGGTCACTATAACATAGCTTAATCCTTTACTTAAATGTAATCGTTCCAACTTATTATTATAAAAATGGATTCAGTACAGAACTGAAAATGAGAAGTCGTGTTTTGCTTGATCAGGTATTTTGACGGCAACCGCGATTTGAAGCTGGAGTACGTGGAGTTCAAGGAGCTAATCGCGGCCGCTCGCGCTGCAAGGCAGCTTCCCGTTGACGCGCTCAGTGTCGCCAGAGATGCTGATGTTTGCCTCAGGTATACAACGTTTATGGTTAGTTCAACCGGAAAAAGTGTCTACGATCTGTAGGTATTCTGTGGAATGTAGACTGATTAGTGTGAATGTAGTTTACTTAGTGATGTGGAAATCGCTTTTTAAGTTGCCGTACCTCAAGAAATCGTTGCTGTGGTCAAACGCGAACCTATTTCGTATAAAAAAAGAAAGTCTTAAGAATCACTGTGATGTCCTTGTCTGTTAAGATAATAATCAAAACCTTCCTTTGAAGGTTTTATCATACATTTGTAAAATTAACTCAACAACTTTTTTTTACGTTAACAACTATTTGGAAACTAATTTTTTTGACATTTTTGTATAGTTTTTTTTTTTAAGTCTAGGTGTTTGACCAAAACTCATCTGATGTTAAGTGACGGTGTGGTCGAAGATGGTAAAGCACACCTAGCCTGGAATAGAACTGGCTCTCAAGTGAGGCTGCCGGAACACACCGTTAGATGCTTGGCGGCAGATTTTCAACTTGAGGGTGGTAGCTAGCCAGCCGAGTACTACAAAGTACCCTACCACCACGCTATGGTTTCCTCACGATGTTTTCACCGGCAGCTCAAGCTCATTGCTGAGGTTTGAACCCACGCCCTTCGGCATGCGAACCGACCGCGCTAACCATCGCTACAAAATATAACTTATACATATTAATGAGTATTAATATTAAATTTCTCGATAACACCTTATATGTACCTAATGGAATGACAAACTAGTAGAAGTACTACTTGTGAAGTACACTAGAAGCGTTACCCACTGTTCAGGGTTCACCTTTGATTAGTGGGTAGATATGTAAATAGCTACATCAGTGGCCTCTGTTAAAATGTTTGTTCTAGACAACTAGGCATGCAGCCCAACTCGCAGCTGCCCCTGACAGAGTTCCTACGCGGAGTGGGCGAGCTGCGACTGCGTGGCACCAGCTCCCTGCTGCGCGCACCACGCTCCATAGTCGGATACCTCGTCGACTTGCAGTAATACACTAATTCTCTTTACATTCCACACTGGGCACATCAGAGCCTTGTTTAATGTACACTTTTCTCTCTTAGTTTTCAAGTTTTTACTGTTCACTTTTCAATGAACTGCAAAACGTGTAATGTACAGTCGACGTAAAATTGATACAGATTTATTAAAAGTAGGAGTGAGGATTGTACATCTAACGAGCTTCTGGATTGATCTGAATTTTTGGTCGCTGCTACAGTTAATAGACTTTTGTCTGGATTCATTGATTGGTACTAGTATCACATCATCAGCACTCCACTCCACTCCACTGCTGGACATAGGCCTCCTCTTGGGGGGTTTTGCCAATACTCGCCACGCTTGGCAGGCGGGATGGCGAGTGCAGTTAGGTGTGATTGTTCAAGGAAGACGCTGCTGCCCATCTTCCGGATTACATCCCTTAGCCGACTCTTACGGCAACCACGGGTAGAGAGGGTGGGGTACTATTCTTAGGCCTGCACCACCACGGCACTGTACTAGTATAAGCTGAATATTTTTTTTAAGCGCCTGGGGAAATTAGTCAGAGGCAGAGTACCTATCTACAAAAATAATATTTTGCTCTAGTCCTAAGCTTGAAGATTTAATTACAACAATTCAAGTATTACGTAAGCACCAAAGAGGGGGGGGGGGGGGGCGGGGGTTTGTCTTTACTTTGCTTATTTTTGCCGACATTGGGGATGGAGCGATCTGAATGGTGATAACGTCAGCAAAGCCATATAACTTATGCTGATTGTTTGTTTTCCTTATTATCGGCACACCTCGTTTTAGCGACATGGCTGCTAATTAAAACAATATTTACATACTTTAAGCATAGGAGAGGGAAGTAAGAGCTTTGTTTTATTTTGCTGACAAGGGGGAGGAAGGGGTTAATAATTACTAAAATTCTGCTTACGCAATACTTGAATGGTCCCTTATCCTATTTTACTTTCTATCTATTCCTCATGTCAGCATTGTCATCTCAATTTTTTTATTACAGAGAACGAGATCGGGTACTCACTCAACAGTCCACTAGCTTCAACGTCGAAAGTCATGCCATCAGCACGTAATTTTTATTTAGACTTAGACAACTTGGCTTCGTAGTCATATTCTGTAACAGAACCGATTTTCTATACTACAACGTGACGTCCGCGTCGTAGGCTTTAGGCAGTGGCAACTATAGCATCGTGGTAAGGTTCTTTTTAGTACTGCAGACTGTCTGTAATTATGTATTGTACAGGAGGAAGATCCTGCGATGTTAACAAACGCATAAGGCTGGTGGTAATTAATATTAAAAAATGCTGTGCATGCTGTCTTTTATTTAATACATTAAAAAAAAAAAAAAAACTAACTGCTGACTTTACTCGTGTGTCAAATTAATGTTGCAATAGGGTCTCAACGAGATCAGGTATCTAGGACCTCATTCCCCTGGGGTGTCCTGTGCAGTGAACTGGGATGTGTTAGAGATGATGTCTTGTATCCAGCGATGCCAGCCAGTCCGGGCAGGGCGGGCGACTTGCGCGCGTCGAGTGGGCCCGCAAGTGCGTCGCGGCGCTTGCTGCTGGCGCCCAAGCCCGACTACAGCGTTGCGGTCTATACTGTTAAGCTGAAGAAACACCTGCCCAACGAAATGATCGAGCTGAACAACTTTGAGGGTGAGGCTTTTGGAAACTGACCACAAACGAGATGATATTTCTACGTATTTCTTTAAAAAAAAGTGTTATATCCAACAAAAAATGAATAACTAAGTACTGGCTATGAATTTAGATAGGGGTTTTCCGGCGTGTCACATAACGCCATCATATTAATTCCTTATTACAAAGATCACAAAAAAATACTTACTTAATACTTACATATAGTACAATGGAAAGTGTTCTCATTGTTTTAATTATAGGTACGAAGTAACTCGCACGAGTGCGAAGTAAGATGAAACCACGCACGCTTCATACTGTGCTTTAACTCCTTGAAAATGGTCACCGGATGTGACTAAAACTATAGTCAGAGTCCCCAAACTTATCGAACGTGATTAATCTTAATATCGTACTTATAAGTAAGTACAAGTAAAACAAGAATTCTTACGAACTATTTCGTACATACATACATCGTGCTAATCTGTCATTTTGTAAACTCTGGTGATTGGATTACAGAGGATGCAGTGTCGCCTTCGACCGCGCGGCTGGTGACCACCGCGGTGATGTCTCTGGACGTGCTGGGCCCGACGTCCTCGCCGGTGGAGGCCCTCGCAGCGGTACACTACTTCGCAGCGCCCACAGAGAAACCGGCAGTCAGTAAAATACCTTGTGAACAGTGTTCACAAACCATAGAACAATGGTGACAGAGGAGATTAATGTATATTCTTATTTATGATGGTCCTGTAAAACCAAACCATTCTGAATCTTGATTACCAGAGCTATAATACAAACTTGCAACACCTCGCGGTGTCACACTACACAATCTAATCATGTTACCAGAATGGAAAGTAGAATATATGCCAATTTCTGAGTGCTGTGCCAAAAATTATCTTTCCCCGTATGTTACAAAAACAACAAAATCGAAACGTCTGTCTCATTTACGCAACTTTTTTTAAAATGTCTCACAAGCTAAGTGTTTGCCACAGCTCGCCTGATGTAAGGTAACGGTGTGGTCGAATATGGTAAAGCACACGTCGCCCGGAATGGAACTGGCTCTCAAGTAAAGCTGCCGGCAGCTCAAGCTCATTGTTGGGGTTTGAACCCACGTTCTTTGGCGTGTGAACCGACCGTGATAACCACTGAGCTATTATCGCTACAACTATTACGGCTCGCTGGCTAGGCGGGCAGGATATATGTAATTTCAATACCAAATGTTTGTCTTTGACATTGTGATAACCCATTTTTTATTAGATTAGCTAGAAATTTAATCATAACTTACCTGATGCTAAGTGACAGTGTGCTCAAAGATCATGAACACACGTATGAGAATGAGAACTAGTATTCAAGTGAGGCTATCAAAACGCTCCGTTTGGTGTTTGACGTTAGATTGACTTAATTAATTTTTTTAATTAATTATAATTATAATTTAATTCACATCACTTCTCCCACTTGTCTGATATCATCATCCCACCTTTTCTGTTGTCTATCTCTTATTCGTTTACCTTTTCTATGGTAGGTTTGGTTAGTGTGTGTCACATAGTATCACAAAGTTTTAGGCAAACTTTCTTATTAGATCCAGTGTTTTTTGTTATCTGTACCTACACGAGTATAGTAGTGAAGATGCGTGGTTGGTTTCAGAAGCGCGCGTCGGGGATGGCGGTGGGCAAGGCGGCGTGGTCGTGGGGCGGCGCCAGCGAGGAGGCCGCGCTGGGCGCGCTCCTGCTGCGCCTGGCGGACGCCGCGCGCGCGGTCTGCGCCGACGAGCCGCGCCTGCTGCGCCTCTCCTCGCCAGTCTACGCCATCGGTACATAACACAACTTATTGCTTACACAATTCACACACCTTCTCAACAAGGGTAAGGCCAAACGCCACCGCGCTGGCTCACGTCAGACTTAATAAATCTTCGAGAACTTTTATTATTTAAAAACTATCAGACATGTAGATATCCTCAAAATGTTTTACTTCACCGTTTGAGTTAATCTGCAATACGCACAAAACTTAGAAAAGCGTGCCGGGACTCGAACCGAGAACCTCCAGATCGTCTGGCTTCCACCAGACGGTGTCCCTACTACACCGACACTTTAGATTAAGGCTCTAAGTTGAATTTTCACGTTCACGTCACTTTGCATTCACCTAGTTTAGTTACATTCGATTAGTCAGCTTCACTTGATTGCCCTGTCAGCTCAGTAGCGTATCTGCTTGAAGAGTTAAAGGGTATGCAATGGGTTCGATTCCTACTCGGGACTATCATAATAGTGTGGCGCACACAATCGTTTGTTCTGTGTCAGGGTAATCTGTTTCTATTTCAAGTACTTATGTATTCCCAAAACAATCAGTACAAAAGTATTCTATCAGTTATCTGGTTCTCATAGTACAAGCTTTGCTTAGTTTGGGGCTAGATGGCGCTGTGTGAAATGTCACACTCCCTAATCGACCACAACGTACTTGCTATTGTGAAATAAGGTGTTGTGTGCGTCAGGTGACTTGCACGGCAACCTGGCGGCACTGCTGTCGATGGAGAGCTCGTTGTGGCCGCAGGGCGCGGCGCTGGCCCCCGTGCGGCTTCTGTTCCTCGGAGACTACGTGGACCGCGGACCGCACGGCGCCGAGCTGATGGCCTACCTGCTGGCCGCCAAGCTGCAGCGGCCGCACGCCGTGCTCATGCTGCGAGGGAACCACGAGACCAGGGACATACAGAAAATGTTCACCTTCTACAAGTGAGAACGATCACGGCTCACTGATCACATTTGTCATCTCACTATCAAGTTTTTTTTTTTATATTATAAAGAGATAACATTTGTATGTTTGTAATGAATAAAATCAAAAACTACTGGACCGATCACACCTAACTGCGCTCGCCAACCCGCCTGCCAAGCGTGGCGAGTATCGGCAAAAAACCCCCCAGAGGAGGCCTATGTCCCTATGTCCAGCAGTGGACGTCATATGGCTGATGATGTGAACATGGGTTATTTTGTTAATTAGGGATCCCTACGAAAAGTATAATACATGCATATGCACCACATTAGTATCTAAATTGCATTGCAAGCCGGGGCGGGTCACTAGTATTATACATATATTAAAGTTCAGCTTGCTTGGGGATCAGGATCCGAGGGCTTGAGGGACCTAGTGTACGGCACCTAAACCTAAGTAGCTACACCACTGTCTGTAACACAACTCATAGCTAGATGTGAATTTCTTAAAAGATACTTCTATGTTCCAGTGAGTGTATAACCAAATATGGTGAATCTGAAGGTGGGAAAATTTGGAACGCTATAAATAACGTTTTCGACGCATTGCCATTAGCAGCTGTCGTGGACGACAAGGTATTTGGGACCTCGTATCTGGTAGAACAACACTAAATGGACTTAAATGTCTTGAACAAGTATGTAGGTATGTAACAACAAATAATAAAATACTTAACAAAAACTCGTCTGAAAAACGGATTTAGATGATGTTATCTGGCTATCCATGAATCATGATGTGTTCAGGTGTTTTGCTGCCACGGCGGCATCCCCCCGCCGTGGGTGTGTCCTCTGATATCGGCCATCGACAAGGTGCCGGTGCCGCTCAGCCGGCCAGCGGAGCAGAGCTCCATCGCCTGGGAGCTGCTCTGGAATGATCCTGTGAAGTTCGTATTTTAAAATAACTGGGGTTGTGCCAACCTTTATTTGGTGGTAGATTTCCTTAGCTGAAGGTCACCGCAGTACTATATATTCTGCCGCCAAGCAATAGTGTGTTCTAGTTTGAATAGTACTGCAGCTAGCGAAATTATAGGGTTGTTGAGACTTACCATCGAAAGTCTCAAAGTAGGTGAGGTAATGAGCGATACCGTGGACTATATTTTGCTACTCAAGTTCTGTGTATCGCTGCAATGGTCACGAACACTTGTTATTTTTTACCTTCAGGAGAGTGTCTCGTTCGTCACATTACATTTAGCTACATAAAGCCTGCTCAGCTTGCTCCAGACGTAACTGTGTTGTACTCGTAGGCCCAACAAGATGACGGCGACGCTGGCGCTGGAGCTGGCCGCCAACGAGGGGTTTGCGGCCAACTCGAAGCGCGGCACGGGCCACGTGTTCGACCAGACAGCGCTGGACCGCTTCCTGCTCGCCAACCAGCTGTCGCACGTCGTGCGAGCACATGAGATGCACCAGAACGGGTTCATGGTACACCACATTGCATTATGACAAAACCAGATAACAAATTTATGTTAAGAACAAGGTGTTTGTTCTGTTTCTGGGTGTTATGTCACACGCACCTCAGCCTTCTAGATACAATTTAACTACCAGGAGTCATTTTGCGAAAAGGACATTTTACTATTATATTTTGCTAATGAGACACTCTGCGACGTAGCCCCGTGATATTATCTATTTTTAACCGACTTCAAAAAGGACCTCCTCCTTTTTGAAGTTTTTCTCTACTTGATTGGTTTTTTTTTTCAGTGTCAACTACGCGGGCGACTGGTGTCGGTATTTTCTTCGTTCCATTACTGTGGAGGCACTAACGACTCCGGAGTGGTAATGCTCGAGGGAGGCAAGCTACGGCTTATTAGAGTCAACGCTGAGTAACTTCGAGCACATCTTCAGCGAAGTTGGCTTATTTACGTTTTCAAGAAAGAACTGTAGCATTATTGGTTTGTTTTGTTCTTTGAAATATTGATCGAGCTTCGCTTCGCTTTCGTTGATTGAGTGGCACCTGTGAGGAAATTGTGGTACCTACAATGTATGGCACAAACTTTGCACAATAAGTTAAACAATGTGTTAGAAAATTTGCTAACTTTTGGTTGATATTTTGTACCATTTAAAAGTATGTTGGCCTGATGTAGGTTGTTTTTAAATTGCATTTCAAAAATTCAATTTTTCTTTAACTGCTTAATAAATGTAACCATCTCATGTCCCAGCTTCCAAATTTTTAATTTAAACGTTTTGCTAAATCTGTTGATTGTTATTATTTATTTTGTATTTCAATTTGTGCTTTATACAATTTGTGATACCTTTAATTATACAAATCGAAGTCATGAGCATTTATTTATTTCATTTAAAAAATTCACAGACCCACCCTTTCAGGTAGAAACTCTATTACAGATATTTAAAGTAGGAGCTTACAATACTTATATACGTTTTTACATTACACAAAAATCTATGCTACATTATTCCGTGATAAAAAGGCGCAAATCAGGAATTGGGTTAGAATTTAAATAATCCTATAGTTAATGAAATTCTTTTGAAGAAGTAATAAGTGGTGTGGTGTTAATAAGTGTGCAGATCTTGAATCAACGAGGGGAAAAGAGAATATATCCTTTCTCTTTCTCCGCAAGTGGATATAAACCGACATATTGGTATTATTATAAGACCTACCTATTATTATTATAGTTTCCAATTGAATGAATATTAAAAAGAAAATAATTAGTATATGATCTTATAGTAATACACGACCAAATATACAACAAATAAAGCAAGCAAATCATTTTTGAGTTTATTTCGCAAAACTATATTTTTCACTTTAAAAGTGTTACACACGCCCACACACACTTTTCGTATACATAATGCTAGACACTCACACACATTTTTCACTAATAATGATAGTTACAAAAAGTAAAATCAAATATAAACATTGTTACGATTTGCTGCCTTTTCATCAGGGAATAGTCATCACTTTTTTGGAAAAAAAATTGTAATAGTTCACTTATCAACTATAGATTTGCATTTCACGTGTTTCAAAATAGATAAAGAGAAATGTTCTATAAACCTTGCCAGAGATAAAGAATAACATTTCGATTGTATTTTAAATCGTGTGGTTTTTTTTGTGTCACTTTTTATATCAGACTACAAAAAAATAAATTAAAACACGAATTTCTATTTTACAATTTAAACTTAGCCCTAGCAGTTCGAACAACTCAAGTTGACAGAAGCACACAAATATTTCAACAGTGGAACTAATAATAATATAATCTATATCTTACATAATGAAAGAACAATGTCAGTTTTTAAGTTATGTATTTACATTACAAATACTACACAAAGTGGGATGCGTTGTAAACTGGTTTCTACTGTCAAGTGTTGTAATGTATACAGAATTATTTCTTGTAGTATTCGGATATATTTCTCTGTTAAGTACACAACATATGTTTTTTCACATTCTATATCAGTCTTTCACAAAGTGGGTGATAATGCCTCCTTGTGGGCGCTAAAGGCCTAGAGGGGCAAGGGGCAAAATTATTAAATTTAGGAATTAATCAAATTAATGAATGTCATTGTGGTTTTTAAGATGTGGTAAATAAAAAAAACACTGTCACTGAAAAATAATTTATTTTTCAAGTGGGTGGTACATAGAGAATACAATCCCGAGCATGTTTTTCAATCCCGGGCTTACGGGATTTTTGAAGCCTTTTCCCGGGATCCCGGGCCTATCCCGGGATTAGACTATGTGGTTTCTAATTGAGCTAAAATTTAAAAAAACGAGTAATAAAAAAAAATGTCTTTAATGTCTTTGCACAACACAAATCAGAACAATAATAAGAAAAGAAAAAACACAAACCAAAAAATACAATACTTTTGCAAGAAATTAAAAAACAGCACAAAATAACTATTTAGAATTTCGAAAATATAGTCGCAGAAATATCAAAGCATCCAATGTTTGACTTCCGAGCCTGCTTCGTAGTTTATTGCCAACATAAGCAGCAGCTGAAAACGCTCGTTCAGGTTCTACGCTGGTTGGAGGAATAGACAATAGATACTTATATGCTGTTTCTAAGTGATATCCACGAACTCCTCCATTTTCGAACAGGCTCATTTCACGTCTAATACTATTTGCCAACCCCAATTCATTTTGTACTTGTACTTCAGGATCTGGGGATTTCATACTCTTGTTAATTTCCAGCTGTAACTTTTCCTTTAATGTCAATTGGGGTTGGGAGGTTTCTGACCTTACCTCATCATCTGTTTGTGATCCTGACCTTGCTTCTTCTTCCGTGTTATCTCGACTATTAAGTCTTTTAACAATACTCTTTATTTGCTTCCTCACTAAAGCCTGTGTCGGAACTGGAAATAAGTCGTGCCATTCCAAATCCGATAATAACTGATTTTCATCATCCATTCGTGGATTTTGTAAATAATTTAACACGCCAGTTAAATCATCACTTCGTCGTTGCTTTATACGTTCCACTAAGGATGTTTTAATTTTTTTGGCAAGTGCTGAGTTTTTGCTAGACAGTTGTTTTATAAGAAATTTCAGAGCGGCATCAGCTGTGCATAAATTAGCATCTCGCCGACAGATTGCTTCTACTGTCAATTTAATTGGGGTCAGCACATCAACAATTTTATTTACCAATTCAAAATCAACATCTTCTAAACGAATTGGATGATTGAGATCTATAAGAGCTTTTTGAATGCATGCTTTTAAAAGATAAAATCGCTCCAGCATTGTTAAAAGACTATTCCACCTGGTTTTACAGTCCAAAAGAAGTGACAGCTCTTTTCCATGTTCAATTTTCACATATTTTTGAAGTACTGTTTCATTTTTCAATGGAGATCTTTTGAAATACACTACAACTTTGCGGATTTTCTTTATCAGCTCATTAATATTTTCATATTGTGTTAACTCTGGTACGTGTTCTGGCGCAAGATCATTTTGTGACATTACGATTAAACCTGATTCTGGACAGTCTAAGTCTTCTAAATGGTGTTCATCATCGCTGTCGTCCATATAATCAACATTCACAGCTGGTTCATTTATACTATCATCTGAGGTAGGGCTATCTTGCAAATTATTATGTTTTTCATAAAGCACATCACAGACCGCCAAATTGATACCATGTGCGAGACACAGTTGTTGTTCAGTGCAAACAAGCCGCCCCACCTTTATCATAACATTCGGTCCATCGGTTACAATAGCCACGATGTCAGTTTCTAGGGAAATGTCAAATTTACTTAGACGCTCTTGCAATATACGAAGACAATTTTCAGCTGTCATACTTCCGTAAATAGGAACAAGTCCTAAGTTCCAAAATTTTTTATATGAATGAACGTTGACCGCCATGTATCGTTTATTGGAAGTTGAAGTCCACTCGTCGAAAGAAAGACTAAATCTTTCACCTGCACTTTTCAAATGTTGTAATTCTGCAGTTACTTGCTTTCTGATTTTTTCACTGTAATTCATAACACGTTTTCGAACAGTGACGGCTGACTTTGGTAAATCCGTGTATTTTGCTAAGAGCAATTTTCTCAAATCATCTGAGGTTATGAATACACTGAATGGAAATCCATCTAATGCAATCATTCTTGCCAAGATATCATCCAGGCTATCGTCGGCACTTTTAGTAAAATAATCATCTAACTTTCGCTTGGCTGGCGGCGGTGCTGTGTTCAGATTTTCAGAATCTTGACTTGTTGAAGCTGATATAACCTTGATATTATGTTTTGATAACAAATGTGTATGTAATCCCTTAGTTGATCCACCCAAAGTCTTGAGGATGGCTGGGCATCGCTTACATTTAGCACTATTCCCGTCCTTCGCAACTAAATAATAACTCCACACTGACGTCGTATCACTGTCTTTTTTATGTTTAACAAAGTCTCCCGCCATTTGAAATACTTAATTTCAGATAATTGACTTTTAAATTTTAATGGCGTAGCCTACGTAACCCGTCACTGACAGAACAATAAATGAAAAAAATAAAACCTGATTTGCATATTTATACTTTCGTACAGGGAATCCCCGACGGGAAATACCCGCAACAATATTATGATATGAGATGATCGGGTGATTCCCCTGTTGGTCCGTTGGGGAATTACCTTAAGAGTATTGTATTAAAGTATTCCGAGTGGGGAAGTCCCTTCTAAGTTCAACGACAAACATATTATTAGGACTGTACCTGTGTAGTAAATAGTGGGTACCTACCTACGTATTGTACGAGTTGCTTTTTGTCGTAATGTATTAAAATAATATAGGCAAGGTTATTTTCAAGACGCAACGGACTACGGAATACAAACTAGACTTGTTTGTGGCAATCCCGAAAATCCCGAGATTAGCCAAGTACAGTCCCGGGATTTTCGGGGCCAGAAAACGGTCGGGATCCCGGGATCCCGAGATTTGGGATCCCGGGATTGTATTCTCTAGTGGTACATGAAATAAGTTTGAGAACCTCTGTTCTATATGGATTAATCCCGACCCCATCCCATCACATCCCTCTCGGGATATACATTCTAGTGACAGTATATCTCGGTGATCTGGGTGTCGAGTTCACATCCTCGATTTCTCACCTCGCTTGAAATGGAAGGGGAAAGAACCCTTGCGCGACTTGGTAGTGTGTTATTGAGTTTAAATTTAACTGTGTTTTTAGTGTGTAATGAAATAATATTTGAATAGTCTCAACTCATAACAAAAACCAGTTAAAAACGTTTCGCACCTTGTGGATGGCCTTATTTAATGTTGTCCCTCTATACATATCTTAATATATTCTACAGGAAACCATTGGGGATATAGCTACATAATGAATGATACAAAAATCTTGTGATACTTATACATTTAGATATATTATTCAAACTGTATTTGAGAGAGTGTGAAATGGTATAATAATGATAGCGTGATCATTTTCAATGCGACTGGTAATATAATACTTTATATGTTATGGAAAAAAAAAAAAAAATGTGTTAGAAATTTCTATTTCGTAAAGGATTCTATTTTCCACTTAGCAAAATAAATTAACATTGAATTCTTATGTTTGAATTAAGGATTTAATATTAGTGTTAACTAATATTATTAACACATTAATGTAGAAGTAACACAAATAAATTGTTAAAACTTTATGAAATTTACAGGATACTCAAATCAAAAGTTTTAAATACCAATTTTTTACAGCTTCAGTTGATAGATTTTAACCTTTTTCCATTGAAGTCTATTAGACAAGGCCTGTATCATTTTTAATAGGTTTCAATCTGTTAACTAAAGACCCACTAAATTGATTTTGTAAACGATTCATTTGCCTGTTTTCAATGGGTGGTAGATCTCCTTAGAAGATATTCTGCTGCCAAGCAGTAGTGTGTAAACATTACTGTGTTCCGGTTAAAACGGTACTGCAGCTAGCGAAATTATAAGGCTGTTGAGACTCATCATTGAAAGTATCAAAGAAATGACAAAACAGCGATGCCCTGGACTTTGTTTTGTTACTCAAAGTTCTGTGTATCGCTGCAATGGTCATGGTCATTTTCACTTACCATCAGGAGAGTGTCTCGTTCGTCACATTAATTGGTTGGATGGATTTGATGTCTGCATGTTTGCCATATTGTGAGAATAAAGCTTGACTGTAATTATGAATGAACATACTATTTTATTTTATATTCTTTTGTGTTGTGTTGTTTGAATGTTTTTTTTGACTGAGATATTTTATTATTATTATTATAATTGTGTAAGTATTATTGTGATGCTAAATTGACATTATTTTTAATCGTATTTGTAAGTATTGTTTTATTGACTATAATGTTTTTTTTTTATTCTCATACCAATGACTAAGTTTATTATTGAATGTATATATCAATGATTAATTAATGTAACTGGCTTTTTTCTAGCCGTTTTAATTAATTAAATTTTATATTAAGAAAAAGAAGATTACAGGACACACTTCCAGTTGTCAAAGATTGTTCTTCAGTAATTAGTCAGTCATTGTACAGAGCTGTAGTAACCTATGGAATATTATTTTACCAGAGCGTGGTGGAGCGTACCACACACGGTTGCTATCCTACATGCCGATGGCTAAACAAAGGCTAATGCCACAGGAACAAACGCACGACAGACAGCAAAGTTTTTGATTTGAAACATTTATTGGCGTGCCTTGGCAGTAAAACAGACTAGTATGCCGTGACGGCACACGGCGTGACGCTCTCTTTCACATTCGCCGGGAGTCCCGTAATGGCCAACTTTTTTTATTAATGTAGAAGTAATGGTATGAACGAAACACTTTTCTGATAAGAGATAACGCCTGTCAATTGTCTAATGCAATTTTCATATAGTTTTATGCTTTACAAAAGTTCGTTTATTGCTTACGGTAGCTGATAGGGGAGGGGTTGGAAATGAGTGGTTAGAATGATATGAGTGAGCGGTCCCGGACGGAGCGGGCGCTCAGCACGCGCGCAGTCCGGCTAGAGCAGTAACCTGCCGGAGAGTATCTCCAGCGCGGCCTTGCGGCGCAAGTAGGGCATGTGCGCCTGCGTGAAGGTGTACGGCGCGTCGCGAGCAGAAAACTCTGCAAACGTGCACGAGAACATGCCGCAGTCACTGCCGTTCATCTGCTGCGGGATGTCCTGGAATTCGAGCGAGATAAAATGAATATCGTAGAACATGTCACACAGCACCATCTAGCTAGCTAAACTAAGCTACATATACTTATACTACGGGAAACATATAACTGAAACAATATTTATATCTATCTATCTATCTATCAAATCTAATACCTTTAAACAAGCAATTTTTGTATATATTATGGATATATATATATATATATATATATATATATATATAACCTGAATCTCGGAAACGGCTCCAACGATTTTCATGAAATTTAGTATGCAGGGGGTTTCGGGGGCGATAAATCGATCTAGCTAGGTTTCATTTTTAGAAAACGTCGTTTTATCCGTGTTTTCACCTGAGCAAAGCTCAGTCATCCAGATACTTTTTTTTATATTAAATAGATCTACTTTTGGCCACTAGCTCGCCTGATGGAAAGTGAGGGTGCGGCCGAGGATGGAGCACACCGATCTAGGAGAAATCTATTCACTCTAGCCTTAAAAACGTCCAAATTGTAGTTTAAAAAATACAGAGCAGCTGACAATGAGTTCCGTTCATGGGCTGTTCATATCAAGAAAGTAATTGTAAAGTAGTAGAAGTGATATACTTTTTTTGCTGTAAATATATACTAATAACACATACATAACACTCGGACACAAAGCAAACATTTATGCTAATCATTAAAATCATTGTCCCGAGTGGAAATCGAACCCATGATAGAACCTTGTAGCTCTTGAAGTAGATAAACTACCAAATGAGCTAATCTTTGAGAGTCCATAATATGTTTCTATATTATGTAGTACTTACATCAATCATCAATGGATTTTAATATGGTTTTGTTACCCCTAAGTTTTTAACCATCTCCAAAAAAGGAGGAGGTTTTATGTTCGACTGTATATATATATTTTTTACTTTTTTGTTTTGATACTGATATTAAACTTTTTTTTGTAATTTAATATTGTATGTGTGTTTTTCTTTTACAGCTGTGAGAAAGAAATGGAAATAGCTAACTTATAGGGTAGTTTTAATTTCTCCACAATATTCGTTTTTTTAGGACTGCAAGTAATTCTGTGGGGCGTAAATAATCCAAAAGTAAGCGATACCTTCAAGCATTCAGTCTTCCAGTCAGTGTCATCAAAAGGCTTCCCTTTCTTGTCCTGGTGCTCGTCTTGGAGATAGTTTAGCAGGGCGGTGAGGCAGGCCTGGTTGCGGCCGCCCATGCTGTCCAGATAGTTAATCTTCTTGGCGCGGAAGTCAACGATGGAGACGCACCAGTGCACGCCCAGGTGCACCGGCACTACCATCAGGTCGTGCGCGAATATGTCCACCTGGAGAAGCAGCCAATGTGAATAAAAATATGTGTTATATTTTTTACTTCAAAGTATTCAGTTTTTACACAGCTTATATTATGGAGGCTTAAGATACCCTGTAATCAAAACTATATATCATATTTTGGCAAGGGATCCATCTATCAGTGTATACCTACATCATGTGGTTTAATACTTACAATGATACAGTAACTATTTAAATTTAAATAGGCTCTATTTGGTATTAAAAGATAAGATTTAGCATACATAATTAATTTTAAAAATATACAAATGTAGATTACCCCCACAGGTTGCAACTCATGGATAAAAAGTACCTAACCCAGAGTATAATGTCTGCTTGCAATGTTTTTTTACCACATGTTAGTCCTTGTTCTACAACCAACTCGCCTCATGATAGGCAATGATGTGGTCTAAGATCATATTACACATCATTATTATTATAATTTGTAAGTGTTTTGCCATTGTCTACAAATTATCTTCTAAATCTAAATATATATAACTCAAAGGTGACTGACTGACATTTTTTTTTTTTTTTTATAACTAATAGGCTTGCGTTTGACCGCCATCTCGCCTGATGATAAGCGAAGATGCGGTCTACGATGGAGCACGCTCGCCTAGAAGAAACCGATTTACTCGCGACTTGAAGGCACCCAGATTGTACCTATCGGGGAACACCCACTCGGGCAGCAAATTCCAATGTTTAGCGACATAGTGATCTATCAACGCACAGCCCAAACCACTGGACGGATCGGGCTGAAATTTGGCATGCAAGTAGATGTTATGACGTAGGCATCCGCTAAGAATTAATTCTACCCCCAAGGGGATAAAATAGGGGATGAAAGTTTGTACGAAACTTTGTCAATTTTAAACAGATCGGGCCGAGACTTTGCATGCATAAAGCTACTATGACGTAGGCATCTAGCGCGGGTGAAACCGCGGGGCACAGCTAGTTATATTATAAAACGAAGTTCACTTTCAACAGGAGCATTATGTGCTGTGCAGTATTGTCATTGAGAAGAACAACAGCAACAGCATGACTGAGTTGTTCTTATTTGGAATGGGGGTGATGAGTCCTGCACTGACATCCCGCTTGAGGTGTATTGTGCATAAAAGATACAGGACTTCAAGATTAAGATTGTGAATTCCAGGAGTTGTACGTACCTTCCTGGTCCACCGGCGCAGGCCAGCTTGTCCGCTCTGCATGAGCTTGGGGTAGAAGAAAGTATTTGCAGCATACAGCTTAGGTAGGTCCTTTTGTTCCTCACTGCGCTGCATCAGCAAGTTCATGTAGAAGTTTATTACTTCGTCATTCAGCCAGTTCAGGCCTGACAAGGTCTGAAGATCACGTCTGGAATAAATAAAGGATTGTAGAATTCTATGGAATAGATAGAATAAAATTGACATCAGAAAGGGTCAGGATATGTAGTAAGCACATACCTATGTATCCTTAAATTAAATTTTTCTACAAGTAACTGGCCAGGAGGTCCAGGTCCTAATGCTTTATTTACTAATTTCTCCTGCTCTGGAGTAAGCGGCGGTAACTCAACTGTCGCTTGAGGCTCCTCCAGCAAGCTCTCTGGAATGCTAAGCTCATGCTTCAACTTATGCTCTAACTGCGCTATTCTCTGTTCACTGTTTACTTTAGATATGATGTCAGACTCCCGTCTAGCGTCTTTCACTTTTTCTTGAGTTTCTAATCTCAGCTTCCTATACTTAGATTCTATCTTTGACAGCCAGTCACCCGATGTTATATCCTTGTCTCTGTATGAATCTCTCAGTGAGTTAACAGGACCTATTTTTACTGATGATGTAGTGGATGTATCTGATGGGATTATTTCTATTTCTGAATCAGAAGAGTTTAATGATGCAACTGTAATAGGGTCATATTCGTTTGTGAGATTGTTTTCTTTCTCAGCTATTATCCTTTTTTCTAACACATTAATTTCTTGTAATGACTTCTTTTGCGCTTTCTGGGTATTTCTAAAAGATGCCATTTCTTCTGCCAGATTGAATTGCAAGGGCTTCCCAAAAGTTGGCTTCATTGAGCCCGCTACTTTTTTGATCAGTTCTTGGTAGTTTTTCTTTTCATCTAAATTGAATACTTCATTGAGTGTTGTCCTAGTGTTGCCGTTGAGGCCTAGATATCTATTTCTCGAGAGATTCAACTGTTTTGATCCTACCATCCACCTAGGTACTGGAGTGGGTGGTTTCTTGTATGACTTAGTTATCCCAGGTGGTGCTATAAACTTGCTATATGATCGTGGAGACATGACGCTTTTGTCATTTGTTCTATGTGTCAATTTGTAGTATATTGGCTCTTCGTTAGTGACATTTCTGTTTTCATTACTGATGAAATATTTATATGGTTTGGTGGGAGGCGGAGTTGTAACTTTCTTGACAAATATAACATCATCATCCTCAATTTCATCTGGATAGTCTTCATAATCATCTAAGTTGATAAAGTATTTTGGTTTCCTTTTGATTTCTTGTTTTGTTTTTACAATCTTGACCTATAACATAAAATATATAAACTGTAGATAAATTAAGCATTGATTAATGGTTATCCTCAATCAATGAAAAAATAGCTATTCCTTTCTGTTGAAGCACTACATCAGTGGTATTTCCAAATATTTTAGATTTGTTGAGTTACTAATGGATAGATTTACAACTGCCCCTGAGAGTCTAAGAAAGAGTAAGAAACCGATTAAAAACTGTAATATATGGATTCATCCATTGCTTTAATAAACACTACAGATGTTTTGAATTTTCTAATGACTTAAGCTATTTCAATTCTATTCTATTTTGCATTTACAATCTTTTACCACAGCTACTTCAAAACATTGAATTTTTTTAATAGGTTAATAAGAAGTAGTTAAGTGACATACTTCCTGATCTTCATCATCATCTTCATCTATCACAGCATGTAGTATAGGAGTGTGATTTCTAGGTTTCCTTGCCGGTGTTGTTGACTCTTTATCCTTCACGCCTACATATTGTACTGGCACATTCCGCACTCTAGCTCCAAGCCTAGTGGCAGGCTCCAGGGGGGTGGATGTACTTGGATGGCCAGGTTCTATCTGTATCGGCACATAACGGACATTGCTTCTCCTCTCTTCTGTTTTCCAGCCATCTGGAACAATGTTTATTATGAATGCTTGGCTTTGTTTTTGTGAAAATTAATGTTTTGCTTAAAACAGACTAACTCTCAAGAATCGCCTTCGAGGTCTGTAATTATTAGTACCTATATACACTTACTTGTGTTGCTGTTACCGGACATCGCAGAAGGGAACACCGTTTTCATTAATTGTTTAGGTCGCTTAAGCGCCGGCGTGTCATCCTCCGAAGAAAAACCCTCATCACCCCTGAAACAAGAGGGAGAATGCACAACACCGCATTTACAGCTATTGATCGTATGTCACAAGCGCTTCTTACTTCCAGAACTTGCAAGCCGCTTTCAAAGGCAAAGAAAACATATTTTTCGGTTTTTTAGTCCAATAACATAGATTTTACGCCGTCTTTGCCGCCATAACCCGAATCGTAAACATGAATGAGAATGACATACCTGTCTCGCTTGAAGCTCAGCCTGTCCGAAGAAATTTCTTCACTCAACCCCAAAAGACTCCTGATGTAAGTCACGACAGACTTCATTTTTATTAAATTACGATGCCATCACTTATTTATGTTGTATTTCACACGTAAAATGCTAAAAAGAAACTCAACAGAACCTCAAAAAGACAACTGTGCATTGCTACCAAAGACAAGCAAGCAAGCATGAATCAAAGAATCAAACAAACCAAGTCAAGTCAATGTCTTTTTTTTTAATTCAATTTGCCCAATCGGGAAGGCTAAAGCTGTAAAGCCATACTGCCTTGTCTTCGGTTTTTGCAATTCATGTCTTACATCTATAGTGACAGTCGAAGTCCAGTCTTCGTCAAGTTCAGATCGTGCCAATCAAGTCGTACCTTAATATAGTAGTGGTGACTTTACTATAAGCTTCGAGGGCGTTTTGGAAGCAATAGGAAAAGTCATGTTTCACCACATTATATCACTTTCCCACACTCGTGCTTGTAATTCTGCACTTTATGAATAAAACACTACTATTTTTATACATAAACACTCTAAAAAACACTAGTTTTGGAAAAATCTAATGGGGCGACACGCACGACTCTTACTGCGTTCCCGCCAAAACACCCAAGTCAAGGCAAAATGGCGAAGATTTAATTGTTTTTTCTTCATTTTTAGCGTCGCTCTTTGTATATTCTGCTTGTCACCAGTGTCAAGTATTTTAGCGTATCCAAGGGAAATAAGTTGTAATTTGTAATTTCAAGTTCAAAGTCGCATAAAGTCAGTCAGGCTCTAGTCCAGTCTATGCTTGTGAAAAGTAATGGTGACTTGACTAAGAAAAGTAAAAGCTTCTACCGAGTTTTGGACATAACACTGAAAGTTTCATGCTTTTAACACATTATATTACTTGCAGCAAATGAGCTATTGGCATTCATATAAAACTCTATGCTAACGCTTTTTGCTACTTAACTTAAGTAGCTGTGTTGTATTGTGATATTGCCTCGTTGCCGATAAATTGCTAGAAAATAAAAGTGACTGCCTGATGTGTGATGTGTCAATCATTCATCCAGGAACACAAATCTCATCACTACACTAGTATAACATTTGTATTCTCATTAATGTCTATCGGTCAATAGGAACTGCCGAAGTGGTTCTCAGGATAAGCATATCCTGAGAACCAATTCACTGCCAAACGGTTGTATTTTGTTTCTACATCGGAAATGTTATGTTCTCCTCTGAAAAAGTGTTTATGACAGAAAAAGTTAAAAGACAGAGAAAAGTGTGTGTATAAAAAAGATAAAAACGAAAGTGAACGTGAAAATGATTGCTCAGTAATGGTTGAAGCTATGGGAGAATATGTTTTTTTTTTTTTCAATTAGCTATTTTACGGGTAGATAAGTAGATTTCGAAAAATGTTGGGGGTAATTCACATGGTCATCTGGCAGCACCGTCAGTCCGGTCTTGCTCAACGCGTCGATAGGTTTTGTTATTGTGAATTATTAAAGATTGCTGCAAAGAAATAAATAATATCAAAATGCTGCAACCAGTAATGCATATCTTAAAACAGAAATCCATTGTTTTAGCAAGTGGGTCCCCTCGACGGAAGGAACTTATTGAGAATATCGTATGTACACGAAATATACTTATAAAACTTTTATACTTTTAACTGACATACAATTAGTATTATATGAGTGTCATAGAAATAATTAACTTTAAGTTTAGTTAATTCCTATATGATAATTTTATACTTCGAAGTGCTGGGTAAAGTGCCTACGCTACTTATGTCTTTTACTACCTTAACCTATACAACATTGCATATCAATATTATTTTATTCTATATTAGATTGGATATCTACATAATTACCTATTAGTATTTGTTTATTTTTAGCTACTGTCTATTGATAGATTTAGGTACCGCGACAAAGTTTGAAAAGATTATGGTATATCTACATGTTTACTTTTTCTTTATTGAAGCATGAACAAGTTAAATTACACAATCTATTTTTAGATCAAACTTTGAATCCTCTGGATGATTTCACTAGAAAAAAGAACAAATATATTTAGTTACAAAAGTATTAACCAAAAGGTAACAATAATTATAAGAGACATTCATTTCTATGGATTAACCTATATGTATATCTATTTTAGTTAAAATATTGGTAGTGTTACCACTTACAAGTAAAATAGAACAAATTATAACTATTCATAAACATTAAAAAGATTTTGTAACTACATCACTTTCTTTGTTTTTATGAATATGCATTATTAAATCTAATAATTTATTTAGTTCTAAGTTTTAAAAGGTGCTCCTAACCTAGAGAATGAATTATTAGGATAAGTAAATAATTATTGTAACATACATTAATAACTAACACCAAGTTTCACAAATACCTATTTTCAATAAATAAAAAAACAATCAAAACTGTAAGAAAATATGTATTTATGCAGCAAATAGAATAAAATGCTGGTTGATGAAAATAGTAAATGAAATACCTACAAATTATTATTTAAAAAAAAAACTTTATTTTTGTTTAGAAAAGCAAGAAAATGTCAGTTCAAAGAGGAACTTCACAATACAATGAGAGAGGCATAAAATTATTATTTTATTCTAGGGTTTAAAAGTCAGACTTTGCCCATCATTATTCGAAGAAAACCTTGATCCGAAGAGTTTCAATGGTGTTTCTGAGTTTGTTGAAGAAACTGCATTTCAGAAAGTGATAGAAGTTGAGAATAGGCTTAAGGGTGGTGGCGAAATAGTAGATGTTGTTATTGGAGCTGATACAATGGTCACCTTGGATGGAGAGTTGTTTGGCAAACCAACATCGGAAGCAGAAGCATATGATATGCTCTCACGGTTAGTTTTTTTAATATTGGCAAATATTTTGTAATATGTAGTGTGGACATGGGGTTGTTTACATTGATGAATGGAACGATCTTTTGGCTTAGTATTGATGATATGCGTATATTAGAATTTATAAAAGTTTCTGATAAGTACCTAATCAGAAAAATGTCTCAATCTCTGTTTTTAAACAAAAAAAAAATTAAATTGTTTTTCGTTTTAATATTATTTTAGATGAACTAACAGCCTTATATGTATAATATATAACTATATTATTTATTTATTTCAACAAACAAAACAGAATACATTTTTACTTCAGCATTATGTAGATGACAAAAAGGGTTTGATCTAGATTTTATACCTTGACAAAATGTATATACAACATGAACATTACAAGTAAGAAGTAACACAGCAACACTAAGTATTAATCAGAAGCATATAAAAGAGAAAAAAGAAAAAAAGAGATTGACACAATCCATATAAAAATGACATAAAGAAACAGACATGGAATGTACAAGCCATCAAGCATACATCCCATTAAAATTTTATAAATTAGTAAAATATATCTATTGAGCTATAATGATGCACTAAGATATTGTTGTATTGACAACATGTTTGAACTAGTAGGTGATGTAAAGAGGTAGAGGAGATCGATACATCAAGTAAAAAGATTCTAAGATTTATTATCACATTCATTTATAAACTTTACCTTATTTCCAGCCTATCTGGTCGAGGGCACAAAGTGTATACTGGTGTTGTGGTGAAGTCAGCAGACAAAGTGGTCAGATTCACTGAAACAACCAATGTTATATTTGGCAATATGGATGAGGAGCAAATCAAAGGCTACATTGCTACTGGGGAACCCATGTGAGTATTTAGTTTATAATCCAGTATTGTATCAAATACTGTTTATGAAGTGGTAGTCTGGCGGTGACAAGATTTGCTTCATATCCATTAAGTTTATGGTATGATTTGTTGTATATCTATACTTATTACTTATTTTATATTATAATATGATAAATAGGAAGTGTAAAAATGATAGCTCAGTGGTTAGCGCGGTCGGTTCACACGGTGAAGGGTGTGGGTTCAAACCCTGATAATGAGCTTGTGCTAACAGTAAAGAAAAACATAGCATGATGGTAGGGCAATTTCTAGTACTTGGCTGGCTAGCTACCACCCTCAAGTTGAAAAACTGCCGCCAATCACCTAACGGAAAGACTGCCGCCTATTGCTTAACTGTGTGTTCCGGTAGCTTCGCTTGAGAGCCAGTTCCATTGCAGACTAGGTGTGCTTTACCATCTTTGACTACACCATCACTTAACGATGACCTCTGGTCAAAACACCTATTGATAACATCTAATAATATCTGCATAATATCTAATGTAAGAGATTTGTTTAGCAAGTCTGTATTTGCCAGAGTATAACATAGTATATTACTCTTCAAGAGTTCTACACTCAGATCTGAATGTCTTGTTTTTCTTACAGGGACAAAGCAGGCGGATATGGAATCCAGGGTGTTGGAGGCACATTTGTAGAGAGAGTGGACGGAGATTACTTTACAGTTGTGGGATTGCCCCTCTTCAGGCTCACCTCTGTACTTTATAACATGTATAAACAGAAGTAGACAAATAGATATTCCATTTGATCGGTAAATTAAAACAGTACCTCATAAACTTGGTGTTTTGGGCACAGATTAAAATCATTTTCATGTTGAAAATCTACCACCAAGCAATTTATTCTTACTTTATTCCGGCAGTCTCACTTGGGAGCTAGTTCTATTTCAAGATGTGCTTTACCATCTGACCACACCATCTCTTAACATCAGATGAGCTGTGGTGAAACAACTAACCTGTCAACAGTAAAAAAATTAACAGATCAATTTACTTCAATAACAGTGACATTTTTATAATTATCTGAACAATTACCTCTTATTTATTCCCGGAATATCTGCAATTTTGCAATTTAATTTTTGTAACAAATTAAAATTTGGTTGACCTATAACTTGTGACATCCAGTACATTAATTGGCTGTTGTAATTGCTTTCTACTAACGTCATAATTTTCACTTTTTATAAAAAAAAGTTATGATAATTCCACCAAATAACTAGTTGTAAGTATCATAATTTATAATGGTTATTTTTATTGTAAGAGTAGTAAAAAAGTAGTGCTGTAGACTGTGATGATTTAATTCCTACTAGAGTATCAAATATATTATTATAAGTTATTCTTACCGAGCTGCTTAAGGAGGGTAATGTTTTTTAATTTGTTAATAAAATCTTTAAAAGGAGATAGTTCTTATTATTAATTCGCTTTTTATTATGATTAGGATTACAATAGCTAGTAGCTTTGCTTCCTGCGCCGTAGGGCGTTTGATTCCCACCAAAACAAATTTATGTGACTAACAAAGATGCTCACTCTGTGTCTGGGTGTTCTGTATGTAGTTTTTTTTTTAATTTAAAATCCATGAGACGAACAAGATGATCCGATGGTAAGAGATAATGTCTTTATATGATCATTGCAGCGATACACAGAAGTTTGAGTAACAAAACGAAGCCCAGTGCATCGCTGCTTTGTGACAAGATGATTAGTCTCAACAGCCTTTTAATTTTGCTAGTTGCAATACCTTCAAACCAGAACACAGTAATGTTTACACACTTACTTGGCAGCAGAATACCTATCTGGTATTGCGGTGGTATCCAGACGACCTGCTAAGGAGATTAAGAGAAGTATTCCACCAAGTAAAGTATTATAAGTATGTAAGTATTTACAAAAGAAAAATAAGTAGGTATTCTATCAATTTGGCGCTATATTGAGAAGCTTTTCGATATTTATTTATTTATCTTTATCTTCGCAAAGGCCATTTATCAAGAATTGAATTGAATTGCTAAGCGCTTAATTTTATAGGCAAGTTTGTTAATATGAAAAATTAATACAAATATAATTATTTTTTTTTTATTTCAAAACTCTAAAGCACAAAAAGAGATATTGATGCCAAATTAGTTAAAAGTAAACTTTAGCTTTAGCTTCATCAAACTCCAAACTAAGCAGAGCCTGTATTATAGGAATCAGCCTCCCTACGGTGAGCTTAATGATATTCTTGGTAGGCGTTGACGAAAGAGCTACGCGACTGCGAACCTTATTGCGTGGGCATACAATATGCGGTCGCGTAGCTTTGTCCTGAGCGCCTGACAGGAATAAGACTGGAAGCTCACGAGAGCGGAATACTTATTTTTTGTTGTTGTATTCTTTACGATATAAAAATTTATTGTAATTGTGTATTTAGGATATCTACTTTGAAATTATTAGAAATATAAGGGCAATCCACAGTATCTAATCAAAAGTAACATTTTAGCTATGCAGTCTGTATAACACCGCGTTGAGTTCATTTCATCGTGCTTTTCAGCCATCCTCCACTTTTTCTCTATTTCTCAAGGAGACAGCGCTCGCATGTTTGTATAAAAACAAGCCATTGTGCGTGTGGGAACGTGGACCCATGCCACCTGTTCTGCAAACTTACGTTAACAAATTTTTGATAGATTTGGTCGAGTCGAAATTTATTTTGTTAGCTATACTGTACTGGTGTATGTAAAACCCGTACATCCGTACAATGCCCAGAACTTGCACCTTCCTGCCCGTGTTCCCTTATCTGCTGCCAAATCTGATATGACCGCATATATGATAATACTGATTTGGATAGTCTTTTCAGCAATGTAAAAGGGTAATTTTTGGCGGGTTGGTAAAATAATATGTTTAGGTCCGTATACAATAAAAAACAACACATTTCAACAACAAAAACAACTCAACAAACAACTAAAATTACTAATACTGCTTTTTACTTTATTTAATGTCATAGTTATGAGACGAACGAGACGCTCTCTTGATGGTAAGAACGATATCGTATGTCCATGACCATTGCTGCGATACACGAAGTTTGAGTAGCAAAACAATGTCCAGGGCATCGCTGCTTCGAGCCTTTCAATGGTTAGTCTCTACAGCCCTGTTATTTCGCTAGCTGCAGTACCCTACAAACCTGAACACAGTAATGTTTACATACTACTGCTTGGCGGCAGAATATCTGGTATTGCGGTGGTACCTACCAAGACGACTTCCTGCTACCGCTAAGTAAAAAATGAACATTAAACTTATAAAAACAATACATTTCAAAAAGCTTACAATGCTCTGAAACAGGACCTACTCGTAGGTACTTCCGATCTCCTCATAATATAACTTCCGAACCGTGTGTTTCTCTCGGCAATAATTGTAGAAAAAACTTTCCTTACCTACAAGTAAAGTTAAAAAAAATCAGCCGGAGTGTGGGAACCGCTGACAGATGTGCTCTGCTCTCTGCTTTTTGGGTTCTTTGCCTTGCGCCTTATTCTGGTTAAAAAATACTTCGCCTGCCTACTATATAGGTACCTATTTCGTTTTAGACATGCACAAGCTACCAATTTTTAGTCAAACCTTTAGTATATGTTTCAAAGTGGATAGTGTAGGTATTTATTCCGATTCTTCGAAATGTTTGGGTATCGGAGTTTTGGCGGGAATGCGGCAAGTTTATGTCTCAGCAATATATCATTTTCCAATATGTACCTACTTGTGTTTTTCGAGTGTAGTATATAGAGTATAAAAATAGTGGTGTTTTATTCATAAAGTGCCAAATTATAGCGATTTTTTATAGCGATGATAGCTCAGTGGTTAGCATGGTCGGTTCGCATCCCGAAGGGCGTGGGTTCAAACCCTAACAATGAGCTTGAGCTGTCGGTGAAGGAAAACATCGTGTGGAAACCATAGCGTGGTGGTAGAATACTTTCTAGTACTCGGCTGGCTAGCTTACCACTCTCAAGTTGTAAATCTGCCGCCAAGCATCTAACGGTGTGTTCCGGCAGCCTCACTTGAGAGCCAGTTCCATTCCAGGCTAGGTGTGCTATACCATCTTCGACCACACCGTCACTTAACATCAGGTGAGTTGTGGTCATACACCAAGCCTGTCAGCAATTAAAAAAAAAATATATAAAAAACAAAATTACGATCGCGAGTGTGGGAAAGTGATATAATGTGGTGAAACATGACTTATGCTTGGCAGGCACTTTTTTAATGAAACTGATCACAATTAGCCTTCATAACGGTAATGGCCCCTCGCGGCGCAGCGGCTCTCACGGTTCCCGGGAACTATCGCCTTTCATTTAATTATGAATTAGAAACAGTCATATTTTCTTTATACTAGTGAGGGGTTGTGGATGGGCTCCGAGACGTCGCAGCGGAAGGAGTATCCTAATGAGGAAGTTCGAATGCTATTTCTCAACAGAATATTTTTTTATGGTGGCTGTAGTATAAGAATTGTTCTTTTTATACTACAACGAACTTGGTGAAACTAAGGCTAAGAAATATTATCAGCTTTTTTTGCGGTGTATGCAAAATTTATGGTCAAATTAAAACTTGAAATAACGCGTTTTCCCAGATATGAAACCTAGTTAGATCGATTTTTCGCCCCCTAAAGCCCAACTTATTTTATTAAAATCGTTAAACCCGTTTTCGAGATCTAATATTTAACGTGTTATATGTAATACAAACATTGCTCAATTGTACTAAATATTTGTAGTGATGATAGCTCAGTGGTTAGCGCGGTCGTTTCGCATACCGAAGGGCGTGGGTTCACCCCAACAATGAGCTTGAGCTGCCGGTGAAGGAAAACATCGTTAGGAAACCATAGCGTGGTGGTAGGGCACTTTCTAGTACTCGGCTGGCTAGCTACCTTTCCTACCTACCTTTCAACCCTCAAGTTGAAAATCTGCCGCCAAACATCTAACGGTGTGTTCCGGCAGCCTCACTTGAGAGCCAGTTCCATTCCAGGCTAGGTGTGCTTTACCATCTTCGACCACATCGTCACTTAACATCAGGTGAGTTGTGGTCAAACACCCAGCCTGTCAGCCATTTGTATTTTGAATCTCTATTACGAGATCTCTACAGCTGCTCGAGGAACATGAAAGATTTTGGCATTACTACAGCGTTGGCATCTGAAATCTTGGCAGGTCTAATGATATCCAGAAGAGAGCAATGTATTATGTATTTAGGAAAGTATATACATGAATGTCTCTATTTCCAACTTCAAAAAGCTTACGGCCATCTCAACAAAAGCTGGTCGCATATAAAGTTGTCTACCCTCTCGTAAACACCGGCTATTTTAAAAACATTAGCCTCAGTACAGAATTAGTATAAAGAGCAACAACAGTAATGTCCTTCCTCGAAACATTGTTACCCCTTCGGTCGTTTCCGGTGCGGCTTCCGCTCGTAGACAGACAATGTCAAGTTCGCACGCGCCATGTGCGCGCGGCGTACGCGCAATCACTAACGGAAGTACCCACATTGTATACTGGAGACAAAGAAAGGGTAGGTACTGCTAGGGCACGCTAGTACGTACTTACTATCCGAAGTTTTTATGATGCTCAAAAGGTGATTATATTATAAAATGCGAATATGATGATATTTGTATAAATCTAATTTTTAATTCTTTTGTTTTCTATATAAATTTTTCCTATTTCTGGTGTGCACAATAAAGAGCTCTATAAAAATAAAAATCTATGTTATTCAGAATGGTTGAAGTAAGTTCAAATAGGTTTTTTTTAATATAATGAGGTGAACGAGACGCTCCCCTGATGGTAAGAGACAACGTCTGTCCATGTTATTGCAGCGATACACAGAATTTTGAGTAGCGAAACAAAGTCCAGGGCATCGCTGCTTTGTCGCTCATTACTTTGCGACTTTTGATAGCTGGTCTCAACCTGTAATTTCATAAGCTGCAGTACCCTTCAAACCGGATCACAGTAAAATTTATGTACATATTTTTGTGCAATTGAGTGATGAGACTGATTGGGTCTGATTTTATTTATGTATATTACTCGTAAAAAAAATATATATGGTTAACATGGCTTTTGGACCCTTATGTCAAGTTTTTGATACCATTATGAAAGCAAAATGTTCAGCGACTCTTGTGGGCGTAAACGGAATTTGAAAAAACGTTGTTGCAATTTTTATATATTTTGCAATCGAAAATTGGACAAGTTTTCACACTACACTCTTTGTAATGGACAAACGATTTTTTTTGTATATTTCCTTTTTTTACTATTTTTAAGTCTGTAAATATTAAGTATTTCCTCTAGGCGATATGGCCGCCCTTGTACACCATTTATTTGTTATTCTGTGATGTATTTTTGTTTTTTATTATTTTCTTACTATTTTGGTGTATAATAAAGTTATATTGTATGTAGTTAATTCACATTTTAGGTGGATATCTTGTAACTAAGTCATTATAAGCAGAATTAGTTCTCAAACTAAATGCTTGAGTCATAAACTCTGGCCTAACAAAACGTTCTCTGTCACCAGATTTGTAGTTGTAGAGATCGTAAACTCCGGCAGTTACATCAACGGCTCATCGCTTGTCTAATATAGTGCTAGTTGGCGGGGTGGTCTCTATTTAAAAACCGTCTTCGGGCCATCGTCAAAGTATGACGGTTATAAAATAAAGAGATTATTGAGTTACTAGCGAGTGTTTATAATTATTTTATTGACATTTAATCATATTATCAAAGTCAAATAATTTTATTAATAAATATGCGTACATTTACAAGTCATTTCAAAAAACGAAAAGAAAAACCTTTGTATATTAGAAAATTATATTATGGATAATATTTAAACAATAAATTACAAAAACATAATGAACAAAAAAAAAACTAAATTCAATATGATAAATAAATAAATACCGTAATACATTTCACAAAGCGCCATCTAGCCCCTAACTAAGCAAAGCTTGTACTACGGGAACCAGATCACTGATAGATAATTCATATACTTTTTCTTTGTAAATACATACTTATAATATTATACATACGGAACACCCAAACACAGAACAAACATGCTGGTCACACAAATGTGAATTTGAGGCAGATACACTACCAAATGATATAACAAGGCAGTCAAAGTAGAAATAAACACTTTATTGTGTAAACGAGGCATTAAAAATAAAAATACAGATAACCCGCCTACTGCCCACTTAAAACATTATATAATTTGCCCCAAAACAAAACGTAGGATGATGATTAGCACAATAGTAACTTTGTTTATCTTACAAAACACTAAAATTCAATCAATTTGAATTATCGCCTTGTAAACCGCCCACCATTATACTAAGCGGGGGCGGGCGGATTTAGTAAGGCCATAAGTGGCCATATGGCCATATGTCGGAGGGCCAAGGTACCGCCCACGGGAGCCCTGCGACCTTCAACGGAGGCCGGATATGGAACTATTGCCAAGAAAAGGTTTACTTAACATGACTACATTACACTTTGACTGTGGAGTTAATGACTGCTGGGAAAAATAAACTATCGATATTGATTAGCTAAACCATGATCGTGTCAAAACATGCTTACTGTTAAGGATGGGAGTTCTATGAAAATCGGTTAGTATATAAAATACGCACACAACTGCCGCTAAGCACGTAACGGTGTGTTCCGGCAGCCTTACTTGAGAGTCAGTTCTATTCCAGGCTACGTGTGCTTTATCATTCTCGACCTCACTTAACTGTAATAGGTGATCTGTGGTCGAACACTATTAAACCATAAAAAAGAAAAACTGATTCTGAAACGCTTTTATTCATACTACAATTATTGAATTAAATAAAAGACAAATATCGTTCACTACGGCTATATACTCACAGGTCCACAGCTCAGGATCTTTAGTTTAGTCCTACTACAGTGATATTAACAAAATATTATACTAAACAATAATATGATGCGAGTTTCAATTCGTTACGCTACCTATTTCGCTCCCAACAGAGCCGTGGGTGGTTTTTTACTTCCTCTGTAATGGAAATATAGACAAATTCGGTTTACCATAAATAGGTTTAGAGACAGATGGTCAGATAAATTTCCTGCCATGTATGTCGCGTGTTATTGAATTTTAAGGAGCTCATAATGATTTGTTGATATTTATTCTAATGCGTGGGAAGATAGGCGTCAAATAAAGATTAGGTAGTATTTATAGGTGCAGTGTATAATTGTGCCATTGTGACATATAAACCATCCGGAAGAAATTCTCTATTTCAGAGTTAAATTCAAACCAGATATGATTCCGGGGCAATGTAAATTACTAAATAAATTGGAGGGCGCGGATCATATCATCATCATAAGCCCAATTTAGTCCACTGCTGGACGTAGGCCTCTCTTAATGCACGCGACATACATAGTTCGATCTTCAGCTTTTCGCTTCACGCACTGCCTTACATAATATATCGTCATTCCACCGAGTCTCAGGGCATCTTACGCTATGTTTGTCGAAACAAATACTTCCTTTATCGACTGTCGGATCAATCGCGTGAAACGCGACTGACGTCACACTCCGTCTGGCAAACACTACAAAACGCACAAAGTACTTAGTTCTGGAATTGCCTAAATACTCAGATCAAACACTACTAAATAATAGTAATAGAAAACTTATTGCCATACGAATAAATATCTCAATCGTTTAATTGAGATGCAATAAAATAAAATTCTACCAAATAAATTTTCTAAAACGATAATCTTCTTTATTTGCTGCGGATTTTAAACACGTGGCCCGTGTTTTGTACAGCTCTGCTCTAATTAATAATGATAATTGTATTCAAACTTGTAGCGTAATTTAGAATTAAGCGAATAAACAAGCACACATGAAATGCGTCATTATACTATTTAGAGATAAAAATCTAAAAAAAGTGGCGGTTGTTGACGAGCACTAAAGTTGCCGGTGGTAAGATCTGTGAGGAAATATCCCGAGGCTCTGACTATCGACTTCGATCAAATTTAGCAAAAGATTGTTCAAATTTGCGTCTTGTGTAGTAATTTTTAGCGGGTATTTTATATTTTGTTCTTCAAGGCTTCAACAGGTATTTCTATAATCTCTAACAAGTAGGTAAATTTTGACAAACCTATAAGATATATGCTATTGATCATGTTGACTGTCCTTGCAGTTTAATATTGATTATTTAATTCAACTCGAAAAGTAGTGAAAGTTTTGTCACTGATTTATAACTGTATTTCGCCACGACGTTATTAAAATTGCCCTTTACCTGCCTTTGTAAAGGCCAGGCTCGGAGGCGTCGAGACCACCTGGTGGCCAATGATCACCTTACTAACATCTCGTATGTAATCAGCACAATCTACCACTTCTCCCTTTACTGCAATAACCCTTTATTTCGGTGTGTCAAGGTACATTATCGTTGAACGTGTACAACAGGGATATGATTTTTGCGAATCTTTAAAAGGAGTTGTTTACCAACAAAATTCGATTAAAATTATTTATGAACTGGCTGCTTTATTGTATCTTTTAATGAGACATATGGGCGCCTTTTTGGCTACATAAGATTGTGACTTTAATAATTATAAATTGGTGATGTGGTCGATGTTAATTTGCAGCTTGCAGTCTCTTGGAACTATCTGGATTTATGGTCACTCTTCAAGGACAGTGATTATAATTAATTACCTACCGACTTTAAAATATAATTAATGGTATTTCCGCAGTATTCTAGCGTTTTTGGCGGAAAATATTAACCTTTTTTCCGACCCCGTAATATGCGCTATTGCCTAAATTTCTTTAAAATTGATAAACAGTTATTTTTTACATTTAAAATGGTAATGTCGTTACAAAATGCTTGCTTTTTTGGCTAAATTTTTGATAAAGTGTACCTACTCGTAAGTGTTTCAAAATGTTTTAAATGTACGATAACGTGAAGTCTTGCCTTGTTCACAAGGAACTTGTCATATACGTATAGTATACACTAAATGAATACCGCTCTTATGAAAAGTAATTATTATCTCAGTCCATTATTAACAAGATAGCGATTGAGAGACAACGAGGACCATACTGACTATACCGAGAATCGAATTTGACACCTCTCCCACGCGTTTCGGCCTGTTATCTGAAATGGTAGCTGTTTATGAAGCACGTCATAAACTCATCAGATGAAGTACTTTAAGACAAGTGTATCTTCTTATATCATGTAGAGGCAACATTAGTATTGTCCGGTCAATCTGCGATAAGTTACGAGTACCAGGAAAGGACATTGCGATACATAAGCGCCTACATGCTATTAATTTTTTTTAAATCAGTAATCATCATAATATGCCTCTTGGTAGCCAACGACATATCTTGGTTGTTGTTATAAAAATATAGAATAAATAACAGGAACCAACAATTTAACCTATCATCGGCAGCACTCAGCAAGAAATGTCACTCACGGTCACCCATCCGAAGTTTGCCGAATCGTGCGTTGCTAACATCGGTGTTCTTTCTTATTTGCGAGTAACCGTTTCATTGCTCATTAGCTATTGTGGTAAACTTAGCATAGGATTACAGATTTTGTGGTTTTCGCTTAAGTATGGTTTTAGCATTGTTTTTGTGTTACTAAAACAACTCAATTTGCGGCCAAATCATATTACTGTTGGACATTACCCTACTTAAAAGAAATGGTGGTGGTCCTAATGTTAGCGAAGTTAGCGAATATAATATTAGAGAGATAGGGTATATTATCAATGTACCTACTGCCGCGGCATCTATAAAGTGAATTACTTAGATGCCTCGAGACTACATAGCTAATTTGAGCATAATACTATGTCCCAAACCGGAATAATTATAACCTGAATCACGATAATGATTTAATAATTGATTGAACGATATTCTGACTCCAAGCAGTAGTGTGTAAGCATTACTGTGCTCCGGTTTGAAGAGTACTGCAGCTAGCGCAATTACAGGGCTGTCGAGACCATAGAAACTCTCAAAGTAGTAAGCGCCAAAGCTGACATTGTTTTGCTATTCAAAGTTATGTGTATTGTTGTATGCATGGGCATGCGTTATTTCTTGCGTTGCGTTTCATGCGTTATTGCTTTAGGAGAGTATCACATTCGTCTCATTATTTTTCCATAAAAAAATAAAACCATACGGGTCAAATGCAGAACTTATTTTATGTAGTCGGTTAAAACGCTCGCCAACACGCAACACGCCTGCTTAGTAGAATATGATTTGCATATGCTCGGTAGTTTGTATTGTTACTCAAAAATTTTGAATACTGCGGTTATGGTCATTGGCAGGAAAGACTAGAATAAAATAGCATGGAATAGAAGTGAGTAGGATAGCGTTCTCATTCGGTCGTCGGTTCTGCGGAAAATATGACCAGCCCACTGCCACTCATTAATAATACTAATTTTTAATGTGTTCTCAATACTTTTAAATAAATAAAAAAGTTTTAGTTGACACAGATACATTGCATATATATGCGTATTCATATGTTGGTCCGTGTACCGCTCTCCGCCGCCACTGCAGCCCGCGGTCCATCCTCAAGCTGTCGGTGTACCGAATGCCGGAAGCCGAGGTTCCCACGGCTTGACCTTCCGGAGACAATACTATCTGCCATCTATAAGCTGGTGGACGTGTGCCCGATATTTTTTACCCGACTCTGAGGTCAACTCTAATGCTGTTAATTTTCAACGGGTTGAAACAACACGGGTAATTTACGAAATTATAGGATGACCTTAAAATTATGTTTGGTAGTAGTTTGAAGTACCTATGAAGTATATGGTCATAGATAAAATATTGGACCTAAGTATGTAATAAATACATTTGAACTCTCCAGAAATAGTAAAATTTACAGAAACAAAACCTTATGAGCTGGTGCTACAAGCGGCGGCCTTATCGCTAAAAGCAATCACTTCTGGACAACCAGGTATGGAAAACAGGTTACTGACCAAGAACAGTTGGGTGATGTTGTAACACTATCCCATTGAACCGACTTTATATTATTATACATAGTATAAAACAAAGTCGCTTCCCGCCGTCGTACGATGCAACGGGTTTTAATGCTGTTTCCATCAATAGACAGAGTGATTCTAGAGGAAGTTTTATATGTGTAATACATGCATATGCAACACATTAGTATCTACATTGCACCCATGCGAAACCGGATCGGGTCACTAGTTTAATTATAAAAATAAAACAATATTTATATTTTAAGTAAGTAGGTATATTATTTTGAGATATGAAAATGTAACCTGAAAGCTTCGCGTTTTTGTAATAGCTTTGCGTAACCACGAATACATATCTCGATTGATCACATCACATCATCAGCCATAGGACGTCCACTGCTGGACAAAGGCCTCCTCCTGGGGATGGGGGTTTGCCAATACTCGCCACGCTTGGCAGGTGGGTTGGTGAGCGCAGTTAGGTGTGATTGTTCAAGGAAGACGCTGCTGCCCATCTTCCAGATTACATCCCTTAGCCGACTCTTACGGCAACCACGGGCAGAGAGGGTGGGGTACTATTCTGACGCCGGCACCACCACGGCAATTGATCATATAAACTTTTGCAAATATCAAAATAATACAACAAGATCTGCACTGACTTTTTAACTTATTGTTATATTTTAAACTTAGACATGCGACATATAACGACAAATACACAACAACATTGTAAAAGCAATTTAACGAATCTTAAAAGGAAATGTTCTAAATTAGCTTATCAAAAGAAACACGTGTCGCCGTGATAGACAATACTATCAGGGATAGGAACTTACAAAACTAGAGCGGATGTTACGCATTTCGATGCATTTCTCCCTTTCACCTATGACTATTATTCCGATCGACATAGAGAACGAAATAGCGTAGCAAGCTTTGAAAATAAATATTTGATTACCGCGTGTTGTCTGCCTAGAAAGGCAGATAGATATGTATATCTTGTTGAGAAATGTAATTTATATCGATGCAATATCTTAATTTCGATAGACAGGTATCAATTACGCATTATTCAACCAGCGGAGCTTTGTTTTTTGCGAGTAAACGTCTTGTTCACATTTTTGTAATTTGAAATGTGATATTTGACTCACATATTCCTTATATTCTAAAGACAGGGTAAATGGAACATTAAAATTTTCTTTTGAATGGTTTTGGGAGTAGTCCGTCGGCATAGGAATTTGTTGATGAGCGGCCGTTGTTCTTTAAAGGGATGGGCGATGGAGGGACTTTGAAGATTGCATGATATATTCTTTTGGAATTGTTAGCGCATCCAGGCACCGTAGGGTATGCCCTTACATTTAAGATCGTTTGATGACATATGTTTTAGAAAAGCTTGAAGAGCTATTGAATTGTATTGAATCCGTCCTTAAGCATCATACACAAATGTAATAAAAGTGAAATATGAATATGTATTTCATTTCTGGATCAGCTGGAAAACAATCAGCTGCTTAATAACACAGAAAGATAACACAAATTAAAAATATATATATATTAAAAAGCAAATATAAAAAAAACCGACCAAGAGCGAGTCGGACTCGCGCACGAAGGGTTCCCTAACCATTATTTATAAAAACGGCAAAAAAGTCATGTCGTATGGGAGCCCCCTTAAATATTTATTTTATTCTGTTTTTTAGTATTTGTTCTTATAGCGGCAACAGAAATACATCATCTGTAAAAATTTCAACTGTCTAACTATCACGGTTCATGAGATAGGTACAGCTTGGTGACAGACGGACAGCAGAGTCTAAGTCATAGGGTCCCGTTTTACCCTTTGGGTACGGAACCCTAAAAAAGACATTAAAAAATTCAATTCAAATTTTAAATTCTCTTTTTATAATAACTGTGTAGAGAATAAAATAGATTTTCAAACTCTAATGATGTATCTATACTTATGTGATTAAAATTCTCGCATTAACTTGAGCGCCAGACGCACCAATAAATCGGATCATCAAACTATAATGTCGATGTTCAAATTCCCTATTAAACTTTAATAATGTAATGAACGGTAAATGACGTTGATTACCAATTAATATGTTCACGGTGTTGCGTAAGGGAAGTCGAACAGCTAGGGACCGGTTCGTCTGTGCTGGATGTCTCATATATTGGGATGTCTCTCACACCGAACCGTAGCGCTGCCTCGGACACGATAGTAATCATTTGCTAACAGATGAGACATCGTGGATTTTTAAACACCCACATGTTAATAAAACACGAAACAGCTATTGTAGCAAAATCATCGTTAGACCGACTTAATCTCACTGAATAATGTCAGTTTGTCTGTGATTTAAAGTGGTAAAGTGTTTTTATGACAACGAGCTTAATTAATCTTAAAAATTATAAAAGCATTGATTTTATTATAATTAGTAGTAAAATTGCCGTGGTGGTGCCGGCGTAAGAATTGTACCCCACCCTCTCTACCCGTGGTTGCCGTAAGAGTCGGCTAAGGGATGTAAATCCGGAAGATGGGCAGCAGCGTCTTCCTTGAACAATCACACCTAGCGCTCGCCAATCCGCCTGCCAATCGTGACGAGTATTGGCAAAACCCCCCCAGAAGGAGGCCTATGGCTAATGATGATGAGTTGTAAAAAGTGAGTTCGATGTATCTACCTTTAACACCGAAAAAAGTTCCTGTGCTTTTTGTTATTGGGCGCACTTAGTGCTTACATGTTCTTGAAGAACATAACCCTCCATCTTTATATTCGTAATAAGTTTATTGTACTTTATATATAAATATAATAAATTAGTACTCGTTTAGTCGTTTAGCTCGGTGTGATTTTATCCGTGTCTGGCGACCTCACAAGGCCGAGTGCTCTAAAACTCGCCATTCATGCGGTTTTTATAAGTTTTTTATCAACATTCTAAGCTGTAACGGTATCTAAGTTTTTGTCCAGCTCGAATCAGGAGCGGAACCCTCATTATGCAGACAGATACGTTATGGCGGTCCATGATTCCTATCACTAGGATTTATTGAGTTAATGTCATTGGTTTAGGTTTAATATTTTTTTTATCAGGTTTGTTGATGATAGCCCACTGATGGCTGCGGATACAATTCACAGCAAAATGCTTAAGCTGTCTGTAAGGAAACATAACATAGTGATAAGGTACTGCCATTTTCTTTGATGGTGAGCTGTCAACGCCTTAGCATACTCCATTCTAGACTATCCCACTGCTATATGGCAAGGTGTGAACCAAATATAGCGATGATAGCTCAGTGGTTAGCGCAGTCGGTTCGCATGCTGAAGGGCGTGGGTTCAAACCCCAACAATGAGCTTGAGCTGCCGTTGAAGGAAAACATCGTGAGGAAACCATAACGTGGTGGTAAGGTACTTTCTAGTACTCGGCTGGCTAGCTACCACCCTCAAGTTGAAAATCTGCCGCCAAGCATCTAACAGTGCGTTCCGGCAGCCTCACTTGAGAGCCAGTTCTATTCCAGGCTAAGTGTGCTTTACCATCTTCGACCACACCGTCACTTAACATCAGATGAGTTGTGGACAAACCTAGCCTGTCAGCGTTAAAAAAAAAGTATTTATAATTTAAAAAATCAATTAACAATAATGAAGCAACTTAATAATTAATCACATATAGAAAAGGAAGTTGGTCAACGCGATGACTGGTAACATTTAGAAATTGGGATCATCGCTTTTGATTCAGCAGGAAGCCACGATCGCTAATACATAGCATCAACAATCTACTAGTTGGAGAGAGATCGTTGAAAGATAACTTTGAAGCTTTTCAGTGAAATTATAGCTGTTCTCTCCCGTATTTATAAATGTTACTGAAACTTTTGCAATGACTTCATTGAAATAACAAAATAACGTTTTCCTTCTAGATTTAGGCCTTTCAGTTGACAATGAGTAATAAGTAGTTGTACGAGTAAATAAAAAAAAAAAAAAATCGTAGCACATTGACACAAAGCGCCACCTGAACCCAAACTAACCAAACCTTGTACTAATAGAAGTCAGATAACTAATATTCTTTTGTTTTCTGTACTCTTTTTCTTTTTCAGTGTGCACAATAAAGAGTTTATATCTATCTATTTAAATACTTTTTTTTGTCAATAATAATATTATATCTCTTTTTTGTTCACACCAATTACAAACGATTATAACAATATAAACTTAACACTAGTGAAACAAATGGCCTTATAGCTGAGAGAAATTATACCACAAAATGGTGGGTGGGAAACGAACTCACGCCCTACATCTCTAGCAGATATACTACAAATGAGTCAACAAGGCTGTTAAAAGTTCCCTAGTATGTACCTACCACAGTAATCCTAAAAAATTGGGTCTCACATGAGTCCTAGGTCATGGGTTGATACATTTGTAAACAGACGCGATGATAAATTGTTTGGCAGCAGCTAAACAAATACCAAGCTACACGTAGAGCTAATTAGCTAGGTAACATAATTATTAGGACGAAAAAGGGTTACGCCTTGCCGTGGCGGGGAGGCTGAGTAGCCGTGAGGGAGACACGGCGAAACTAAGAGGAATCCGGAGGGGGGGCTGCTTCTCCGGGCTTCCCCCCGGGCCTCGCTGAAGCGGCCAATGTAGGTTGCGGTATTGTATGGGTGGTGCCGCAACTGAGGCGGGCTGCGGTGTCTTATGGGAGGTACCGTAGCTGAGGGCTGAAGGCCGCGGCGGGAGAGGACTGTCGGTGTGTCGTTGCCGCTTTGCCTTCCTTGACGGGGTCGCCACCGTTTAATGGCGGACGCGATGGGGCTGCAGGGGAAGGGGAGTGTCGGTGTTGCGTTGTGTTGAGGTGGGTCGTGACACGTCATGTATAGTATATATGATGTGTCACGACGTGAGGGCTCTCCACGTGTCCCTCTGAGGAGCTGAGGGCACAGTGGAGGAGCCCAGTGGGAGGGAGCCGCGGGTCGGGAGGTGTGCCGGTCTGGCGATCCCCATCCCAGCGGCCAAAGTGGCAGGTGACGGGGCCACTAATCTGACCCGTCGCACGGAGACCATGGGCGTCTGGACGTGGGGCCGTTCGACGCCCATTTGCTGGTTAGGTCTCCGAGGTGGATCGCGAAAGAGTGCGATAGCGTGCCCGTAGCCTCAACACAAAGCGCCGAGGTGGAACACTCCAGGGTTTTTAGTGGGTAGGCCGTCATTAGGACTTAGAGTCCCACATAACCACTGTGCCCGCCCGAGGGCCGATGGCATACATTAAGTATTTTCCCTGGACAAAAAAAAATTGTTAACACTTGATAACTGTACCTAGATGCCAAAGTCAAACGACACCTACACAATCATCCTAGCAAGTATCCTCTATAAAAACTTTTAGCTAGCAATAGGAAGTTGCTGAAACCGAATGTTCCAGCATTTTACATTCACAAGCGGCAGGTGACCACCGTAACGAGATCATTGTTTATTTCCATTCGTTTTGTTTCTAACCTTGTGTAACATTGTGCCGTGTCCGATCTGCGCTATTGTCTATCTGTTTGTCCGTCTGCGTGTGGGAAGACCTATTGAAACGGAATGTGAATAGATTAATGTGTTTCGATACATTACTTTGCGGTTAGTATACAGCGCAGTTTTAAACCACTGGATGTGATTATACTTACGTTAAAAATGCTTAATTTATGTTTGACAGCCCTGTAGGCTCATTGGTAGTATGCCTTCTTCAAGAGCCGTAGAGCGTGAGTTCGATTCCCAATCAGGACAATCATTTTGTGGTATAATCAAAAATGTTTGTTCTGGGTGTTATGTATATATTATAAGTATGTATTACAAAAAGAGTATTTAAGTATTGTATTTGTATTTGTATAGAATAGTATTGTATAGTAATCTGACTTCCATAGTACAAGCTTTGCTTAGTTTGGGATCAGATGGCGCTGTGTGTAATGTCCTACGATATTTATTTACTTAATTTTACGTAACTATACAAATAGTTTGTCGGTAAGGCACTCTGTTTTCTAGTTTATCTATAGATGACAGTTACATAAGGAATTGCACATAATTGGTAGGATTTGCATGGTGGTAGGGTACTTTCTAGTACTCGGCTGGCTAGCTACCACCAAGTTGAATATCTGCACCCAAACATCTAACGGTGTGTTCCGGCAGCCTCACTTGAGAGCCAGTTCCATTCCAGGCTAGATGTGTTTTAAAATCTTCGACTCGTCACTTAACATCAGGTGAGCTGTCATCAAACACCTAGCCTGACATCCATAACAAAAAAATTGGATAAGTAGGATTAGGATAGGTAGCATTAAAATAGGTAGGATAGTTAGATTTTGCACTGGTCCTATACTTCTAAATCTTAACGAGATGACTGATGACCAACATAAAGCAAAACAACGTTTACATACAAAAAGTATCAATGAAAAACTTGATTAATTAATTTTAAAAGCACATAAAACATGTTTAGTGTTATTTTTTCTTGATAAGTAATTCTACGTAAGTATGTGGTTTTTGTAAGAAACACGTTATCGTCTAAGATCTTTTATTACCTCGCATCGTTCACCGAGTAGTAAGGCAGATCAGTTAGTTCGAGAGGGACGGTTCACACTGACATTCCGGTAGCAGTTCTGTGAAAGCTCAGCACTCGACACCGTGAGATGTGTCGGGTGTCTAATGTCGCATTGTTGCCCACAGCCCGTGACCAGCGACCATCTCCGACCGTTCGGACGGAGCAGCTCCCACAGGTGTCGGGTGGACCTTAAACCTTTAGTTATAAAAATCGTGAGTCAATGGATAGTGTAGCCATTGAACTTGGATGAGAAGAGAGGTCATCTCTGTGTCGGCGGCTTAGGGACTGAAAACGATTGTCTCCGGTCCAAAAAGTGGTCCAGTTCCTATTTCAGGCTTGGCGTACTTTTTAACATTATCGCCCGCAGCGTCACTGAACATCAGATGAGCTGTGGTAACGTCTAGCCTGTCAACTATAAAAAAGAGACAGGAATACAACATTATCTCTCTTTTCTTTCTTGTTGTTAGGTCCTTACGTTAGTTTACTTATACGTTTTTTATTCTTTACTTGTATGGCAAAAGGCCTTGTGATTTTAGTGGTGGCTCGCACAGCGCCACCTAGGCCCAAACTAAGCAAGCTTGTACTGTGGGAACCATATAACTGATAGAAAACTTGTATACATTTTTTTTTTAAATAGTTACATACCTACTGTACATACAAAACACCCAAACACAGAATAAACATCTATCTATGTTCCTCACACTAATGTCTTTTGTGAGTGGGAATCGAACCCACGCCCTTCAGTTTTCGAAGCAGAACTACTACTAATTGACCTTACAGGCTCAGCCGTCTGTTAATTTGTATATCACTCGCGAAATCAATAACCATTAATCCAATGGCTTTAGATAATAATTTATTATTAGCCCACGTGCGTAGGAAAATGTACAATTTCTCGATTTTTTCTCTGTAGAGAAAACAACGCAGTTTAATTGATTTGTTGATAATGTCGATAGCTTTATTGGCTAAGCAGAGGTATACCCCTGGGAACAGGTTACGTGCCCACGCCTGCGGTTACCACCGACGGCCTCGCCGCGCTCCCACGGACTGGCACAGTAACCCGTGATGTTCTTGTTGCATTCTTGTCACCACCATTGATTTATCTTAAACTCACGGCATCTGAATCGGAGCACACCCAAAGAGAGGACGATATAACTTGGCCGCTCTCTTTCTCGTCGGTCAAAAGTTACACCGTGGTAGGCGCGAACTCAATTTAAATTAATATCATGTGACAGTTATCGATATTTTTATTTTATTTTATTCAATTTGCCCTTTTGGGGAGGCTAAAGCGTTAAAGCCATACTGCTTTGTCTTCCGTTTTTGCAATTAATGTCTTAAATCTAGTCATGCTTTAGTAAAGTAGTGGCGTCTTTACTATAACCTTCGATGGATTTTTGGAAGCAACACGAAAAGTCATGTTTCACCGCATTATATCACTTTCCCACACTCGTGCTTATAATTCGGCACTTTATGAATATAACACCATTATTTTTATGCATAAACACTCGAAAAAACACTAGTTTTGGCAAAAAATTCAATGGGGCGACACGTTATCGATAAACGATATGTTTTATGTTTTTTTTTTTATGAGCGACAGGTAGCTCTTGCTTAGTGTCATTCCGCTTGTATTAGTTACTGTCATATATTTACATCATATTTGACTGCGACTATTTATATATTAATTTGTGCATTCAATTACTTAAAACAATATAATATTACTTATTATTATAATTTCAACCAATTATCAATATAGGTACTTTTAACTATAACTATAATAATAGGTTACAACCCCAATTTTTTTACCCAATTTCTAAGAATGAAGATTTTTTTTATAAGTACCAAAATACAATATTTCTGTTATGAAGCCATGTTGACATATTTGTGTATCAAATAGCTTAGCACCAAATTACACGTCCAGGTTTCAACCACAACCCTCGAGTTATCGTTTTGCTGCGCATGCTCAAGTGCCCGAAGCCGTACCCTGGGTCCTGGGAACTCGGGTCCCCGCACCACGAGTCGATGATTTTAGTATTATGGTTCCCACACTCGCGTGTCGGCGTATTGCCCATTGTGCAGGTGTGGGGAATCAATTTTACACTTCTACTAATCACGGAGTTTTGAGAACGCGCGGCCTGTAAAGACACAATTAGGTTGAATGCTCATTAGTAAAGATTTGACATACAAACATGTTTCATAATTTACAAGAAATATTTGCCCTTATAAGTTGGCGTCACACAAATGGTTTTATAAAGGAAATAAGTAATAAATATCGCAGGACATTTCATACAACGTCAAATCACTTGACGTCTCAGAAAACCACCTATTTATAATTCCCCACCTCACACCTCAATGTCTCGCTTGGGATGTTTTGTGTATCTACTCGAGCATCACCATTAAGTCTTAGTACCGGGGCGATGCCCTGGGTTGCTGGGTAGATGGAGGTTGTAAATAAACATATCAGAATTCATGACAAACGGGAAGCAGTAGTTTACTGGCTAGCTAGTCCAATAGTGGCGTTAACTTCGATAATTGCACAGAGGACACTAAATTTTCCGATTAGCAAATTTTTGGTTTGTTTGAAATACATAGTAGACAGAGATCTCCACTATCTGCGTATCAGCTGCTATATACACTGTCTTTTTGTGACTTTATACTTATACACGCTAACGCATTTTGCATTTTTATTTATTATACCATAAGGAAATTCACTCATGAGAAAATCCTATTCTTAGCTAAGCTACTTTCAAATTGTAAACATAAACAAACGAGGCGAAACAAACAGTTAGAGGTAAATATAGTCAAGTTTTAGTGCAAGTGGTAACAGATAAGTTACCAGGTGCTAGTACTTTTTTATGTAAAAGTAATGAGACGAACGAGAAATTGTCCCGATGGCAAGAGCTAACGCATGTCCGTGACCACTACAGCGATAATACAGAAGAATTTTTTTTAGTAATTAAACAATATCCATGGCATTGCTGCTTTGGCTCTCATTACTTTGAGCCCTTCGATGGTTAGTCTTTACAGTAATTTCATAAAAAAAGACCTGTAATTTCGCTGTTAAGAGTGTTTATTGTAATTTAATCTTAATTTTTTTATTTGTAGCTAGATACTTCTTATCTACTTTTAGTTGTGCTACACTAACTTTAGATATTCCTTTTCGTCCTCTCTCTCATTATGTCAGCCATGTACCGCCTGATCAACAGCTATATACTGTATATCTCTTGTACATAGGTAATCGTAACTTATTAATCGCTGTCATGAAAATTCCAGCAGCGTTTTACGCTGCCATAAAACGAGCTATTTAGTTTTATGTTTTAATTTACGAAGCCGTTCGAGACGCGCGGTGTACCCCTTGATACACCTTGTATATGAACTGTAAGGAAACGGAAATCACCATTAACAATACTTAATGTGAGACGCGTTGAGAATGAGATAGTTATTACTGACATCAACTGTCAACATTATAAACCCTTCATAGATGCCACATCTAATCCTGGACATGTCTCTCCTAGAACACGCCATACAGCGTAATATTCGGAAATTAGCTTCAAGGCCAATAATAGCCAATACAGTCACCCATCTTTTTTTTACGCTGACAGGCTAGTTGTCTTGACAACTGCTCACCTGATGTTGAGTGACGGTGTGGTCGAAGATGGTAAACACACCTAGCCTAGAATGGAACAAAACATGAAAATTATGTGTATCCAGTATTGTTTCATATATGTATATCTCTCAGGTATGTCCTTCTAGTAACCTATGTTAAAATTAAATCAAATAACTAATCTGAAAGTAGAGTTTGACTAGGTGGTATCTTCTTAGCAAAAGGTCATCTAGGTAGGTACTAATGCAATATCAGATATTCTACTGCCAAGCAGTAGTGTAATAAACATTATATTCCGGTTTGAATGATACAGTAGCTAGCGAAATTATAGGGCCATTGAGACTTACCATCGAATGGCAAAGCAATGATAGTCAACGCCAAAGTAACGATATCTTGGACTTTGTTTTTATACTCAAAGTTCTGGGTACTGCTGTAATGGTCATGGACAGGCGTTATCGCTTACCATCAGGAGGGCTTTTATCTGCGTTTCATTAAAAAAATCCGGTTGGACCAGATACGCAGAAGAAATAGAAGGGTATGTTATGGATGGTACATGCTCAAATACCAAACCAAGCCGAAAAGTACCGGTGTTGTAGGTGAGGTGAGTGCCATAAATCTAGCAGAGCTTGTAGTTATTTTCGAAGTTAATGGTGTTCCCAAAATACCCGTAATTGAAATTATTTTAACAAAAGTGCTAAACGCATAGTGCTTGAGTTATTTTTTCATTTATTACATGTTTTACGTTGTATTTGAAAAAAAAAAAAAAAAAACTTTTTTTTAAATGTAAAAGTAATGAGATGGACTGGACGCTCTCCAGATGGTAAGAGATAACGCCTGTCCATGACCATTGACCATTGCAGCGATATACAAAACTTTAAATAGAAAAACGAAGTTCAGGGCATCGTTGCTTTGGCGCTCCTTACTTTAAGACTTTCGATGGTTAGTCTCAACAGCCCTGTAATTTCGCTAGCTGCAGTACCTTTCAAACCGGAACACACTAATGTTTACATACCTACTACTGCTTGGCGGCAGATTATCTGGTACTGCGGTGGTACCTAAAGTATTGAAAAACATTTCACATGGCGTCATATAGCTACAAACTGGGCTGGCCGGCACATGCGGCATACTCGGGCTCGGATGCTGCTTGCAGGTCGGTGCTCTGCTCGCGGTATGCACACAAACTAGTAATAGATTACCTTTCCTCTCCCTGTGTTGCGTATAGTTTAGGTTTATTTGAAATTAAGATTGTTAAGTTTACATAGGTCACGGAACCCACTAAAGCGTGGCGTTGAAATTTAAAAAAAATGAGCTAACGGGGCACTTTGCCTAGCCATCGCCCTCCTCAATCATATCTGAGGGCACCGATACACGACGCCGTCGTAAGAAGGAGCCTACGGTGGTGAGGTATATGCTCGAGTGCGAGGGCGTACGTTCGAATCCCGCTCAAGACAAACATTTGAGACACTCTGCTCGTGGTATACATACAAACAAATAATAGATTACTTACCTCTCCCTATATTACGTTTCATTTAAGTTATATTAGTTAAAATTATTATTATTAATAATTAATTAATTATTAGTTATTAGTTAATTTAAGTTATTAAGTTGTGATAAGTTCACAAAGATTACGGATCCCGGTATTTGTGGAGCGGAAATAACAAAAAAAACTTAGCGTGATAACTTATTCCACAGTCTCCCGAACTAGATAACTTCATAAACTATGATTGTTAAGTTTAGTGTGTCGTAGCCGGAGCTATGGATCGTGACTGTTCGGGCGCACGGTTCCGCGTATGAAATACTGCTAGTTTACCGCTTCCGCCGCTTCCGGTAGGGCGACCATGAAATGTCACTTCAAAAGAAAACTAGATTTAAAAAAACAGCTTCATCATCACGTCCCAGCTGTCTCACTTGAGAGCCATTTTAAGTCCATTCTGACTGTGCTTACCATCTTCGACACTTCGAAACAGGTGTCACTTAACACTGCAACGATAATCCTCTTATTTACCTCCTGTTATATAATATTTGTGGTGTCAATATATGTACTTATATAAAGTTAAAAAAATATAAGTATTCTATCAGCTCCCATAGCTTTGCTTAATTAGGGGCTAGATGAAGCTGAATAACATGTCCTACGATATTTATTATTATGTTGACGATGAATTTAAAAACTATGGTATTGTTGTGTGGTCACCCCACGGCCCAGGTGGTAGCACAAGAGTTGGCGGCGCACGCGCATCTCTATTTTCAGAGCAATTTAGGAAAGCGCGCGCGGAATCCACGAGCTCCGATTTCAAACGAGCGCAGTATTTCAAATATCGAACCCCAACCTTTATTGGTTGCCGTCTCGTGTTCTTTTTATGAATATATAATTATTTTCTTTTTTTTAAATAGGGCGGGAGATCTTTAAGCAATACTCATTCCACAAACGTGAACACATTATACACGTATAAAACAAATAAGTATGAATGAAACCGTTTTTGTTAATCCTCGTTTGATAAATGTATGTTTTTTTTATAGGTACAATTTATATATTTTTTTAATAAAATAATTATCTATGTGTATTTTTATTACTTCGTAAGGCTGAATGTAAAAGAAATCGAATCTGTGGGTATGCCCTAGTGAAGTAGTTGTAATTTGACCGCAAGCTTCGATGGTATATATATAAACATTCGAAAAAGCACAAGATTTGAAAAAAAAAATACAAGGAGGTGATATAATTTTTTCTGTATTCCCGCCAAAACTCAGAAGTATCCATAAGGCAACGCAGATGGCGCAAATAAAAATAAAAAACCGGCGAACTGCGAGTTGGACTCGCGCACGGAGGGTTCCGTACCATTGTCTATAAAAACGGCAAAAAAATCACGTTTGTTGTATGGGAGCCTTCTTAAATATTTATTTTATTCTGTTTTGTTATAGCGGCAACAGAAATACATCATCATCTAACTATCACGGTTCATGAGATACAGCCTAGTGACAGATGGACAGACAGTCAGACGGACGGAAAGCGGAGTCTTAGTAATAGGAACCCTAAAAAACAATAATATTTTAACTACCCACTAAAACTTTTCATTAATTATTTAAAAGTAGGCAGTATATTTTTATTTAGGAATAAGAAATGAAATTCATTGTTAATATGACGAAACCTTGACGCGTAGAACTGTGGGACCAAATTCAGCAACATCTGTGTAATGTTTACTCCACAAACAGTACTTGATATTGTTTATTTAACTTAGTAATACGGTATTGTGTTCCACTGCACGCCTTTGCGGGCGATTCACTATACTTTTGAAACGATTTGAACATGTCGTAAAAGTAGCTGACGATTAGATCTCTAGAGTCTTGGTAAACAGATATTTCTTAATGTCCAAGTGTCCAGTACAATTGTGAAGCGACATTGTGTTTCAATGTTACATTTTTTGTCCAATTGTGTGAAATGTTTCGTTGGTAATGGCCACTAATTTCTACGCCAACCGTTTCCATTTTCCAGTTCAACGTAAATCACTCTAGCCTCTACTATAGAAGATATTCCAATACAAATAAAAATATTTTATTGATACTTTCAAAGTAATGAATAGAATTTCGTAATGTCATTTGAAGTATACCATAATATATCAAATATTTGACTCCTATAGTGTTAGTATTACATAATATTTTTTATAGTAATTTATCGTAACTTATTTTATTTGATTGTTGTGAATAATATGCCTAAATTATTGAATTTTTGTTTTTAAATTATTGATTATTTAGTATTTTTTTGACATCCCTGTTGGTTCATTGGTAGAATATCTGCCTAAAGGTCTGCCTATTTTGAGGTATAAGCAAAATGTTTGTTCTGTGTCTGGGTGTTCTGTATGTATTATAAGTAAGTATTTATTTAAAAAAGTATACATGTATTCTATCAGTTATTTAACTGCCATAGTACAAGCTTTGCTTAGTTTGGGGTCAGATGGCGCTGTGTGTCCTACGATATTTATTTAATTGTTTAATTTATTTTTTTAATTTATATCAATCGTACTTTTGGTATTATATGATAATTTTACTATAATACTACTATAATCATAAAAATACATACACAAATCAGATATGAAGAGATTCGTAGACGAACTAAAGTTACCGACATAGCCCAGCGGATTAGCAAGTTGAAGTGGTAGTGGGCAGGGCACATAGCACGCAGAAGTGATGCCCGCAAATAGGGCTGCAAAGTTCTGGAGTGGAGACCACGGACCGGCAAGCGCAGCGTAGGACTTCATAATGAACACCGCAGAAGCGCGCTGGATGCGAGCCACTTCCAACCAGTCTGTATAAAAATCATTGGGGGTGGCCTATGTCCAATAGTGGACGTCCTACGGCTGAGATGATGATGATGACGTAAGTTTATCTTTGTATTTTTTTAGTCGGTAGAATGTTTATGGAGACCGTGTATTGTCTGACAGCCGCTGAATCACTTACAAAATAGGCCGCTTTGTAATAACAAACCTACTTAATATTAAGTTCACACGGCAATTGCGGAGCTAGCGGTCACTTTAAATAAGATTCTAAATGTCTGACTAAAATTATCTTAATATTCACTCTACCGTTACTTAATACCATTAACGCCATTATTTCGGTGACGTTACTAGGTAATATTTTTTAAAATTTTAGTTGCGTTCAAAAGTGTTTTCATTCGAGGAACTTGTAGTGTTTTGCGTGGTCAATAGTAATTCTTTGATGGAAAGAGTATTCAAACCAGCGTTGGTAGGATTATATAAATTTTGGTTGATTAACACGGGCAGTGAAGGCAAACGTTGATATGTATCTGAAAGGGCACCTTACACTTTGTACCGATAATAACTTAGTAGTTAGCGTGGTCTGTTCGGCGTGTGACCGAATAGCATGGGTTCAAATTCTAACAATGAGCTTGAGCTGGTTAAGAAAACTATAGCATGGTGGTAGGGTCAAATCGAAAAATTGCCGTCAAACACTTACAAGTGTATTCTGGCAGCCTCACTTGACCGCTAGTTCCATCCCAGGCTAGGTTTGTTTACCATCTTCGACCACACTTAACGAAGTGAGCTGTAGTCAAACATTTAGCCTTCCATAAAAAAATAGGAAGTCATGAGGACTGCCGACAGAAGTGAAAACTTGAAATACGACTCATTAGCATGTCGGTAACGCGGCCACATCAGCATATTAGTGACGCGTACCCATAAATTTTGCCCCTACTAAGAAACCGCTCAACGCGGCTAAAGAAGTGTATTCACTTCAAGGAACTTACACTAACTGTAGGGATTTTGTTCGTGCAATGCAATGGATATAGCACACGCACTGTAATACCGTTGAAAGCTAAGAAGTTTCGTCTCTATAGTCGTAGTTAAAACCTTTCTGTGAACACCTATCGGCTCTCCTTCTATGAAATCCATAACAAACGCGGGTGTTGGCTGCGCTATCTCATTCAGCACCTCCGAATGCGGCTTTGCCATTATTTCGCCAGTTTCTAATAAACCTCGTTTTGCAGATCTATCGGCAGGTGTTGGTACTGGGTGAATCATCGAAACCATTTTCTTCTAGATTATTTCTTACAGAATTATTGAGGACTTGAAAATTATTGTAACCATTCAATATCTTGCCCCATTCCATATTTAATGGTTTTGTTTTAACGCAAGTCTATTTAGAGTAACAAGAGATTACTAACTCTTAGCAGTAAGATGCTAAAATAGGTACCACCAGTATCAGACATTCTGCGGCCGAGCAGTAGTGTGTAAGCATTGATGTGTTTAGTTTGTAGTTTTAAAGGAAGCTAGAGAAATAACAGGGCTATTTATCTATAAATAAAATAAAATAAATAAATATAAATATTGAAACTAACCATCAAAATGTTTTAGAGTAATGAGCGATAGGCGATATCTCTGCGTTTTGTTCGTATCATTACTTTGACATTAAAAAAGCTTTCATCATCGCCATCATCACCTGCTTACATCAATCGCATGCTGTGCATGCATAACTAACTCTCTTTCATAACTTGTACACTTTATTGGCGTTGGTCATGGTATATTTGATAATTTCTTTTAAGATGTACTTAAAAGAAATAATCAAATGATAATTTAAAGGAAACCCTCTACATAACCCTACAAAAAGCTGCAATTTTAAATACGTGTCGAATTGTAAGAAAGTTCATGCAGATAGAAGAAAATGATACAGATTCTCACCACAACACACTATCAAACTAAACACACACCACACGCTGCATTTACTTGGCTCACGCCCGTAAATGTAGCTAAAAATCAGCCAAAGAGCTGAGAAGGAAAACACTCCAGAAATAATAATAATAATAATCTTTATTACCATACATACAATTTGCAGTTTAACAATTTCACATATTTAATTACTATTTACGATTTTCAGGGAAGAAAGCTCGTATATCTCGTATCACTTTTGGCTAAATTTACTTAATGATGCAGTTTTGTTCAGAATTTAACGCTCTATCGATCTATGTATTTAAATTCAAAAACAAGCTTTTTACTACCTTTTTATTTTATTTTTTAAACTATTTTTTTAATACTATCTTATAAATTCTGATTTCATAGTACCTCTTTAAAAAGTTAGGCGCTACTGTAATCAAAAACGTTTGGCCGTAAAAGTAAGTGCCATCTATCAACTATGGATAACTAAAATAAAAAAAAATAACCAATTTTTTTTTTGTTTACGTTTTATGCTTCTCCTGTTACCTGTTTTTATGTGTTTTCTTCACAAGTAAATGATTAATCTCTACTCAGATTTATTTTATCTTACTAACACACCTTAGCTACTGCTAAATTAACTTACTGCGTAACGTTTACATTACACTCAGGTTTCTGGCTGAAATATCCCCGAATAGCAAGGCTAAACAAATCTGCAGCTTAGGCAGAAATAGCCGCGTATTTTGGCTTTCAGAATGTTTTACTGCCTTATATGTTACAGTGCCTAACAGTGCAAAGTTCTGTCTCAAGTTTTTATGATTGCTTTAAACTTAGATCCTTATATAAATAACTAGCGACCCGCCCCCGCTTCGCACGGGTGCAATGTAGATATTAATGTGGTACATATGCATGTATTATACATATAAACCTTCCTCTTCAATCACTCTATCTATTAAAAAAAGCCGCATCAAAATCCGTTGCGTAGTTTCAAAGATTTAAGTATACATAGGGATATAGGGACAGAGAAAGCGACTTTGTTTTATACTATGTAGTGATAGTGACTATAGTACCTGGGCGACTGAGTTTTGCTTGGTGAGCAGAGTCTGTCCGTACATCGTGGCGTGAAAACTAGTTAGAGCTATTAATTTTTTACCCCTAAAAATCTCCGTAAAACAAACAATTATAATTAAAATCGAAAAATATTTTTGATATTCTTTTTTATTTTTATGTTGACCAGTGACTGTGTAGTCGAAGATGGTTAACACACCTTAGCCTGAAATGGAACTGGCTCTCAAGAGAGGTTGCCGGAGCGCACTGTTACAACTTGAGGGTTAAACTTTAAGGGAGGGGTTTCAACTTTACTTGTAAATATTATTTTTATCGACATTTTATTATTTTAACATGTAATTAATATTTTGACAAAATTTAGTTAAAATTGTAACATACAAATAACAACTTTACGGGCCTTTATTTGACCGTTGACGTTCTTGTAACGCAGCCAGCCTTACAAGAACGTTTGGGCGTGTGGGTGCGGAGTGCGTATGATTTTGTATTCAGTTTACCAACGTGTATTTTTAGTATATAATATAGTTGATATTATGTCATTATAATTACATATACTTAATTAATATTTTGACATTTTTAATTGTATTTTTGATATCAATTGGAGTGTAAACGTATATGTATCTAAATTCTAAACATTTTCTAAACAACATAAAATATACGTAATATTGTATAGGTATAGGGTCATAAATATTTTATCATAATGGATAAAATATAACAATACAAAATATTGTCAATTTTAAATTAACACTAAGATAGAAAATAAAATAACAACTTAAAAAATATATCTTAGAATTAATACTATCTACACTATTTACAAATGTATAAAAACAACCTAATCCAAGAGTTCATCAGAGGCGGGAAATGTGGCCAATATGCATTTGACCAAAGTGGATGCCAGCATTCTGATCACCTGACGCCTCCTCTAAACTTTTGGCCAGGTCTCTATATAGTTCGTGAATGAATTGAATATTGGAAATTAAAATGACCTAATTATTGAAATGAATGGGAATGGTAATAACTAGTAACTTTATCGTATTTCTAGCGGTTATAAAATTTGGTGCAAACTGTAGGTAATCGCATGCAGTCAGGATGTTTTGACCCCGTTACGTGGCTGCGGCTGCAAATGTAGGGGCATGCGTTTCTATACGACACCAGTTTCCGGGGTATTTCTGAAATTGTTGTGTAAACACGAATCCCGTTCTGAATCCGCGCCTGGCTCTTGCAACTAGTTAGATGTTGTCACGTGCCTCGGTAGAGTCCATCACTGCTCTACGAATGCTTTTTTTATGGTTAACAGGTTAGGTGTTTAACCACAGCTTACCTGATGTTAAGTGACAATGTGGTCGAAAATTATAAACACACCTGGAATGTAGCTGGCTTTTACATGAGGCTGTCGGAACAAACTATTAGGTGCTTCGCGATAGATTTTCAACTGAAGGAAAACATCCTGAGGAAAGTATGGGTTCCTCGCTGTTTTCCTTCACCGGTAACTTAAGCTCATTGTTGGGATTTGAACCCATGCCCTTTGGCTAGTATACAGACCATGCTAACCACTGAGCTATCATCGCTACAAAAATGAACTCACAAAATATGTACTCACATGATATGCGTAGGTATGTATTGTATCATAACATTGATCAATCGTAACGGTGTCTATCGTACCACACGTAGGCGACAATGGCGCCATCTGTTATTAAAAAACAGCGTGGGCGTGGCCCTTCGTTCAAATTTATCAGGCTGATGGCTAAAGGGAGACTTTACTAACTGTCGTGAATCACGATGCAGCATTATTTACGAAACTACGAAGATAAAAAATAATTTGATTACTTTTTATACATTACTAGCTGTTACCCGCGACTTCGTCTGCGTGGTTGAATGAACGAATAAGCTTTTAAATATAATTTGATATAAAAATCATCCTATATGTTAATCCAGGTAATAAACTATATGTGTACCAAGTTTAATTCAAATTCGTTCAGCCGTTTTGCGTGATAGAGTAACAAACATACAAACTATAATATAAGTAGGATATAGATCTACGTTTCGCCACCAACTCACTTTATGGAAAGCGAAAGTGCGGCAGAGGATGGAGCACATTGATCTGGAAGAATTCTATTCAATCAAGTCTTAAAAACGCGAGATACAGTACATTTAGAGATATAGTATTTTCTCCCATTCAGTTGTCCCGGAACGAAGTAGTTCGCCAGAGAACTATCGACAAGAGTGGAGACCGCGAGTCGGCAAACGTAGTATAGACCGCCCTGAGACTAGATGGAGTTACGATATACGTAAGACAGCTTGGCAGTGGCTGGAAGCAAAAAGCGGAAGATCAGGCTGAGTGGTGTGTCCTGGGAGAGACCTACTTCTAGCGGTGGACTATGCTAGGATGATAATGATGAGTATGTAGTTTTTGTGCAATTACAAAACCTTAATTATTGTTTCGTTTTTTCTTGTCTTCATAACAATAGAGTTGGTAAGTATCCACCAGCCGTAACATTTTTTCTCATTATTTAGAGCCTACATTGTCGTATAGAAAATTCTGTACAAAAGTAAAATTAAAAGTAATTGCACAAACAAACTGCAAACAATAAGATATTAAAAATATTAATTTACTAATTATTTTTGTTCTTTTTGTATTGTTCTATGTGGCTGCTAACTGGTATACGTGCTTCGATCTGTAGGCACTACACATCTTTATAATCTTCTGAGTAAACAGTAGGTTTTATTTTAGAATAAGCGAGCTAGTTACCTATAGGTACCAACATAATTAATACGTAAGTGACTTTTTGTTACGTTTTTCTTGCTTATAAAATTAGTTGTAAATGCAGTGAGTTTTTGTGTATTCCAAGACTATTCTGGAATTAAATGCTGGTTGGTTTTTATACTGCTTGGCAGACAGTAAAATAGCACACGCTAGACAAAATAAAACTTAGATTCTTTGATTATTTAGACTAGTACATCTTCACAGAATAGATTATAACTTTTTGCATATATTTTTTGAGTAACTGTATAATTGGCGAGTTTCCTCAATTAGGAATGTTCGGGTCTCGCAGCATATTCTACACTTACGAGTAGGTACCTGCTCCGCAGTGCTGGAAAAAGTGCACATGAATAGAATGAACGCTCTTCTGATGGTATGAGATAACGCATGTTCATAGCCATTGCAGCGATACACAAAACTTTAAGTAACAAAACAAAGTCCAGGGCATCGTTGCTTTGGCGCTTATTAATTTGGAATTTTAATGGTTAGTCTCAACAATAAAGTCAATATGGTCAGACTTTCTAATTAATATATTTTTTTAATGATGAATAAGCTTGCGTTTATTCGCCATTTCACCTGATGTTAAGTGAAGATGCGATCTACGATTGAGCTTGCTTGCCTAGAAGATACCGATTCATTCTCGACTTAAAGACACCCAGATTGTATCTATCAGGGAACACCCACTCGAGTAGCGTATTCCACGCTTAGCCCTTCGAATGTATCAAATAACATTAAGATGTACACAATGTTATATGCATAGCCGAAATGACCATTCTCGACAACTTTTAATATGGGAACAATTCTACAATTTCAAAAAAATTAAACAGCGGTTTCATACAATTAAACAAATGGTCAACTTTTTCTATAGAGAAAAAAAAAATTATTTTTTACGACTTCAAACTTGTCCCTTTAGTAAAAGTTGTTCATAATTATGAGTACAATGACTCCCTTTGAATTTAGTACACCCCAAGCTATTAACTCTATATATTAATATTAACAAGTAAGAATATAATCATGTCTAATGATAAATTCGCTTCACTGTTCAACAGTTTGCGGCTTGCACACACCGAGATGCAAGATGGCGTACAATGTCGAGCCACCTTTACTTACAATGCTAATTATGAGTTTTTCGTGGACATAATAATATAAATAATTAGTCTTTATTTAGCCAATGAATTGCCAAGGTCTGTCAGATCTCACGCTGATCCGAGAGATGTTAACAAATTAATGAAATAATGTGAGAATTGCTTTATTTGTTCAGCGACTCAGTAATTTTATAGTTGAATGTTCATTGTTTTTTTTTAAATTTCTGCGCAATATGCGGCAACGTACGGTAATCACCCTGGGATTGGGATTTAAGAGGAGGCTGCGCGATCAAACATGATAACTGCCACGATATTGTAAATGAACCATAATTAAGACCGATATAAAACTAAAACATGTTATTTTTCAAATCTTTTTCTGTTCATTGACAACCTTAAACGCGATAGATAGAAATTTACCTGACACTTTTACTATTCGAAAATAGTGCCAATTTTCAGGTATTTAAGATTTTTTCTTAAAGATAAGATTAGTTACATAAACAAAAAAAATATTCATGAAACGAGCATCAGTTGAGTGTCTCTTTTTCAGGCACAGCGAATTGATTCTGAATACTTTGGTAACTTTCTTTTTCTCGGACTAAGAAGAGAGTAATCTTTCCAAGTGATGGGCAGCGTCATATTTGTCCGCACAGTTAACATACACATTTATTGTTCACACCATAAATAAATTATTGAGAAAAGAAACAGCTTCGTAATAGTGCAACAACTGTCAGCCTTATCGCTTAAAGCAATCGCTTCGAGGCAAGCGTAGTACTAGTAGTAGTTCATTGTCATTTAGAATTTTGTGCTTCGAGAATTCGAAACCCTGCGTGATCTCCGTTTACAAAGTATTTTAATTGCCCTAATTGTCCATTCAAATCAAAGTAAGTAATATTTATACACAGTTAGATATGGGTAGATATATTTCCTTAGCAAAAAGTCGTCTAGGTAGGTACCACCGCAGTACCAGATATTCCGCTGTTAAGCAGTAGTGTGTAAACATTACTGTGTTCCGGTTTACGGGTACTGTAGCTAGCGAAATTACTGGGCTGTTGAGACTAACCATCGAAAGTTTCAAAGTAATGAGCGCCAAACCAGCGATGCCCCGGACTTTGTTTTGCTACTCAAAGTTTTGTGTATCGCTGCAATGGTCATGGACATGCGTTATCTCTTAACATCAGGAGAGCGTATTGTATTAAAAAAAATGTAAGCAGCGGCGGAGTTACCAACAGGCTGAGTACGCTATCGATCCTAGGGCGGCAAATTAAGACACCGAGTAGGGTAGGTAGTATAACATTAAACCAAAAAAAAAAAACTTGTACAATTTCAACCATCTATGATTGTAAACCAAGTCTACGAACTAACAATTATAGAAGTATAGACGGGAAAAATTTACTGTTAAAATGTGGAAATCCGCCACTAAATGTAAGTATACGTGAAGACTAAATGATTAGCAAACTTCCTTAGATAGACTTCGTAAAAATCTTAGCAATCTATTCAGGCTTGGTTCAGTTACTCTATTAGAAAACGATGTTCTCCTTTTTTGACTTAGATTTATACCAAGTCGATGGCCTGCAATATAAACAAAGAGTGGGTGACGCTCGCGTCACAGTAGAGTGCGCGGGCGCTCCTCCGGGTCACGCGCTCCGCACACGGTACTGGGAACAACTACGTTTCTAATTTTAGCGCAATTCATTTCATTTTTTGGGTTCCGTACCTCAATAGAAAAAAAAACGGAACCCTTATAGGATCACTTTGTTGTCCGTTTGTCTGTCTGTCAAGACCCTTTTTCTCAGGAAGGTACACTAAGCAATAGAGTCGTTTTTATCACCCGGATATTCCACATCATGACTACTGTTATCCATACATACATTCACACGCACTCAACCTTTTAATTCTTATCTACACCTCTATTCCATTAGTAGTGTTATTATAGCCACCATCGTTTTAAAGCATCCAAACTATAGTTTACTTCCGCAGTTGATTTATTTGTCACTTGGATGAATAAACCTATTGGACATTTGATCAATAAATACTAATTTCACTTTAGAACACAACTATTTTATACATGTAATCTGGCAAAGAAACAATAGTTATTTTTTTAAAATTTTTCTTTGTATAGGTTTTGCGATTTTTCTAACAAAGTTAATTTGATATCCGATTTCATTATGACACACATAATTTTATTTCTGTTAGTGGTAGGTAGGTACCACTGCAGCACCAGATATTCTGCCACCAAGCAGTATTGTACATTACTGTGTTCCGATTTAAAGGGGTTGTTGAGACTAAAAATCGAATATCTGAAAGTAATAAGCGCCTAAGCAACGATACCCTGAATTTTGTTTTGCTACTTAAAACTCAAAGTTCGTGGACATGCGTTATCTCTTACCATCAGGACAGCGTCTCGTTTGTCTCATTATTTTAACATAAAAATATATCATAAGGCCATAAACAGAGATACAAAGGTTTAATGAGGATGTCCTTTTATGCTGGGTAGCAAGCTCTATTGCCTTGTACAGCTGTTGTCACGCAAATAAAGCCTTTGACTTTGACTTTAATACCACATTTAATAAGTCGCCTAGTCGGTTGTTATAAATGTAACAAACAACTACAACCGCCTTTTTTACGTTTTATCTTGTGCCAAAGAGTCCAACTTATAGGACACTGAAAAGACAATAAGGATTATAATATACGTATGACATTAGGTTTCATGTCTAGTAGTTTATATGTCGCCGATTGTTTGGTATGGCCACTAGTAGCCGCTTAGCTCTCGGATCACGTGGAGTATGGGCATTTCCTTTTCCGAAACGCGACGAGAGGCCAAAGACACGGGATGTGATCACGGCTTACTGATACATCAAACGGATAGACAATCCAATACTTAGATTTGGAGATAGGTTAACGATAGAGATGACAACAACTGGTTTTACTTCTCCGTTGTCGGCATTTCGCTTTGAATGGATTCCATGTTGGCGATTCCTTGAATAACTCAATTAAAGTAGGTAGTTTATCTTTCTATTGTATACGCCACTGTCTTATAGTTTGACAGTACGAAAATCGTTGGCATCATTTTTATGGTTGACAGACTAGGTGATTTTAATCGACTTCAAAAAAGGAGGATGATCTCAATTCGCCTATATGTTTTTTTTTATGTATGTTACTCGATCTTTCCGCCAATTATGAATCGATTTTGATGATTCTTTTTTTTTGTTTGGTAGATCATACTTCAGAGGTAAGCCCATATAAATTGTATCGAAATTGATTATCCTTTACTCCGAAACCTCACTGTTTCATTAGAGCAGCTTGTTGGCCTAAGGGTCATGGAGTTGGTTTTTTTAAATTGTAAACTTATACTTGTATCACAGTTCATTTGATGTTAAGTGACGGCGTGGTCGTAGTAAATAGTAATACACCTAACCTGGAATGGAACTGTCTCTCAAGTGAACCTGTTGGAACACACTGTTTGGCGACATATTTTCAACTTAACACACTACTGTAAACATTACTGTTTTTTAGTAATTCTTCATTAATATGCATTGTATATGTAAGCCTTTGTCATTTAGATTAAAAATATATCTAAATACCAGCGAAAACCGTATCAAAATCCATTGCGTGGTTTAGAAGAAGTAAGCGGAAACAAATAAGTAAATAATAACAAACAGTTGCGGACAGCTACTTTGTTTTATAATACTAATCAGAGAAGAGAAGAATAATAGATTTCAACGCGTGAACAATATTATTCAGTCTTATTTATTTAATTTACGTTGCCTATATGGAGCTATGGTTGGGGAATTTCGTAGTCCAACGTATTTTGCCGGCGATCCAGCGGAGGAATGCCGCCAGTTTGATGGGTATCTACTTATAGTGGCTGGCTCGATCGACGGACTATTTTTGGTATTTTCACTAACTTTTTTAAAAGTTGACATGTTATATTAATATTTTGACGTATATTTGTATATGTATTTAGATATTATGTATAGAGTTATATATTTACATTTTGGAACATATAACAAAGATGAATTATATAAGTGCATTATTGCAATTATATAATGTAAAAAAATGACGCTTGATAAAACTGAAAAGTACTATTAATTCTTATTGGTGCGAGAGAAGTTTAGTTTCTAGGATAGAGTAACAGAATCGAAACATCTAAGTCGAAAGCTCAGGATTCTTCTATCACACGGCTAGGGTTAGGCCGCGCGGTAACGTCACGGGCCATGGAACAAGCACAATGAGAAGGCTTGGAGCGGCGCACGCGCATCTAATTAGAAACAAGTATTAGAGTTACAAATTGTGGTAGACCAGTTGGAAGATGTGCCTTAGTTTATTTTTAAAACCTATCTACAGCGTTGTGTTTAAGGGCCATCTCGCCTGATATTAAGCGAAAATGCAGTCTACGATGGAGCACGCTTGCCTAGAAGAAACCGATTCACTCGCGACTTGAAGGCACCCAGACTGTATCCATCAGGGAACACCCATTCAGGCAGCAAACTTCTATGATTAGCAGTTCGTACGAAGCGTACAGAGCTCATTCCGAATTCTGCGATATAATTAAACATGAGTAATCCAGCATAATAAAAACTTTTTTTTTTCATGAAAATTGTTTATTTTTCGGTCTGTGTTTTGCGTAGTTAGCGAGTATGAATTGTTATGTCTCTGTATAATGGTAATGAATGATATTAATGTGGTCAACACCGTGACGGATTATCAAGGATGGACACACGATTGGGGTTCCGCAAGCGAATGGCAACATATTTTGCTGTTCAATAATTCATTCACTGTTGAACTTGGCAATGTGAAGATGAATCCTTAGAATTTTTAAGGTAACCTATAAAGAATTTCTGCTTCAGAGTTTACTGAGCCTCACTTGAGAGCCAGTTCCATTTTAGGCTAAGTGTGTTTACTACCTTCGACCGCACCGTCACTTTACATCAGGTGAGCTGTGGTAAAACAACTAGCCTGTCAAATATATAAAATATATGTATATATTTCGGCCTTACAATGCGATAAGGGGTGGCTGCCGTAGAAATCTGGTCATTGTTGGCATTACCGAAGGTAAGAGAATACGAAGCCGGTCGCCAACACGATGGTCTGATCAAGTGAAAGAAGATACCTCTTCTACCAAGTGGTGAGGACTACTTCAGCCCGGAGTCGATGGAGGCAGGTTGTCCCTTTAAGGGGTTCCAGTGACAACGATCGTCAGAAATTAGGGACCGATTGAAGAGATAGATACTTACTTTATTATTATTCTTACTACTAAACAATAGCTATAGCTGCGACTGGTAACTACACAATTAAGTCCCACTACAGTGGTTTGGCGCGGGTCTGCGGCAAAGATGGAGTACTAGAAATCATACGAGAACTTGTTTTTCGCTAGGTAGGGCACAAATAGAATTAACCACAAGCAAAAGACATATTAACTTTCTCAGGAAAACTGAAACGTTCATAAGTATTTAAAGTCTTTAGATCTCATCCCTGCAGCGCGATAGACCCCACCACGTGCACGGTGATGCCACTGATTTGCAAGATATTTCATCTATTTTTTCAAGAGCACCATTTGTTAAATTTTCAATACAGAACCCTCGAACATTGTGTACTAAAGCGTTGCTGCCGACCGAGGTAACAAATATCCCGGAAGCAAGCAGCATTGATTTGTTATTCATTGTTTTGTATACTGCTGTTAACTAAACGGGCTGACCACGACCTAGTTTTCTTACTTATTTATCTATTACGCTAATAATTAGGTGCTTTATAATTACCAGATTACTTTGACACTTTCATAAACACGATTAATATCTTTATATATAAAAATTTCGTGTCGCGTTGTTTGTCCGCGATGAATTCCTCAACTACTGAACCGATTTTAACCAAATCTTGCATACTGTGTGCAGTTTGATCCAACTTGAGAGATAGGATAGCTTATATCTCAATTTATAATCGATTTTTTTTTATAGCATATTATTTTGCAACAATGAGGTATAATGATGGCGGTGTAAGGTAATTTATAATTGGATTGAGTAATATTCAATAGATGGCGCTACGTTAAAAGTCCAAACGTTTCATATGCGCTACAATTTATTTCACGTTACACGCGTGTGTTCAATTTGGCCACAGCAACGCGTGGCCGGGTCTGCTAGTATTATATATATTTAGTTTTATTTAATTATATAAATATTTCACATACTAGGTATATTTATAATTTTTAATTTTTATAATTTAATAGTGTTACAACATTATCTCATCTGTTCTTTATCAGTAACGTGTTTTCCAAACAAATTTAAAATACATGAATGGTTAAATGATTACGACTAGTAAATGATTTCTTTAAATTTATAGCCAGTGTCACTCGACATTAGAGTATTCTAACGATACCCCATACATCTAAATCTGTTCACAAATTTGAACGGTAAAGTGTAATAAAGGAACTCACATACATGAACCCTGAACTTAGTGGGCGACGAAATTACAGGGCTGTTGAGACTAACCATCAAATGTCACAAAGTAATAAGCGTCAAAGTAGCGATACTCTGGACTTTGTTTTGCTATTCAAAGTTCTGTGTGTAAGTTAAGTAAAAATTTTTTTTTCTATAATGGGCTAGGTGTCTGACCACTGCCCACCAGATGCTAAAAGACGGCGTTGTAGAAGATTTCAAACACGCCTACACTGACATGGAAACTGGCTCTCAAGGCAACTGAAACAAAACGTTAGGTGCTTAGCAACAGATTTTCAGTTTACTTCATCACAGTGTCAGATAATTATGGTCACATTAAACTAAAAAGGTATGATGATGAAAATCGCTAATCAGGAAGTGCGTACACCGTGTGTTAATTTATTGAAGTAATTAAGAGTTCTGTGAACTTTAAATTGATATTAATTAAGATGTGGTTTATGACCTTTGTTGCAATTAATCATGTGTTTATATTCTTTCTGGCTCGTAAATAAAACCTTTGTTATAAGTGCCATTATTTTTGTTGATGCTTAAATTGGCTCTTAAGAGTTAAGTAAAAAAAACGAGGATTATTGTAAAAAACTCTTCCGAGTCCCGCAGTTTCGACAAAAATAACTCAGATAGGAATCTCAAAATCTATTATAGTGTCAATATTTAGTGTTTATGTCAATATGTTTTCACCTAATTTATGTTTTATAGCTAGAGTAAAATCGCAGTTAGGTGTGATTGTTCAAGGAAGACGCTGCTGTCCATCTTCCGGATGACATCCCTTAGCCGACTCTTACGGAAACCACGGGTAGAGAGGGTGGGGTAGGTACTATTCTTACGCTGGCACTACCACGGCACTCCATATTATACACATGGTCTAAACTGCAATCCAGACCAAACCCACGGCTCCCTGAGGATCTAGTCGGATCCTTTGTTCTTCGTAGTTCTGGTTCTTTAAATTGAAACTTGTTTTGTTTGTTGAATAAACAAAAAAAGAATGTTCCCAAGTATTTTACTATACTCAACAAGTTTAAGTTTGTGAGTGCAAATGACCTTGAAGTTTTTTCACGACCTGTGTAAGTCACCGCAAGGCGGCACTTACCGCGAGCAGCGACGGTAACCGCTCGTGTTCATAATTACTCTGCTCGGAGCGTGACTGCTGACTCATTCTTAAGCATCCACCCAGTAGCACTGACATAACATAAGAGTGGCACGCGACTTCTTTGTATGCTTTGTCCTTGAGTAGGCATTGTAACTGCTCTGTTAGCTTATTTGATAGTATTCTTTTATGGTTGACAGGCTAGATGTTCAGCTCATCTAATGATAAGTGACGGTGTGGTCGAAAATGTTAAACACACCTAACCTGGAATGTAACTGGATCTCAAGTGACGCTGCCGGAACACACCATTAGGTGCTTGGTAGCAGATTTTTTATTTGAGGCTAGGCAGCCGAGTACTAGAAAGTACCCTACCACCATGTTATGGTTTTTTCACGATGTCAACCTTGGACCGGCTGCTCAAGCTCATTGTTATGGTTTGAACCCACGCTCTTAACCGTGTGAACCGACCGCGCTAACCACTGAGCTATCATTGCTACAAAATTAGTAGCTCTGCTTTATGGGCTTAGGGCGAGGGTTTCACTCCCATCCAGGTCAAACATTTATGAAGCGAATATGGATCGTATCGATATGTCTGGACTGGGTGTTCTATATAAATGTATTCACAAAAAAGCTTACAAGTATTTTGTTAGCTATTGGGTTCCCATGATACAATTTACTTAGTTTGTGTACCAATAGATTAGGAACAATTTGGCCAATAGAGATTAGGTTAATAAAGGTCCGTGATTAGGTTGCGTTTCTACTGAAGCGGAGACGAGCGGGGTGGAGTGGAGCGGAGCTGTGGTAAGAGGTGAGTGGTTCCGCTGAAGCGGAGTGAAGCTGGCCCCTCTGCTCTCCCCGCACGCCACCACACTGTCCCTCGCTCCGCACCGAACCGGCTCGCTCCGCCCTGCTCGGGACCCCGTGCTCATATATTGCACATGAAATCCGCTCAGATCCGCTTATACAGTACCACTGAAGCGGTGCGGAGATTTCGAGCATTGTAATTGGTCGATACACGCACCGCTAAGCTTCGCTCCGCTCAGCTCCACCTCAATGGAAACGCAGCCTTAACTCAGGCCCATTAAACTGACTTTTGTGCCGAGTAGTAGATTCTGCGTTAAAAACGTTGTCATCTCGTTTCACATGATATGACTGGGTTTTGGGACTTCTACTTTCATAGTTACTAAATCAATATTTTAATCTGAACTAAGGAAAAGTCGGATAAGTTTGTCGTAATATAATATATTATTAAAAGTGGGACCCTTTACTTTCAGGGTATCAAACGACCATATTTTCGTCACCTTATCCATGTTGGTGTTAAAAATTAAAGGTGTTATTTTTTTATTATTGTTTGATTTGCTATGCAAATCAGTGATCATAGTAATGTATTCTCATCGCGTGAAAAATATTTTCCATAAGTTCCAATGAGTAATTCCAACATGGCGGCTTCCGGCGTTTCCTTCCACGCTTCAGCAGTACCATGTTTCAGTACATTGCGAGCTGCCTACTCTACCACTGGCATTATACAGTCTATAACCTTAACATAAGGTAGGTTTTAGATTGAAGGTTGGTGTATGAGAGATGTATTGTTTGGTAAGGACTCGGTATTCCGGGGTGGTCTCGTTAATAGATGTATCAGTGTACCCGCATCTCTAATGCTATAAATAATGTTATTGTTAAATGATGATCAGTTGTAGATATAGTTTTAAAAAGTTTACATTCTAGTAGCGGTCGTGGTGTAACTTGCCTGTGTTCTCATACGATCACTAATGACGATCAGTCTTCGGATGGGTGGCCGTGAGTGGTATTTCTTTTTGAGCGTTACCTTGCGTTTGTTGACATGTTAAGTTGTAAGTCTTAAGGAATTTGTTCTATATATTACTATAACAGGCCTGAGGCTTACGGGTTTTCTGGCATTAATTACATTGGCATTAACTTTATTAACACTAGGGCTGCTCACTCCGCATATACGAAGTTACTTACTCTTTCATTCATGGTAGATAGATAGAAACTCTTTATTGTGCACAACGGAAATAGAGAAAATGTACAGTAAACAAATGAATCTTATGAGCTTGTGCCACAAGGGACGGCCTTATCGCTAAAATTGATCTCTTCCAGGCAATCAAGAATGGAAAACATACTACTGATTAAGAACGGGAGATGGTGTAACATCAAAAAGTACTAAAAATATAAATTAATAAAAATAATACATAAAATGTTAAGTATAAAACTTAGTATTGCATGTGCGTGGTTGTTGAGATTCGAATTTCTCAGTTAGTTTTATCACATACATCTTTTTATCTCCGTGCAATTTTGTTCTGTATAACAATGATTAAAATATTTAAATTACTATTTATATATTCAGATTAAGTTGGCATGTAAATGAGACTAACGCAACTGGCAAATGAATAATAACAATAGATAATGTAAGCTCTATGTTATTAATTTAAATATTGTAGAGAAAATGTACAGTAAACAAATGAATCTTATGAGCTTGTGTCACAAGGGACGGCCTTATCGCTAAAATTGATCTCTTCCAGGCAATCAAGAATGGAAAACATGCTACTGATTAAGAACGGGAGATGGTGTAACATTAAAAAGTTCTAAAAATATAAATTAATAAAAATAATACATAATATGGTAAGTATAAAACTTAGTATTGCATGTGCGTGGTTGTTGAGATTCGAATTTCTCAGTTAGTTTTATCATATACATCTTTTTATCTCCGTGCAATTTTGTTCTGTATAATAATGATTAAAATATTTAAATTACTATTTATATAATCAGATTAAGTTGGCATGTAAATGAGACTTACGCAAATGAATAATAACAATATATAATGTAAGCTCTATGTTATTAATTTAAATATTGTAATATGAAATAGACGCTGTTCCTTTTTTTCTGACTGTACTTGCAAAAACTGCCAGCACGAGCAGTGTTAGCTCGTTGAGAAAAAAATGTGACATATTTTCTATTTCTATCATCTTATGATATTAATTTTAATAGTCAAAAGAGCAAGATATTATCAGATATAAAAAAATATATTAAGTACCAGATATTCTACCGCCAAGCAGTAGTGTGTAAACTGTTCCGGTTGTGGTGTAATAATTGTTCCGGTTTGGAGGGTACTGCAGCTGACGTAGGTTGCAGTGCTGTTGTAAATCGAAAGTCTAAAGCAGCGATGTCCCTAGACTTTGGTTTTGCTAAGTTAAAGAGAAAAACGAAAATTTTAAAAACGATGTACTACCTACTAGATTAACAAATAGAAGTCAATAGTTAAATAATATAATGGTTTGGTAGTGATGCGTTGAAAGTTGAGTGGTTAGTGCAGTCGGTTCACATACCGAAGGACGTGGGTTCAAACCCTAACAATAAGCTTGGTGAAGGAAAACATCGTGATACACCCATAGTATGGTTTCCTTTATCACCCTACAGTTTAAAATCTGTCGCTAAGCACCTAAGTATGTTCTGACAGCCTTACTTGAGAGTCAGTTCCATTTCAGGCTAGATGTGTTTACCATTTTTGACTACACCATCACTTATCATCAGGTGAGGTCAAACACTAGTCTACCAGCTATAAAAAATCTTCCAGTGCATCCACGAGCTATGATGTTTTTATGTTGACTAGGGGGAAAATCTTCAAATGATGCTTGAGGAACCTTTCTGGGTGCTTGACGGATGGGGATCACCTCCACTGGAACGCATCGGAGCACTGCGCTTCCGCTCCTCCCAGGACAGCGGAATGCTGTCCCCAACACCCGTCTACGTGGGTTTTGGGGACAGCCAACACCATCACCCAACGTTCTGTCCTCCATTCTAGAAACTCCAGGTGAAGGAAGTCCCCATCTCCAACCATCCAAAGCGTAGTCCTCTTTAACAAGCTTTTGCTACAAGCAGGGGATACAAGGGGATACTGATATCGTAACCAATTGCCCCGGCGTCAGGGCGAGCGGGCCATGACTAATTATAATAAAATTATTTTGCTATTTTAGAACCGCGATACAAACACGCGGAATAGAGGCGTGAAACCGACAATGGTTATGTGTATACACGTTACATATTACTAACTACTACATACTTACTAGTACAGTACGTGTTTAAAGCAGGAAATTAGTTGCATGTAATCGTGTATTGTCTTGCTAGTCTATAGGAAATGAAATGTTACCTTGTAATTGCGATGCCGTTCCCGTATATTTTGTAGTAGATCACAGCAGTATTATAAGAAGCTTTTTAATTATTGAAAGACTAGGTGTTTGTTCATAGCTCACCCGATGTTAAGTGACGGTGTGGTCGTAAATGGTGAACACACATAGCCTGGAATGGAACTGGCTTTCAAGTAAGCCTGCCGGAACACACCGTTAGGTGCTTGGTGGCAGATTTTCAACTTGAGGGTGGTAGCTACCCAGCCTAGTAATATATATATATATATATATATATATATTACTAGGCTGGGTAGCATATATATGTATATATGTATATATATATATACATATATATGAAATCTTGCTTTCTTACCTCTGGGACGGACTCGACCAAAACATTATTTATGTCTTCATATAATAACGTTATAAAATCATGTTTAGGTAATGATATTACTGAACAAGCTTAGTTAAGAAAATTAAAAAAGCACGAGTGCTCACATCACATCACATCATCAGCCATAGGGCGTCCATTGCTGGACATAGGCCTCCTCCTAGGGGGGTTTTGCCAATACTCGCCACGCTTGGCAAGCGGGTTGGCGGGCGCAGTTAGGTATGATTGTTCAAGGAAGAAGCTGCTGCCCATCTTCCGGATTACATCCCTAAGCCGACTCTTACGGCAACCACGGGTAGAGAGGGTGGGGTACAATTCTTACGCCGGCACCACCACGGCACAGAGTGCTCGCTGTTAATAATAAAATTCTTTTCAAAAAAATCATTGCCAGTATAAAGGATGATGTAAGGATTCTAACAATACCACGAGTATACAGCGAGGCGCTACTGCGCCGACATTAAATGAAAACACATATCCAGTTCCACGTTCTCATACATTCGGTATGCTTTAATTTCATTAATTGTTATTATTTACTGAATTATGCACAATTTTCAAAAATACCATATGGAGCAACCTGTATCTAAAAAACTGCAGCGTAAATGTCATTAGCCGGAGACAGATCAAAACGTATTATCAATTAAAAAAGAAATACTATTAAATTAAGATAGTCCTGTATTTTAACAGCGAACGGTGCACAGAACCGTGCACCGAACAAAGACACACGTGTGCGCGTTTCTTAAATGCAAACGATAAAGAAATACTTACAGAATGAGCTGAAAGCTCGCACAAACTTGACCGCGCTTCCTATTTTCTTTTCCTCATAAATAACTTTGCTAACAGACGGCGCGGTAAAGTTCTGATGATAAAGCTAGGAGATGGTGGTAGTACTCTGATTTTTATTCATGAACCATTATTAATTCACAAAGATTATTAGTTCTTGTAAACAAACAATAAATAACAAACTCTGACAATGTCAGTACCTAATAGACTAGTTCTTACAAAGAGATGAGTTTGCAAAAAGTTTACTTATAAAAACTTTTTTCAATTTTAACATTGTTACTTTGTGTTGATAAGATCGTGTTTTGTATGTGACTGTGTAACATAAGTAGTTATTTTGCCATTGATGATGTCAAATTTACAGCATTACACCATCATTTAAAATATTATTAAACCATGCATTATACTGCAAATGCACGAGTTACTATAAAATAAGTTTAAAAAGGTTTTAACAAACTTATACAAACTGTTTGAAACATTGATCTATTTGCATGAACCAATCTATTTACTGACATTGGCAGTATCATTGTTGACGTTTGTCCGTCATGTTTTATTTACAAAAGTGTGTGCTTATAATGTTTAAAGAGTTCCCTCGATTTCTCCTGGATTCCATCATTAGATCCAGACTTGATACCAATGGGAAGTACACCCTTTTAAACAAGAAAATAATTTCCGAATCGGTCCAGTGGTTTTCGAGTAATCGGTGAACATACATAAAAATAAAATAAAATAAGAAGATTCCGACGAATTGATAACCTCCTCCTGAAGTCGGTTAAAAATGAGAAAGTGTTAATAGTGATTGTGAATGCGATGTACATCATACCTAGTGCTCTGAGCGCACCGCAATGCGGCTTGCACTGTGCAGTTTCGTTTGAATCAATTGATACCTACGGTGTCAAAGAATCGCCGCGCCCTCTAGCGCACACAGCTGTAGTTGAATGAACGAGTCACAGAATGATTCTAATTCGGGTACTTGATTAATTATTTAGTTTGTTTGAAAATTGATTTCTTTTAAATTTGCGTTTTTTTTACATTGCTTATATGATTACTGATCATTAACCCTACCCGTGAGTTAATTTAATGTCGATGCAAAGTATCCATGCCGTATACATACATACATGAACACTCCCTTTTTTGGACAGTCGTGTAATATCAGTACAAAGCTTCCTGTAAGTTACAGTGACAGCTTGACTTTCGAGTATCTATCCAGCCATCTAAAATGATCAGAAGGGGCAAACGAGTACGTACAAATTGGTAGGTAGAGCGTATCGCTGCAAAAGTTTTCCATATTTTTTCATATTTGACTCATCTTTAAGAAAATGAGTCACTAGATGGAAAATATTGGTTCTACAATGTTGTGCAAACAAATCATAGCGTTACCTTTGTACCTAAACCGGTTAAAGTTGAATCAATCGATGCGTAATTGCTGATAATAGTCATTGCCTATATAATCAAATGATTTTAGAAGTATAGATATGCTCTTCTGCTCAGATCAGAGTAACAAAAAATACAGGGCATTTACTGATTTTTAATACAAATACAAATATTTTATTGATAACACCAATGTTACAAGTCAAATTCCGTAATATGATATCAAATATGTTACAACACACTGATTACATGTCAATTAATAAAAAAACAAAATGGCCAAGTCACATCATATCACACACACATCATCAGCCATAGGACGTCCACTGCTGGACATAGGCCTCCTCCTGGGGGGGTTTTGACAATACTCACCACGCTTGGCAGGCGGGTTAGCGAGCGCAGTTAGGTGTAATTGTTCAAGGAAGACGCTGCTGGCCATCTTCTGGATTACATCCCTTAGCCGACTCTTACGGCAACCACGGGTAGAGAGGGTGGGGTACTATTCTTACGCCGGCGCCACCACGGTAAAGTAAAGTAAAGCCAAGTAAAGTATGTTAATATAAAAATATGCTAACATAAAAGTATGTCAATATAAAAATATGTATTTAATTACATAAATTTAATGAAATGTCAAAAAAAAAACTAGTGATTTAAGAATCTTTTAGTTTAAAATACTCGTCAATGTCATTAAACAAGGTCTCTAGCAGCCAAGATCTTAACTTGGATCTGAAGCACGCGGTGGGGGGTGCATCCTGGACGGAAGCCGGTACGCGGTATTACTGGGCGTTCAAAGAAACGCGACCAACGTTTTCCGTACTTATTGGACATTCCTCTTGTACGCACTGAGTGCTTCGATACCACATTTTTATTCAATTTTTTATTTTTATTTATTTTTTTCATCTTTATTTTAGGTATCTTCTAAGTCTGCGTGCCTTATCTTCGACCACATCATCTCTTACCATCAGGCGAGTTGGTAGTCAAACGCTGACTTAACCGTATTAAAAAAAAGTTCCATTCCAAGTTAGGCGTGCTTTACCATCTTCGACCACACCGTCACTTAGTTGTGGTCAAACACCAAGCCTGTCTAACATTAAAAAAAAAGAAAAAAAAATGGCGAGGTGAGGAACTTTTTGCCGGAGTACCTATATCTTAATAAGTACAGTATGGGCGTCTCCAAATTCAGAGTAAACTGATTTCTGCTAAGTAAGCGTGCTCTATCCTAGACCGCCTCGTTGATCAACTACAGACAAGAAGTGGTGAAACGTTACAACCAGGAGATCGCCTCGTCTCAGTACTTTTACATTTAAAAAAAATACATCAGGTAAGCTGTGGTCAAACGCACAGCCAGTCAACCATCACAAAAAAAAACTTCAAATAACTCGCAACCATCGCAACAAAACAAACCTAAAGTATGAAATTGTTAAATAAATAAATTAAAATAAATATCATAGAACACGTTACACACGGCGCCATCTGACCCCAAACTAAGCAGAGCTTGTGTGCTGGAAGTCAGATAACTGATAGAATACATAAATACTTTTTTTTTGTAGTAAATACATACTTATAATACATACAGTACACCCAGAAACAGAACAAACATTTGTTAATACCATAAAATTTTTGTCCTTGGCGGGCATCGAACCCACGCCCTTCAGCTCAGGCAGACATACTACCAATGAGCCAACAGGGCTGTGTTGTTTAGAATCATCCTCTAAGTAATTCAGAATTTACTAGATTTTTATATAAGTGTTAGTATTTTATCACGAGACCACGTTTATTATAAAATAATATAAAATAACTGTTTTATTGGCTCTTGCATGCGCTTATCGACCACGTGACAGTTAGGCAACAGCTGTAACAATGCGCCGACACAACATTATTATTTTTCTTATAGATTTCATTTCCTGCCCCGGAGAGTTATGTTGTTAGAAAATGAAGTAGATGGCGCAATGCTACGATAACAAATATTAACTTATAAGAACTCTAAAACAATAGAATAAAATATAAACGCACGCTTTCTTGTTGGGAATTTTTCCGATGCACGACAAAATGTTCTACATCATTAATCGACTCTCTTCACCTACATATGTGTGTACCTATATGTACACTTACTTATCCAAGTAAAATGAATATTCCGTCTTTACTGTTTGTCTCTGTTGAAAATATTACGATGAGATCAAGTATGTAATAAACAAAAAATCTAATATAGAGAAAAATAACTTTTTAAACATATTTATTATTCCTAGTTCAATTTAAACAATTTCAATTAATCCAATTTTATTTTATACTTGCTGCGCCCCGCGGTTTTACCCGCGTGGTGATGGATGATGATGATGATGAAAAGTATCCTATGTTTTATTCCAGGGCCTAAAGAATTTACATGCAAAATTTCATCCAGATCCAGATTTCAGCCGTTTTGGCGTGATTGAGTAACAAACATCCATCCATCCAAACTTTCACATGTATAATATTATTATTGTGGGATTTAAAATAAACATATAACTTATACAATATAAATATATTTGTAATCCTATTTTAATTGCCTTTATTTAGATACCTCACTTGATAGGTTTGGTTGGTTTATTTTAATAATGTATTACAATTTTGCGTCAAATATTTACCAACTTGGACACTTGGGTTATTAAGACGAATCTAACGATACCTTCATTGTCGTAATTCATTCGGCCGTTTGGAAGATACGAGGTAATAAAGAAATTTACATACATACAAGATACGTGCGAAAAACATAACCCTTCCTTGGCAGTTGAGTAAAAAAAACTAAACAATATTGTTAGCGTAAACGTTATGTATGAAAGCTCTATCGAAACTGCCAGCTCTAAGCTTTACGGGAATTGTTATAAATATATACTACTAGCGACCCGCCCCCGCTTCGCACGGGTGCAATGCAATCCGTTGCTTAGTTTTAGAGATTTAAGCATCATACATAGGGATATAGGGACAGAGAAAGCGACTTTGTTTTATACTATGTAGTGATAGTGATAGTGATAGTGACGATGATAGTGATGAAGAATGTTATTAATTTACCTTTTTTATAGTTGACAGGCTAGGTGTTTGACCACAGTTCCCTGATGTTAAGTGACTATGTGATCGAAGATGGTAAACACGCCGATAATTCTTGGCCGCAGATTTTCAACTTAAGTGTGGTAGATAGCAAGTCTAATACTAGAAAGCACCCCGTATTCCACACGATGTTTTTCTTCCTAAGCACATTATTTGTTTTTGAACTCACTCCCTTTGGCGTGTGAACCGACTGCGCTAACCACAGAGCCATCATCGCTACAAAAACGTTTTTTATGGTTGACAACCTGGGCGTTTGACCACAAAGTTAACACACCTAGCCTGAATTGGAACTGGCTCTCAAGTAAGGCTACAGTTTAGTCTATAATTTTCTGTACGATGGAGTCCTTTCAGGCTTTTCACTGAAAGCGTCGCGTCGCACGCGCAGCATCTTGCTCCGGCAGTAGCCTGTGGCGGTAACTCGGTAAGTCGCGCGGGCATTCCGCGCTGAACCTCCGCGCGCGACGCCCGTGTCGCGACGCTCGACGACCCGCGCGCACCGACACCGTGTGTGACCTTACCCTGTGCGATGTGCTCTGCACTTGTGAACGCCCCTGTGAGGGCATAACGATCAGTTTTGTTTCTTGTTTTTGGATTGCATTAACCAGCTGTAAGTAATTTTCATTACATTTTTTTAATTTAAGTCATAACATTTCGTCTTATCACATTCTTGCTCAGAAAACTTTTTTTATTCCCTCCGTATTTCTCTTTTGACTGCTATTGTGAGCCAATCAGTTTCATTTATGCATCTCTAATGTCTGGACATCTAATAAGTAAAAAGAAATGTAATAAACTTGACTGATTTTAAAATGCTATAAACAATCCGTTGAAAGAAAGGGTTTAAGCCAACAATAGCACTGAATAAGTAAATGCACGTACTATTTGTATTGCGGACAATATGAAATTGCAGCTTTACGGCCCATTGTGACTTCACATCGGCGCGTGTTGTTCGACTAAAGCAATTTAATTCAACACCCTTTGGACCGATCAATATGAGTTTGAGATAGATAGATAGAAACTATTTATTGTGAACACCAGAACTCTTAAAATTAAAAAAGTTATAAATATAACACAAACAAGAAACTTTAAATGGTGGCCAAATCGCTAAAAGCGATCTCTTTCAGGCACCCATTAAATGGAATCAAACAAAAAAAAAAACTAGAGATGCCAAAACACTTATTAGAAAACAAAACATAAATATAAATACAAAAACAAATATTTTATTGATAAGTGCATATACTAACACTATAGATAAATAAACAAACAATACACATATGTGTATAAAAATAAATAGCATACAAATAAATACGTATTATTTACTACATAAAAATAACGAAAAACAGTGAATTACAATATAATTCTAGAACAAATAAAATAAATAGGAAGCTAAAAAGTCAAGGCAAAGCGTAAGTTAACGCTTTGGGATAGATAGTGCTCTTTTATTTTGTAATTGAAAATGTGTAGTGACTGTGATTTTCTTATAGGGACTGGTAAAGAGTTCAACAATGAAATGGAAGTAAAAAAAAAGAAATAAATAATAGTAAAAGTAGTAAGTTATAGTACTACTATAAAGTAATAGTTTTAGTGCAAGATTAACATTTGTAATGCAACCAATAAAATAAAATTGTACATTACGAAACCAATCCTTTTATGTATGTAGGTATATTTGAACTGAAGCCATGACTTTGTTAAACAATGTAACCTTCAGTGCGAAATAGGAAATTTGAATTTCAATACCGTCTGGCTTCATCTTCGTATTTTGTTATACCTATGTAAATCGCTTAGCTTGAAAACATCAAGTAATCACAAACCGTGACGCTTACAAAAACTACTTAATTTAGTTCATTAACGTTCATGACGTCATCCCATCTTATTGTTTACTTCTGAAAATGGTCTTTATCAACAATACTGCATCTTGTATCCTGCTGCAGAGTTTTTTGTAATAATGCTATCTGTCATCTGTTGCTCTAGATTTCTTATGATAGTGAATCATCTCCGGGAATTGCGACGAAATTCTGTCTTACATGAATCATTTTATCTTTTAAAACTAAATTAGTTTCTATGTTTCGTTTTTTTGCGAATGTTTTAGTCTTCTTTGATAAAATCAGATAAAACAAGTACCGTTATGTATCGTAAATAAAAGAAATTTGTATTTCTTACGATTGAAAATGTTTGAAAAATATTCTACTGATGATTTTTATATCCTGTCATGTTCACTTATACCGTGGTCTTTTGGCGCCAACTTCTGTTTCTTTCTTATCTACTTACCTATGACCGTGACTTATGTTTCTCAACTTTAATAATTTGCAAATACATAATCGAGCATCATTAGGTGTGGCCTAGATACGTAACTAAAACAAGTCATGTAAAGTTTCCTTTTGACGCTTCCGAAACCAAATGGCCTCTTTGTCGGTATTCTCAAAAATTAAAAAACTGATGTAAAATAAACAGTTAGTGTGGGATGGGACGGCGCGGGCGCCGATACCTGGAATAGTAGCTGGCAAGTTGCGGGACGCATAACTTATCCCTTGACCTGACTTGTCTTGGCACAATACTTGCTATATTATTCACAATTTTTTATCAAAAGATATTTTGAAAGTAAAGACCCAAATAATTTAGTCAAATGCCATTTGTTACTGTAAAATTTTATTGATATTCGGTATTTAGTTCATTGTATGTATAATGTAATAATACAAGTAATATGTTTTGGTAGTTAAACAATGACGTTTCAGCAGCCTTGTTATTGACTGTCTGACTATCAATCTGGAAGACCTGGTTCGAATCTTACGGCACAAATATCTGTACTTTGTAAATTACGCGCGTATTGCCGCTGACTACAAATGGTGAAAAAAAAAACTTCTTAAGGAAAACTACATGTGTTCTAGAGTTCTTAAAAAAAACTCGACGATACATATGTGAAGTCTGACAAGCAGAATTTGGGCAGGATGGTGGACTATGGATTTACCGTCCGCACAATGAGAAGAATTTATAAAAATCATGGCTGATTTGAAGATAAATAATCTTATTATTAAATTCAAGAAAGTACTGAGAATACATAAAGAGAGCAAGATAATATTATAAATACTATATAATTCGATGGAACAGCTCAGATAAGAATGCTTCAAAGACTCGTATATATACGAATAAGAAGAATCAAGAAAAACTCCTTATGATAATGAAAATACATAGAATCATAGATGATAAATTCCACGTGAAAGTCATAACGATAAACTATATATACAACAGAGCTAAAATATTGTATAATTAAGTAGGTACATATTAAGAATGCACCTAATTTGAATTACATAGGTAAATTCAAATTAAATAACTTGCTTCTCTTTCCAGCAGATGTACAAATTTCTGTTCTTTTTTTTAATATCTTACAGGCTTCGTGCTTGACCACAACTCACCTTATGTTAAGTGACGGTGTGGTCGAAGATGGTAAAGCACACCTAGCCTGGAATGGAACTGGAATGAAATCTGATTTAATCAAGCTGTTTAAAACTATAAAACCTAGCACTTCACTGAACCTTTATCAAAGTATTGCTCCTTAAATAGGCGTTCAAGTAAGAAGTTACTACTAGCTAGAAAAGTTTGATAGATCCATTTTACTGCAGTACCTAACTGTTGATGTCGCAATAAATGCTGATGGATTGTATTAAAGTTGAGCCGACAAAGTTCTAATAGCTACGAATAAAGTTTAGTTACGAATTAACACAAAGGTAATCTACTCCTTACCAGAACTAACTTTATGGTTTGTAGATCGATTTCACTATAGTACGTGTGTAGGATAAGCCGTTGTCCTGATGATGTCTGGAACAGTTTTGAGTAGTTGTTATTCTTAACAAAATATCATATTGCATAGATGATTAGGTCGACGTGATAGTGAAAATGTAGCTGTTGACATGTACTCAAAGATGATTGACGTGTGCACGATATGAATATGTAAAAATAATTTGTGTTCGTGGTGAATTATGTAATGTTTAAACTTTTTGTAGCCGCGATAAGTTTTATTTAAGATTCCTTCTTGATTGTCTAGAAAAAATTGTTTGACAATATAGTGGTACGGTGCTGTTACACGATCTCAGTTGTGTTATACGATATAGAATTTCACTGAGATGTGCTTTTTGTGTTTATTTAGGACTTTACCAAGACATGCACAGGTTAGAACTTTTAGAGATACGAGATTTGTTGATTCTACATGTTTGGTCACGGTTAGCACCGCTGCAACTTTGCTTAGGTGAGGATCGAATGTTTTTATTTCGGATAAGTCACGTTTTAGTAGTTCTTGTTAGTACTTTTTTTGGATAGTTTAGCAACGTGCTTTGACGAAACCCTTATTTTTATCAGAGTTATGACAGTTGTGCAAGGTTGGTTGATTCTCGTAGTTGGTACGTTTTGCTCCAGTATCGCGGATGGTGTTGCATGCATTTTTACGTGAGAACCAGTTGGGACACAATGCGCCAGTGGAGGGTCTCACGCTCTCTGTGGGTGTTTCTTGCGACATTACTTCTCTGAACGAGATTGCCAGCTCGCATTGTCGTTTTAAACCTCAATTGAAGCTAGTCTAACTGTGCTTAATTGATGCCGGTTTTGCTGACGTTTTGAAATCAATTATGACAGTAGACATTTATGCACGTTATGAAAGTAGACCATGATCTAAGACTAAATAATAAATTCTAAATGTTATCGATCCCGTTAATAAAAGTAACCAATTTGTGGTTTGGTGCTTTACTCGCCTCAGTCGTCGCACTAAGAAGCCCTACTTAAGTCTTCTAAGAACCCTTGCGGTCCATGGACATTGATCGATGAATCATGCGTGATTCATCAGTTGAGAGTGATTAAGTTGTTGCTCGATAGTTTTCACAAATTCACTTGGCAAAACACAAAACTATAATTATTCGTTTCGCTAGTTGAAACACATCGGACAGGTGACAAGCGAAAGTAGCTTGGAATCTTAACGCTGTTTATGTTATACCCAAATTGCACTCTTCACGCCTCACGCAATGTAGCGTGTGCTGCAGTTGAAATACTGTGGAATGTGGGCTATCTCGCAGTTTGTTATCCAGTGCTTGCTTGTCTCCGTTTAGCATAACCATAAAGAGTTCTTTCTAAGCAGTGTGATTGAAAATATGCGTAACATGCGTACATTCCCGGTAATATTTACATAATTGTTGTTATGTCCGTATAACTTCAGTGGGCTACAAGGTCAGTAAGTTTTTATTACCCCAACGCTAAATGCATTAGAATTTTTGTCACTTTGGACTGTCGTGTGTAGTGTTCAAAAGTTACAACAAAAAATATCTTATTTATAAAATTGATGTCTAATTGTAGAGTCGGAGAGCTACATTCCAAAGCATCGCTGGTCCGAATCGGACCCCATACATACATTTTATTACTACAATGACTCTGAACATTTTTTCATTGAATCGAACGCGGCGCCAACGAAAATAGGAATTCCGATTCTTTGTTGCAGTAACATTCCTATCTTGGACGTTGCCCTCTATTTCCGAAGCAGTTAGCATTAAGAGGATTATCCATGAGAACGCCATTTTCAATTAAAAAACTGAGGTCAGAGATAGCGATTGTTTGACGAGGTTGAGCCTTGAGAAACTCTTTCCTTGCTTCTCTGATTAATGCATTCTTGGAACTTAGATTAGTGTTATTTGGTTTATTTATACATTCGTTCTAAATGCGTTGTCCTTGATAATTCTTGAATTTAAAATATAAAAGTTTACTTAGCCACCGTCCGCCAGCATCCGCTTGCTGTCAAGGCTGTACAAACGGAAGATAAGAACTGTTTCATTCAGTTTACATATACCTCGATAGGTCTGGTCAAACACAGAATTGGGTTAAACCCTTGAGTTGTAAAATATTTGATCGCCACTGTTTATTTTGATACCACGAGTTGTCTATTTGCTGTTGACTTCGTGTTTCCTTTGGGTGGTACTGAGTTACATATATTTCTGCAAGTGTTTTTAACAAGTGTCATTCTATCTGATTTCGTTGTGTAGTAGCACTTCATTCCTTAAGTTATTCGTTATACTCGACGGAGTTAATTGATCTGAGCAGAAGATAAAACATTTAGTTACGCAACGGATTTTAATCTATCTATATACATTAGACAAATAAAGAGAGTAATGTAAAATACAGATTATAAATATGTATTCAATGAAATCCAAGTATCAAATATTACTTAAATCCATAGCGTCATATCATCAATTATTTCTCGTTAGTCACGAATATGAATATGTTGTAACGTGAAACTATAATCATTTCGGTCACTGTTATTACAATAGTTTTCAATATCTAGTTTGTTTACTTTGGCAGAATGCGATGTGACCTAATATTTTACGATTTAGTTAACGCTATCTTATCTATTAAACTCGAAGTATGAGTGTCCATTGATGGTATATCTTGTGATTTTTTAAATTTGATGTTACTAAACTCTATGCATAATAATTATAATGTAGATTCTTGTTCGGTAAAGTATTAAATCGTAATAATACCTATTCTAAATGTGAAAGTTTGGATGTTTACAGGCGAAATTAGTTTTTAGCGAGATCTTCTAACTTCATAAATAAACTGGAAGACTTCTCTGAATTTGACTTGTTTTATTCTAACACTAACTTGATTAGTCTAAATATTACTGCAACCTGGTTAGGTGTGTCTCTTTGTCTGTCTTGTACTTCATAACCCAAAAACCAAGCTTAGGTTCAAAATCCGAAAACTGATAATGATGTTAAATAGTAATATAGATTAGTCATTAAGATATTTAGTACTGTTTGTTTTTAAAATATATAAAACATTTTTAGACTTCGTGACAGTTAAATATCGACAAAACTTTATTTAAAATCGATTAGACTAAAAACTTTTCAATACGTTATCCATTTTTAACCGACTTCAAATAAGGAGGATTTCTATGTTCGACTGTTTGTTTTTTTTTAAAGATAAAGTGTTCTGGTGTTTTCTCTCTGTATCGATAGAGAGTTAAGGTTTAAAATTCACATTAATAAAGTTCTACATAATTACTAACAGCACACTTCAAGAAGTACGTTAAAAGCAAGTAGGTACTGTTAGTAGATAGGCATCATGGCGCCGATTTCATTTGTCTCAATTGGAAGCAGCTGCCGTGTCGACCCCTCGACGGATTTATTACTCATGTGTTACTCCGCAATCGGCTTCCTCTCGAAGATTCCTTCCTCGACTTGTACTTCTGAACTTTGAAACACTTTCAATATTTCATAAATAAATATATAAATAGTTTAATTTTATTATTACTGAATAGGCTCGCCTTTGTCCGCCAACTCGTTTGATATTATACGAAGAAGCGGTATAGGATAGAGCACGCTTGCCTAGAAGTATCAGCTTGAGGCTCTGGAGTCGATCGTGAGGCGTGTTAGGAGGCTAATTGGCGACGACACTTTGGCCACGTCTCAGTTGCAAAGCCTTGAACGCCGCAGGTTATCGGAATTGAATGAATAACTAAAAATATTGGTTACCGTTCATCGTATCATCAACAACTTTTCGTAGTCCTCTGCTGGACACGCCACTCAGCGCGATATTCATTTCCGCTCTCTCTTCAGCTTTTCGCTTCCAGCCACTGCCAGCTGTCTTACGTATATCGTCATTCCATTTAGTCTTAGAGCGTCTTACACTACGTTTGCTGATTCGCGACCCCTTCTCTAGAACACGTCTACCTCAACGGTTGTCGGTTCTGCGGCAAATATGGCCGGCCCACTGCCACTTCAACTTGCTAATACGCTGAGCTATGTAGGTGACTTTTGTTCTCTGGCGAATTACTTTATTCCGAATACGAACCCTCAGAGAAACACTGAGCATATCCGTTATGTCATTCCTGAATCAACCCTATTTTTATATACTGTCCTACTGCTGCGTGGGCCTCTTCTCATTGTGAGAAGGGTTAGGTCATTGTCCACCACACTGGCCAAGTGTGGGTTGGTAGACTTCGCACATATTCAAGATTTTTTTTGAGGAACTCACGTAGTTTTTCTCAGATGTTTTCCTTCACCGTTTGAAGTAATCTGCAGCACGCACATACCATAAACAAGACAGAGATGCGTGCCGTGGAATTCAAACCCACGATCTCCAAGCCAAACGGTCTCTCAACTAGGAAACCGAAACGTCGTTATGCCATTAGTAAATATAAATTTCCACAAGACTTTACCATCTCTTTATATGCTACAAATATAGGACTCCATATCCTCAAAACTCTTTCAGATTATCACAAGCCGATAGCGAATGTCAATGCCACCTGGTTCCGGCTTGTGTAGGACCTTTTCTATGCCTTATACAGCACCTTGAAGAAAACGCTCTGGGTTTAAAATAGACCTTCACGCGTTGGCTTAAGGTATTAATCTGAAAGAGAAAAAAAACAGCAAGTACTTTAAACATGTACCTAGTTATGTTTATTGAATACAAATTGAGCTGGAGTTTGGTGTGGTAGATTACGGTAGAAGATTTTGCAAGCGAAGTATAAAATCGGCGATGGTAGGCCACGGATTTTTCCTAAGCTTATTTTATGTTTAGTAAATGACGTCCATTACTATGCTACTAAGAGTACCAATCACAAGAAATTTGTAATAATCTTTAAAGTGATATTAAAATTTGCTATAAAATTCCAAGCAAGACTGATATACCTACATATTTTGTTGAATAGAAACATTTATTTCCCACCACAAGTTTGATATATTTTTAAGTTAGTGTAAATTAAGTACCAGTGTAATTTTTAAACTTTTGCGACTTGAACACATAATTATGTTTATTACCGGGTCTTAATCGCGCACAAACTAATTTTACGGTATGTTGTGCGCGTTTAAGATCCGGTGATAAACATAATTAGATTATGTACCTACCAGTAATTTACTTCTGCAATGGCACTAAACAATAATATCAATGGTGCCAATAATATCAATAATATTTGCCGTGGTGGTGCCGGCGTAAGAATAGTACTCCACCCTCTCTACCCGTGGTTGCCGTAAGAGTCGGCTAAGGGATGTAATCCGGAAGATGGGCAGCAGCGTCTTCCTTGAACAATCACACTTAACTGCGTTCGCCAATCCGCCTGCCAAGCGTGGCGAGTATTGGTAAAACCCCCCCAGGAGAAGGCCTATGTCCAGCAGTGGACGTCTTACGGCTGATGATGATGATGATGAATAATATCAATATTTCTTACTATCAGGAGATCGTCCCGTTTGTTCAATAACTTTTGCATTAAAAAATCGGTGACATCATAATCCATTAAAAGATCTCAGGCTGCCAATAATATACATACTATAAGTACCAGACTTAATTTTTAAACTTTATTTACTCTTAGTCCCCC